>WOXC01008083.1:177500-728450 GCA_011680675.1 Gymnobelideus leadbeateri
AATGAAAAGTCTCTTTTACACAGTTGATGGACACTAACCCATAACCAAATAAACTAGGACCCAAACAGAAACCTATAATGAGTTACATAAATGGACTTGGTTTATCTTCCAATGCATTTCCTTCTGAACTGGCTTAGTGATGGGAATTGAACTAGAAAAACCCCAAGTTCCACTGGGGGAAAATATATATATTCCTGAAATATTTTTGCTGTGCAGCAAGCATCGAGTTTACAGATGTCACTATTTTCCACAAACCTTCCCTTGGCATGAAGAGGATTTCAAGAATGTAGGTAGGGCTCAGCCAAGTTTTGTGGATGTTAGCACTGTTCTCTGGGACTCAATTACATACTGAGCTAATCGCCTACATAATTGATCAGCTAAAAGTTAGGCAGAGTAAAAAAAAAAAAAGCAACTCATATACACATGTGCCTAGTGTCAACTAATGTTAAAACACCCTGCTGATTAGGAAAGGAATCCCAGCCTTACTAAAGCATATAAAAAGAAGACACATTTTTTTTTTCCTGTTGGAAAAATGAGATCTTTTTAGTCTAAATAAGAAACCACTGAGATTTAGGCAAAGGACAATCTACCAGTGAGTGATGTAGAGCCATTTCCTTCAATTGCTTCTTTTTTTGAGGTGGAGAGAAGAGGAGGAAGGAGAGGACAGAATTGTTGGGATGGACGTGAGGGATTGGGGGGGCGGGGTGGAGTATGGTTGTAAGATATTGCTCAGGGCTGTCCCATCACTGAATGAGTCACCCTTAGCTAATCTCTTATCTGGAGACCAGTACGTAGCAACCTTGGTGCTTGGTGCCAATCATGGAAAAGCTACATGAAATATATAATCAAATCAACATTATAAAATAAAATTCAGTTGGGGCTGGGAAGAGCCCCAGGTCGCTTTCCTCTCCTGGAGCTACTTGTGACTTTTTGGGCTTGACCACCATGGCTCATCTGCCTTCTCACTCTGGCACATCTGTGGCCCCCTCCTCCCATTGGTGAGTTCCCCTTAGAACCTCCATCCCAAAGAAGGGCCCAGATCTTCCATCCTTTATTCCTCTGGCAATTCTGCTTTTGACTTTCTGAACTTCACCAGTCTGCTTCAGCTGCCTTGACTCCAGCCATGCAGGCTTCTCAGTCTGGAGCATCCTTCTTTCCAACCCACCCACCACCCACCTCCACCTTCCTCCCCACCCCAAGCCCTGCCTTCAACTTCTGCCACTTTTCATCTCTCTTTGCTACACTGTCTCCCTCCATTAGACTATAAGTTCATTGAGGGCAGGGACTGCCTTCTTTTTCTCTTGTATATTTATCCCCAACATTTTGCACAGTGCCTGGCACATTTAACAAATACTGTTGATTTGACTTCTAGGCCACTGTTGAAGAGGTCATTGTAAGACCAGTGGCCAGAATTAGTCCAGGGAAGACTTTGTATAGTTCCTTTCCTAATCTTCATGGTGTTGTAAAATAATTGATACAGTAGGCATATATATATATATGTATTATATATGTGTTATTTTTTTTCTTTCAGCCTATCTGAAGCCAATAGGAGTAGGAAGAACATCATGTGGTAGTAGCTTTCTATGTTAACTAATTACTCTTGCCAAGTAGGAGCTAAGCTCAGCTATTTCTACACTGCTGAAGGAGTAAAAAAAGTATTGTCAATACCCCCTCATTTTCAGTGTCCTAATTCAAAGTGCTGACTGCTGCCCCTTAGTTGTAATTTCTGTGCTCATGGTCAACCAACTGATGATTCTAGTTAATCAAAATCATAGAACTGGAAGAGACTTTAGGGAGCATCTAATCTTCAAGACTAATTTGTTGAGAGAATTCTTTTTTTTTAAGAAGAAACATGGCAAAACTCATAATTTTTAGTCCTGAGCTAGAGAGGTAGACCTGGATCAGGAGATGGGAATATGAAATATTCCTCTTGATAAAGGGGGGCCAGTGAAACTTTGGAGCAAAAGAAAGCATATTAGACTATTTTCACATTGAAAATTGCTATGCATCATAATTACTTTAATACATACTTAATTTATTACTTTGGAGGAGAAAATATTGCTAGAATCAAAATATTCTTACAGAACCCCTTTTCATATCCCCTAAACCACCAGCATTCCCTAGAACACAATTTAGGAAACTCTGTTTGAGTTCAACCCATTTCTTTTTATAGATAAGGAAAATAAAGTCCAGAGTATTAAAATGATTTACTTAAGGTCACATAGCTAATTGTGAAATGAAAGTTTTTCTCTAGTAGCCCTTGCTTTCCTAGACTAAAACATTTTCCCTTTTCAACATCCTCTCATCCTCAGCTCCGCATTTCATCTGTCCATTTCTCCTGCCCCAGAGGAAATAACTGGCACCTACGTAACTCTAAGATTTGCTAAGTATTTTACATACATTATGCCATTTAATTCTTACAACAAACCTCTGAGCTGAGTACCACATGTATTATTATATTCCAGGTAATGAAACTTTTGAAGAGGGATTTGAACCTATATTTTCCTGACTTCAAGAACCATACTCTATTCACTCACTACCCTTGCTATGAACACATCTTATTGTACAAAGGACTTCATGACTTAATGTATTACTTTTCCTAGGGGGGTTTTCATTTTAAGGGAGAATACCAAGTATTTGGTTAACTTGAAAGGATCATCTGTAGGGTTGTTTTTCTTAAACAATTTTTATTGATATCTTTTTGTTTTTATATCATATTTGTAACAATGGTTATTGCCATATGCCAGACAGGTGAGTAGACAGTTAAGGCTGTCAGTTTTACCCTCACCTCTCCACATTTACCCTCACCATCATTCCCATCTGCTGGCTGCACATCCCTAGGGACATTATTTTTCTCCTAGTTGCTCCCTCAACCCTTCCCTTGTGTGAGAGTAGTTTCTTTTCCAACTAGACTATGGCAAAGGCAGAAGCCTGCCTCCATGCCCCAACCAGCTGGCCTCAATGAGAAATCCTGGTAAATATATTCTCTCTTTTTTAGGAAGTTGGCAGCTGTGGCAGTTTTATTTTTCTGTTCTCCCAGGCGGTTCCAAACCAAGCCTCTACAATGCTACAATTAAAGCAAGAGAATGCATGGCTTAATAAAGTGGTTGACCAATAGCTTTATTACATTTGCCAGCTTAAAAAAGAAAACCCACTAAAGTATACTCTTAAAGACACAATAATAATACCTCCCATACCCCAGGCAAATTTCTAGTTCAGAATCCTGTACTTGTCTTCCTGGGAGAGGAAAAAGGGACTCTGGTCTTCAGCAGTGACAATATCTTACCACAAACATGGGTTGAACAAATTTTATATAAACAACCAGACAATCACTCCTATTGTTGGCAACCTCCCATCCATTTCTTTAGGGAGACAGCTCCTCTGTGGCTTCAATCTAGAATTTTCCTGCCATTTCTCCAGCTTCTTACTCCTACAGGTCAATAGTTGAGAGAGGAAAACTTATGAAACAAGGCAAAGCCCCCCTGCCAGCCCCCAAGATCATGGCAAATGAGGGTAGGTGGGGTGGGGGGGAAGAGTGTTAATCCTTCTTTATTAAAATTAAATTTTATTTTTCAATTCCAAATTCTTCCCCTCCCACCTTCCCCCCCACCTATTGAGAAAATAAGGAAAATAAACTCATTACAAATATGTATAGTTAAGCAAAACAAATGTCTAGAAAAATAAAATGTTTCAGTCTGCACTCTGAGTACATTACCTTACTCTCTGGAGGTAGAGAACATGCTTCATCATGAGTCCTCTGGAATTGTGGTTGGTTCTAACATAAGAAAATTTTTATATCCTTTTATTAATCCAGTAACAGTTCCGTTGTGTTGATCAGAGTTCTTTAGTTTTGATTGTTTTTACAGTATTGTTATTATTGTATAAATTATTCTCCTGGTTTTACTCATTTCCCTTTATATCAGTTCACATAAGTCTTCCTAGGTTTTTCTAAAACCATCCCCCTATGCCCATCAATTGGGGAATGACTGAATAAGTTGTGGTATATAATAGTGATGGAATACTATTGTGCTATAAGAAATGACAAGTAGGAAACTCAGAAAAACCTGGGAAGATTTATATGAACTGATGCAAAATGAAGTCAGCAGAATCAGATAAACATTGTACAATGTTTAATTGTGAATAACTTACCTATTCTCATCAATACAATGATCCAAGATGCTTCTAAAAGACCTATGCTGAAAAATGCTATTCACCTCCAGAGAAAGAACTGATGGAATCTGAATGCATATAAAAACATACTTCTATTTTTACTTTATTTTTCTTGGTCTGTGTTTTCTTTTGCAACATGGCTAATAAGGAAATACATTTTGCATTACTGCACATGTATAATCTATATCAAATTGCTTGTCTTCTCAATAAGAGGGGAGGGAAGAGAGGAAGAGAGATTTTGGAATTGAAATTCTTTTTCTAAAAAGAATGTTAAAATTGTTATTACATGTAATTTGCAAAAAATAAAATATTAAAAAATAAAATTATCCCCTTCATCGTTTTTTTTTTTTTGCTTTGTGGAGGGCAATTGGGGTTAAGTAACTTATCCAAGGTCACACGGCTAGGTTTTTGTTTGTGTGTGTGTTAAGTGTCTGAGGCCGGATCCGAACTCAGGTCCTTCTGACTCCAGGGCCAGCACTCTACTCACTGCGCCACCTAGCCGCCCCTTCATCATTTCTTATAGTGTAATACATGACATTACATACAAACACCATAACTTCTTCAGCCATTCCCCATTTGTTGGGAAAACCCCTCAGTTTCCAATTCTCTGTCACCGTAAAAAGAGCTTATGTATCTCTGTGTGTATTTTTTTTTTTTGACATATGAATCCTTTCCCTCTTTCTGTGATCTCTTGGTACCTCTAGACCTACTAGTGGTAATGCTTAGTGTCAATCCCTCTTAATTCTAGTACCATCCCTCCATTGATTACTTTTCTTTATCCTTGTTTGTACATAGTTATCTGCATGCTGTCTCCCCCAGTAGATTGTAAGTTCCTTGAGGGCAGGGACTATCTTTTGCCATTCTTTATATCCCCAGCACTTAGCATAGTGCCTGGCCCTTTTGTGGTTGTTTAGTAGCTGGCAGTCATGCCTGACTCTTTGTAACCCCATTTGGGGTTTTCTTGCCAAAGATACTGGAATGGTTTGCCATTTCCCTCTCTAACTCATTTTACAAATGAGGAAACTGAGGCAAATAGGGTTAAGTGACTGTAGCAGCAAGCACCCCAGCATACCCAGGGTAGCTGCCAACACAGGTTCTTAGATCTGCTTTTCTAAAGGAAAGCAACTCAAAATGGGTTAACAAGCTTACTTTAATCAATCAAACATATCATTTACCTTGTTCAGGGGAAAGAGTCAGCACCCTGAACTTCAGAGTATAAAGACAGAAGTTACAAGAAAACAGAAAAACATATCAAGCACACAGGCTTCCAAACTGTCCAACCATTACATACATCCATACCTAATCACAGTTACCAGAGAGGGAAGCATCAACATCTGGGTTTTCAAAGCTGGGGGTCTCACAATGGCTGCCCAGAGTCTTATCTGGTCAAATCACACAATACTTCTTAAAGTGAGCCCCAAAACAAAGCCTCACAGCAGAGTTTATATAGCCTTCTCTTGGGTCAGAGAATGTAACAACCCTCGACCCACTACCCAATCACAAAGTATCTCCTGAGAAACAAGCCTCCCACCACAGGCTCCAGGTGTACTTAACCTAGGGGCAGGGAAGATCTTAAAAATTCACATTCTTGTAACAGTGACATGCCCAGGGTCACACAGCTAGTAAATGTCTGAGGCTGAATTTGAACTCTGGGCCTCATGATTCCAGGCTCTGTGCTCTATCCACCTAACTGTTCCTTAGTCAAAGACAGAAAAAGGACAACTAGGTGGTGCAGTGAATAGAGCACTGGCTGTCCTTATATTTTATTTTCATCCTTTGCATCTCAAAAGTGCTGCTTGCTGCTTGGAATATTTTTCTATATACAGTGCCTTTTTTTTTCTGTCTTTGACCTCTAATAGGGCATTGCCCAAGCAATGGTTTGGGCACTGGACACTTTGGTCATTTTTAAAAATATAAGTCCACATTTCTTTTTTTTTAAACAAATGCTTTATTAACTTCTGTTTTACATCATTCATTTCCGCCAGATTTTGAGTTACAATCATTTTCCCCTGTTATTCCCCTACCCAACCTCCCAGAATAGCAGTCCCACAAGATATCACTTCCTCCAATCTGCTCTCTCCCATACCTTCTCCCATACCCCCTTCCACTTTTCCATTAGAGGAAGGTGAATCTTTGTGTCCCAATGCCTGCACATCTTATCTCCCAATTATAAGCAGAAGAGTATTAATAATAGTATTTATATATATTTGAAACATTTAATGTTAAGACCTCGACTTTCAGATCCATTTCCTTCCTCCCTTGTCACCCATTCCCTCTGGGGAGATAAGTAATTCAGTATATGTTGTACATGTCTAGCTATGCAAAACATTATCATAGTAGATATATTGTACAAGGCTGCTTATAATTCCCTCCCACTCATCCCACCCCCCACCTGGTCCATTCCCTACATGATCCCATCCCTCTTCTATAGTGGGTACACATTTCTTTTTTTGAATAGTTGAACCAATTCCCAGCACGATCAGTAGTGTAATAATGTATCTGTCTTTGCACAACCGTATTTACATCTTTTGTCATTTTTGTCAATTTGTTGAGTGTGAGGTAAAACCTTGGATTTGTTCCTTTTATTAGTAGTTATTTCAAGAATTTTTTCATAGGATTAGGGGAGGTGCTTTTAGGTTGGAACCTTTAGGACACCTAACCTCTGCAATCAAACCAGAAAGGAAACCATTCATTCCACTTACAAATAAGACTAACTCTGTAGTCATGTGGGTATTTTACCAATCACTTAATCAGTGAGAGCTGATCACTAAGAGGGTTAGACTTTGTGTTCAAATAAAAGCCTAATTAGAATCACCCTTAAGAGTAGGCAGAAGAGGTCTTATGATTTGAGAGGATCTGGAAAACCTCCCCATTTCCATCATGGTATCTAAAATTGTATCATTAAGCCCAATGTGGTGGCACATGCCTGGGAGGCCAAGACTCACAAGTTGCAGGAGGTTGTGCAGACTGGGTGTCAACATCAAATTCAGCATCAGTATGGTGGTGAACCCTGGGGGTGGGGGTCAATAGGCTGCCTAAGGAAGAGCAAACCAACCCAGATTAGAAAGGAAGCAGGCCCAGTAGTAGGATAGAATGCATGAGTAGCCTTTGTATTCTAACTGGAACAAGATAGGTAGACCCAGTCTCTAAAAAACAAAATCTAATGGAATAGATTCCTTTATATTGAGGCATTATCTTCTATTCAAATGCAAACAACAGTGGTAAGAATTTTAGGATATATTAATATCCCCCCTCTCTCCCTTTTTGGTTCTATACCTTAATCGGATGTCATTTGTGTGGAAATTCCCACCCAGTGAAGACCAGTCTTTGAGATTTTCTTAGCAAAGACACTGGAGGGGTTTGCCATTTTCTTCTCTAGCTCATTTTATAGATGGGGAAACTGAGGCAAACAAGGTGAAGTGACTTGCCCAGAGTCACACAGTTTATAAGTGTCTGAGGACAGATTTGAACTCAGGTCTTTCTGACTCCAGGCCTAGGTCTCTATCCACTCAGCCACCTAACTGCCCCAGAGAAAATGTTGATGATTAAAACTTAAAAATGAGCTTTATGAATACTTTCTCCACACACCTCCCCGCCAAAGCTGGTTGTTAAACATTTAACGGCATACTTTTGCCAGTATGTGTCAGAAGCAGTCCTTAGACCCAGAACTTACTTATTGTGGGTCACACCTTGCCTCTCAGAATTAAGATATTACAACTCCTTAGCATGAATCAGTGTATCACTTTGGTTTCCAACATGCTACATAGCTGAGAACTTAGCAGTTTTTAATTGAGGGCTGCTAGGGAATGATGGGACAGCTAGGTGGCACAGTGGATAGTCTGCTGGGCTTGGAGTCAGGAAGACTCATGTTCTTAAGCTTAAATCTGACCTCAGATACTAACTAGTTGTGTGACCCTGGGCAAGTCACTTCGCCCCATTTGCCTCAGTTTCCTCATCTGTAAAATGAAATGGAAAAGGGGATGGCAAACCACTCCAGTGTCTCTGCCAAGAAAACCCCAGATGGGGTCAAGAAGAGTCAGACACATCTAAAAAACAACTGAATAACAAGGGAATAGTGAATTAAGGAGTTTCTAAGGAAGCAAGTTTGGAGGGAAAGAGGAAAGAGATTCCATGCAGAAACTGGAAGAGGAGGTCCCTGAGAAAAATCCCACCTACTTCCCAACTTTGATCAGGAACGGTGAAGAATATTCTCCTTCTAGCTATGCCTTCCGTTCTTCTGATCACTGGGACAAATGCCATTAAGCATCTTGAAGGATGTGGCTCTGCACAAAAGGATATGCAGAGATGATGTGTATTTTGGTTAATGTTCTAAGCTCTCTTTGTGGATCCAAGTAAGGCATTTTATCCAATAAAGAAGGATTCATAGCATCGGTAATCCTAGTTTCAGCTGGCAGAGCTCATAGATATGGGGTGACTGAATGGGTCCACAACTATGATTCCTCAGGATAGCAGAGGAAGAAAATGTCCCTCATTAGAATGTGGGCTCCTTGAGAGTGGAGACTGTTTTTGGCCTTTCTTTCTTCCCCCAGCACAAAGCCTGACTCATAGTTGGTACCTAATAAATGATTGTTGATTTGACTTGACTCATGATTCCTTCAGAGTCAAGTAGGCCCATATTTGTGTGACCTAAGTATTATTGTTCAGTGGTGTCCTTTGGGACCTTGTGGACATGCCAATATTGTCTGTGGAGTTTTTCTGTCAAAGAAAGCAGAGCGGCCTGTCATTGCCTTCTCTAATGGATTAAGGTAAACAGATCATGTGATGTGCCCAGGGTTACACAGCTGGTAAGTATTTGAAGCCAGATTTGAATTCAGGTCTTTCTGACTCCAGGTCCAGTGGTCTATCCACTGAGCCATTGTAGCTGCTGCCAAGATAAGTATATACCTAAGTATAGTAAAGAGCAAAATTCCCCAGATGTCAAGGATTTAGGGGTGTTTATGAATCCTCCAAAATGAGGTTTCAGGTTAAGAAACATCTTGAGTCTTGTAAGGGTGGGGATACTGACCAGAGGCCACAATTTTTTTCTGTTTAAAGGAAGAGCTGGGACTTGATACTAGGTATCCTGTTCTCTGGGCACCTAGGTGAAGCAATGGATAGAGTTCTGGGCCTGGAGTCAGGAAGACTCATCTTCCCAAGTTCAAATTTGGCCTCAGACACTTTTTAGACTTGTGACTCTGGGCAAGTCACTTGACCCTGTCTGACTCAGTTTCTTCATCTGTAAAATGAACTGGAGACGGAAATGGCAAACCACTCCAGTATCTCTACCAAGAAAAATCCAAATATGGTCACAAAGACTCAGAAATAACTAAAATGACTGAACAGCAACAATTCTGACTCTAGGGTAAATGTTCTCACTATAGCTTTCTATGCTGGAGAAACTCTGGAAATCCCAGTCAAGTTTTACTTTATTTGTAATTCTCTGGAAATCTCCTTG
Organism: Gymnobelideus leadbeateri; assembly: GCA_011680675.1. NCBI lineage: Eukaryota > Metazoa > Chordata > Mammalia > Diprotodontia > Petauridae > Gymnobelideus > Gymnobelideus leadbeateri. The sequence goes on from WOXC01008083.1 coordinate 187,126, forward strand.
ATAGCCTCATCAGCTACCTGTGTCTCCTTACTCCTTTTCCCTTCTGGAATATCAAACATAATCAATCAACTTTGCCATTGTCAGGGTGGAGTATGTCAATCTAACCATTTATTATCCCACTCTCCATCCATGTAACTTTCTGACCTAAGTCAGCATCATTAGCACTACTTCCTTCTGTGTGTTATCTCCCCTATTAGAATATAAGCTCCATGAGGGTAAAGACTTTTTATTTTCCATATTTGTATCCCCAAAACTTAGAATACTGCTTGACGTATAGTAGGAGTTTAATAAATTCTTTCCATTTAATTTTTCATTCACTATTTCTTTCTTTATCTTATTGTTATATTATTTCTTATTCAAATGGAATATTTTATAGTTATATTAATATTTAATAGGTTTAAAATCGTTTCATGAAAAACAAATGTGTTACAGAGCTAGAAAAAAATGATAATTTGCTCTCCTCCCTTAGCCATACACCAAGACGGCTACCTCTCTCCTAACTCTTCTGCTTAGGCGGCTTTTGGGCCTCACACCTGTCTGAGGGGTCCACTGGGTGCAGGCTACTTCCCGGCCTCTATGCACCAAAGCTCCCCCTGACGAAGAATCTTCCATTTCTGTCTCCCTCTATCAGGATGCTCCTTGGGAATATCTGGAAACTGAAGAACACCTGGCTCGATATGGCTCCCATCCAGTCTGCGCTAACTATAGATGAAACCACAAAGGTGGTATCCCACCACAGAGAACCTGTAAGACATGCATTTGAAGGAACAAAGTTGTTGGGAACCCTTGCCCTATCTGCCGTGATCAGAAGCTCCACGTGGACTTTAGAAATGTGAAGCTCTTGGAACAGTTTGTGTGTGCTCACACAGGTGTCATCTTCCATGCCCCATACACAGGTGTCTGTATGAAGCAGCATAAGAAGCTAACAGAGGCTATCTTGAAGGCCAGAGACCATGGTTTTCTCAGTTACCACATCCCACTGGTACAGCCACGGGATACTGATTTCAGCAACTCCCATGGAGCTGTGGGCTGTACCCCAGTGGCTCCTGCCCTAGCTGCAGGTACCTCCTGTTATCCATGGTACAATTGGCAGCAGCCACCTGAGAGAGAGAGCTGGCCTGTCTTCGAAGGCTATATTGACACCACCTTAAGGAAGAGAGTGGACCCCCACCAGAAATGATGCTCATACTTTCACCTCAAACTAATGTTCTCCCTGAGGAAGAGCAATCTACAAGTGTCCCCTAGAAAGGAAGTGGTGGATATACTCTGTGGTGCTCCAGAGCTTAAGGATGGATGTTAGAAAGGCCTGACGCCTAAATTGAACTGATTCTTATCCCTACCCTTTTTAGAATGGGTAGGATAATGGCAAGCTCTGACCTAGAGAAAAAGAGAAAACAGGGAGAAGGTAAAAGGAAGCATTGTCTGAAGAAATGTTTTTGGTCAACTTCATTTCATGCTGCTTCCCCCACCCCATATTTTTAAGTTTCAGGGGTAGGGAGTGCCTAACTTGTCAAGTCAACACTTTATAATAAAAATTTTTTTATTAAAAAAAAGAAAAAGAAAAAAATGATAATTTGTCTGGAAGAAATTCATCTGGAAGAACAAAAGGTCAAGAATATCAAGGGAATCAATGAAAAAAAAATGTGAATGAAGGTGGTCTAGTTGTACCAGATCTCAAACTATATTATAAAGCAATAACTGTTGAAACAATCTCATAATGGCTAAGAAATAGAGTGGTAGATTAGTGGAATAGATTAAGTACATGTTACATTATAATAAATGGCCATAGTAATCTAGTATACAATAAACCCAAAGATCCAAGCTTTTGGAGCAAAAACTCAGTATTTGACAAAAACTACTGGGAAAACTGGAAAATAAGATAGAAGCTAAGTATAGACCAATAGCTCACACCATAAACCAAGATAAGGTCAAAATGAGTACATGGTTCACACATAAAAGGTGATACCATAAGAAAATTAGAAGTGCATAGAATAGTTTATTTGTCGAATATATGGATAAGGGAAGAATTTAGGACCACAGAAAATATAGAAAATATTACAAAATGTAATATTATATAAAATTTTAAAAGTTTTTCCATAAACAAAATTAATACAACTAAAATTAAAAGGAAAGAAGAAAACTGAGGGAAAATTTTTCAATAAGTATCTCTGATAAAGGTCTCCTTTCTCAGATATGTAGAGAACTGATTCAAATATAAAAATACAAGTCATTCCCCAATTGATAAGTGGTCAAAGGAAATGAAAAGGCAATTTTCAGACCAAGAAATCAAAGCTGTTGTCAACCAGGTGAAGTCCACTCCTTAAAATGCAGAGAAGCTCAAGCTGAGTTGAAAGCAGAAAAGTTTTATTAGGAGGAAAATCAGACACTAATTCTGAGGCCCCCAGTATAAGGTACAGAAGAGCCCATAGCTCAGGAGAGGCAGAGGAAATTTATAGTTGAAAACCACAAAGGGGAGTTTCAGGGAGGGGTTGGGGAAAAGAATGGCCAATCTTTCCCAGGACGGTGGACATAGAGGAAGGATGTTTTGCAGGAATAATTGACCACAAGGTTGGTTTGGGCCATTTTTTTTTTGGTGGGGGGCAGGGGTGGGGGACATAGCTCAGCAAGGTCAGCCAGCAAACACCAGCAAAGACATTTGGGAGTGAGTAATATTTTGGTTCACTGCAGGCTCCTGATTGGCTCCTTTCAGCAAATCATGTGTCCAGTGCATCTGTCTGGTATGGTAACTCATATAAAACAGACATATTAATTTTGGGGGTACTGCCACACTATAGTCATAAAAGTGTTCTAAACCAGTACTGATTAGAGAAAAACTGTGAAGTACCATCTCATACCTATTAGATTAATATGACAGAAAAAGGAAAATGATAGATGTTGGAGGGAATATGGGAAAACAGGGACACTAATGCACTGTGGGTGGAGTTGTGAATTGATCCAACCATTCTGTAGAGCAATTTGGAACTATGCCCAAAGGGCTATACAATTGTGTATACCTTTTTATCCAGCAGTATTAATGCCAGGCCTATATCCCAAAGATATCACCTATTAAGGAAAAGGACCTATTTGTATGAAAGTATTTAAAACAGCTCTTTTTGTGGTGACTGAAAATTGGAAATCAAAGGGATCCCCATCAAATGTGGAATGGTTAAACAAGCTGTGGTGTAAGATTGTAATGGACTATTGTGCTATAAAAAATAATAAGCAAGATGATTTACATGAACTGAGACAAAGTGAAGTGAGCAGAACCAGGATAATGTTGTACACAGTAACAGCAATATGGAATGAAGAAGAACTATGCATGACTTGGCTAGTCTCAGCAATCCAATGATCTAAGACAATCTCAAAGGAAGAATACTATCAGCCTCCTGAGGGGGGTAAAAAACCAAAATGATAGTCTGACTGCAGACTGAAACAAGTTATTTTCACTTTCTTTCACAGAGGGGAAGGAGGGAGAGAATTAAAACTCAAAACTTAAAAAACATATTAAAAATTGTTTTGACATTTAATTGGGGGAAAATAAAATATATTGTACACAAATGCATTTTTAAAAGCTTATGCCACAGTCTAGACAGTGAGCTAACCCATTTATTTCATCATCATCATCATGACAAGTACTCAGCATTTACAAGACTGATAAAGAAGAAAATCATTCTGAATTTAAATAACTGGATAGGGTCCAATAATTATTAGCATTAGATTTCTATTTGTGTGTAGGGTGAGATCCAAAAGAAAAAAATAAGCAGATTCTAGACTAACAAAGAAACAAAAAGATGTGACTTTACATTTCAAGTTGAAAAACATTATATTAATATTCACAAAGTTAAACTATGGGCAACTAGGTAACTGAGTAGATGGAGTGCTGTAATGGAAATGCAAATTTAAAGATCTTCCCTAGGCCCTTTGATTGGCTTAAGAGACTCTGAGAACTTTCCTTGATTTGAAAATAGACTCTGCCCCCAATAGGCTGAATGTGGTCACATGGAGCCTGTGGCGGGAGGCTTGGTTTTCAGGAATGCCCACACCTTGATGCTGTGTGATTGGGCAGTAGGTCAAGAGGGTTGTGACATTCTCTGAGCCAGGAGAAGGCTATATAATCCCTGATGTGAGGCTTTGCTTTGGGGCTCACTTTGAGAAGTGTTGTGTGACTTGACCAGATGAGACTCTGGGCATCTGTTGAGAGCCACCCCCCCACTCCCTCCCCCATTTGAAAACACAATATTGATGATGCTTCCCTCTCTGGTAACTGTGATTTGGTATTGATGTAATGGTTGGGCAATTTGGAAGCCTGTCTGCTTGATCTGTTTGTTTCTCTGTCTTATAAGTTCTGTCTGTATACTTTGAAGTTTGGGGTACTGACATTTTTTCCCCTGAACTAGGTAAATGATATATGTTTGATTGATTAAAGTAAGCTTGTTAACCCATTTTGAGTTGCTTTCCTTTAGAAAAGCAGATCTAAGAACCTGTGTTGGCAGCCACCCTGGGGATGTTGGGGGTGCTTGCTACTACAAATGCCAGGCCTGGAATCAGGAAGACTCATCTTCCTGAGTTCAAATCTGACCTCCAACACTTACTACCTATGTGACCCTGGTGTAATGGTAGTGGGGATTTGAACATCTTCATAGTCACATGGAGTCTGTGGTGGGAGGAGTTTGCTGAACAGGTAGAGCAGGAAGCTAGGAGTCAGAGCAGTTAACATGTTGAGAGAGAGAGGACACAGGCAAGGAGACAGCTAGGCTTGTGACTAAAGAAGGGGAAGACTAAAGGTATAGTGTTGCTCTCTGTGGTGATAAAGTATTTTAACTTCTTTGTTGCTATGATGGATTTGGCTTTCTTGTGTTGGGATTTGGCTTTCTAGTGTCTAAATAAATGTTTTGCTTTTATCTTCTATATGGAGAGTCTGTTATATTTTGCAATTCAGACTTATGCTTGCATATTCATAGTCACTGTCAGTGTTGTGAGTATTGTGTTGGTGCTACACCAGGGAAAGTCTCTTAACTCTACCTCAGTTTTCTTATCTGTAAAATGAGCCAGAGAAGGAAATAGCAAGCTACTATCTTTGCTAAGAAAACTTCAAATGGGGACATGAATGGTCAGGCATGACTGAAACAACAAAAACAACAAATTAGTAATTACAATGTTAAACCATCTCTAATTCAAGGAAGTACTGACTGTAGATGTACACTGGATGATAATAATTTGGTGAATTCACAGCTAGATGAATGACTGGACCCTTTAAAAAATGATTATCAGTAATAGGTTAATGTTGATTTAGATGGAGGTAACTAGAGCTGTACCTTTCAATATCTTTATCAATAATTTACTGAGAGGAGAATATCAATTATCAGTAATGGCTGAGAGGAGAAGCTAATATTAGGTAATATGATCAACTCTAAAAAAGTCTCAGTAGGTCACAGTGATGACTCAATCTAAGATTTCATCTAAGGACACTTAATAAGTGTAAATATTCCATTATCGACTTCAAAGAATCCACTTTACAAGTGCAGAATGGGGAGATATCAGAAAACAATTCCAAAAATAAGGGAGTTTTAAGTGATATACAAACTCATAATGAGTCTACAGTATAATATATCAGCCCCCTCCTCCTAAACATATAATGATTTCCTGAACTTCATCGGTGTTCATTGTACAGAACCAAGGAGATTAGATCACTGCTGTTCTCCACTGTGATCATAGCATGTTTGTAGTAATACTACATATATTACATAGTATACTGTACTATGTATTACACAGTAATACTATCAGTATTCACTTCTGAGTACTGTATATATTAGGTAGGATATCGACAAAATGAAGCAAGTTCAGAGGAGTGTGAGCAAGTATGATGGCAATAACTTCCTATTAGATTCATTATTTTTCTTTTCACAGTATTGAAATCATCCTCAAAACTCAACTGGTTCAGAGGACTTGGGCAAATGAGATCACTTCCTGGTCATCTGAGTTAAAAAACAACCACAAGGTGGAGCAGTTACTTGACTGCTGGACCACAATGGGCAACATAAGTGCTTCATTCACTTAAACCAACTTGTAGTGTGCTCAATGACATTCTTATCGATTGTCTTTCTCTAGCTTTGACTAAATATGTGTCTTTTTCTCAACTATTGAATTATCTATGCATGTCTCATTTTATTCAATATTAGACCTAACCTATCAGGGGACTAGCTTGAGTCAAGCTAAGCCCTGAACATTAAGCTAGTTAATGAGTGAAGATCAATTCCATAAGAGAGCCTATTGAAGAAATTGAGGATGTTTAGCCTGGGGCCTCAAAAGGCAGCACAATGTACAGTGGGTCTCTTTTGCAAAGGGGCAGATTTTGGTTTGATGTAAGAATAAAACTTCCTATTAGGGTTATTCCTAAAGTAGAGTTGGCTGTGTTGATAAGTTGTGGATTTCCAGTTGCTTCTCTATGACAGTTATGTTCTGAAAGAGTTAATGAAACTTCCTCAAGTATATCCTTTAGTTAGCAAATTGGTGTCCAAATACTTTGAAAGTTCCTGGAGCCAAGTAATCTTTGTTTTTTTGTTGGCTGAAGCTCAGAAACCAAACATAATGTTTCAGCCTGTTGGCGGCCTCCAAATATACAACTGGCTGGGAGCCCCCGCTCTTTTGATGGGTGAGGGAGTCCAAAGGGCAAAAGCATGGCTAAGTGTTTGTACACATGAGATAGATGACTACTGAGCTCACTGATGGTTTCACAAATTATTTCTCACTAATGGAAGTTTTTACAACACTGGTGGCCCTTGCTTCACTTCTGCATGGTGGAAAAGTTAAAGCTCAATTTCTATGGTATTAGTTAGATGGGCCTGGAAGCAGGATTGGCCTGAAAATTAATATGATGATGATAATAACTAATGTTAATATAGCGCATTAAGGTTTCCAAAGCCCTTTACATATATTATCTCATTTTATTCTCAAAACAATCCTGGGAAGCAGGAGTTATTAGTATTATTTCCATTTTTACTGATGAGGAAACTTACACATAAAAGTCACACTCAAGGACCTGGAGGGCCACATGTGGCCTCGAGGCTGAAGGTTTCCCACCCCTGTATGGGGTCATATGGGTAGAGAGCATCTAAAACAAGACTTAGTCTCAGATCTTTCTGACTACCAGTCCAGCCATCAGTCCACTGAGCCACCTAGATGCCTATATATTTAGATAGAATAGGTATGTATAGTGTGTGTGTGTGTGTGTGTGTGTGTGTGTGTGTGTGTGTGTTGGTAGAGTAAGTACCTAAAATGGGCTCAGATACTACTACTGCATATTTCCCTAACTGATGCCCTCCTCCTCCAGGGAGGAATACCCAACAAATTAAGTAATACTTCTAGATATCAAATTCTGTGATTTGACTAGTGTAGAGAACTCTCAGAAAGAAAACTCCCTGGTGAGACAGGCAGATGAGAACAATTTGCTCCAACAGTCATGAAGGTGGCTGAAACAGGTGTTATGAAGCACTTAGAGCTTGATCAGACATCAAAGACACCCAAGTCATCAACTGCATCCTGGACCATTGACTACTGGAGATTTTAGATAATTATTCTGATTAACTAGGTGTTTATTAGCAGCTAGGAGGCACAGGGGATAAGGTGTCTGACTTGAAGTCAGGAAGATTTGAGTTCAACTATTGCCCCAAGTACCTCCTGTGTAACCTGAACAAATTCACTTAATTCCATTTATTCTCCATTTCCTGATTTATAAAATTAGGCTAATAATTGTATTTGTCTCACAGTGTTATTATGAGAACCAAATGAGATAATGTGTGTAAAGTGCTTTGAAAACTTTAACATAGCATAAAATGTTAGCTATTATATATCACGATGCCATATCATATATTACTATATTAGCTATTATTATATATTACTATGTTAGATATTAGTTAATATAATATTACCTATTACAAAATCATATATTAGGACAGCAAGGTAGCATCGTGGAGTTCTGGATCTAGAGTCAGGAAGACTTGAATTTAAATCTAACCTCAGACACTTCCTAGCTATATGACTCTGGATGATTACCTTAACTCTATTTGCTTCAGTTTCCCCATCTGTAGAATGAGCCAGAGAAGGAAATGGCAAACCACTCTAGTATCTTTGCCAAGAAAACCCCAAATTGGGTCATAAAGAATTAGACATAATTGAAACAACTCAACAACAACTTGTAATGTGTTACTATATTATATATATATATATATATCACTATGTTATATTATGTCATATCATATCCTATTGTCATACCACATGAAATTATTTTATGTTATATCATATTTTATATTACATATTGCTGTTATTATTACTATATTACCATATCAATTCCTATTATATCACTATATTAGCCATTATTATTGCTATATGTTATATTACATCATATGTCATGTTATATTGTCATGTTATACTACATTATGCTGTCATCTCATCTCATGTTATATATTACTATATTTTCTGATTATATATGACTATATTCTGTCATACATTATTACATTAACAATTGTCTATTACTGTATTATAATATATAACTATATTTGGGGCTGTTATTGTTATCATTATGATATTACTGTGTGTCCAGACCTAGATTAAGAGAGAGAGAGATTAGGAAGATATTGTCTCAAATCATCTCTAAATGTTCTGATCTTCATCTTTCACCACCATTGCCCTTGTCTCCATGTTAGGCAAAGTAGAACTAACTAGTTTCTCTCTCTCTCTCTCTCTCTCTCTCTCTCTCTCTCTCTCTCTCTCTCTTTCTCTCTCCCCACCCCTCTCTCTTTTTTTGCTTTTTCTAGGAGGGCAATTGGGGTTAAGCCACTTGCCCAAGGTCACATAGATAGTAAATCTTAAGTGTCTGAGGATTTGAACTCAGGTCTTCCTGACTCCAGGGCCAATGCTCTATTCACTGCACCACTTAGCCATCCCTAGTTCTCTCTTTTAATGCTGATGGTGAGGAAACCCGAGTCTCAGACAAAGGTAGGAAAGGTGTGGACCTTCTGCAAAGACATGAAGGTACACCATAGGAATAGGTACACCGATCCAATACAGGCAAAGAAGACAGTGCCTGAGTAGGTTGATGCCCATTATGGGAGTGGAGTTTGGAAGAATGAGAAAAGGAGTTCATACTCATGGACCTTTCACCATCCCTCCTGTATCTGTACTAGCCCCTGTACCTATCTCCTTTTCCTGTTCTTGGCTGGTAGTCAAAGCAGGGAGGTGTCATGGCAGCAAGGAGTCCCAACCTGTGAAATGAGAGGGTATAGGAGTTTATGGAAACAGGGGCCCCTGGTGCTCATAGGATCCTCCCACTTTCCTCAACTTGTCACTCCAGAGTCAAGTACTAGGGTACGCATTTTATTCCATATATTCTCATTTCAATGCAGACTACCCCTCTGCCTTACCTCACTGAGGCAGTCTTCTACTGGTGTTAAGAAATCTCTTTCTTTGAAAATTCGATGTAAGTTTGAAAACTGAGTGATTTTAAGCCTTTTCTCAGGGTGTTCATTTTACTGCATGTCCTAGACTCCTACCATGCACCCTGCAGTTCTGTGGGTCCTCTGGTCTTGGTTTCCCAGACCAATACAGCCTTAGAAGATGAGACATAGAGTTGATGGAGAATCAATGCTAAGGGTCTATGGAGAGCCCTAGGCTTGGAGGCAGGACAAGCTCATTGTCCCAGGAACCCAAGCCAATCCCAGTAGGGACATTGAAAGATGAGGAGCTGCTGACCTTTCTTATCTCTACGCCCCCTCTCATCCTCGGCTTGTATAAGAAATATTTCCAGCAACACCACTACTTGGTCTATTTATGAAGATAATTAATGAAAGAGGAAAAAAACCTCTATGTTTTCAAAGGTTTATAGCAGCTTTCTTTGTGGTGGCAAAGAACTGGAAATGGCAGAGATGCCCATCAATTGGAGAATGGTTGAAAAAGTTGTTCATGATTGGAATACTACTGTGATGGAATACTACTGTGCTATAAGAAATGATGAGCTCAATGATTTTAGAAAAACATGGAAGGGCAGCTAGGTGGCACAGTGAATAGAGCACCGGCCCTGGAGTCAGGAGGACCTGAGTTCAAATTTGACCCCAGACACTTAACACTTACTAGCTGTGTGACCTTGGGCAAGTCATTTAACTCCAATTGCCCTGCCTTCCCCCTCCAAAGAAAAGCAAAAAAAGAAAGAAAGAAAAGCTTTGAATGAAATAATGAAGAGCAAAATGAGCAGAACCAAGAGAACATTGTATGAATTAATAGTAATATTGTTTTAATAATGACTTTGAGCAAATAAGTTATTTCGACCATTGTAAATGCCAAATCAAATATAAAGGACATACAAAGAAAAATGTTATATGCATCCAGAGAGAGAACTGATAAATAGAAGTATATACAGAATGATTTTACATATATATATGTATATATGTATATGTATATATATATGTATATATGTGCATATATCCCTGTTTATGTCACATAGTAGCCATTTTTAGGGTGGGAGGGGAGGGAAGAAAGAAAAAGAAATTTACATAATAATTTTGTATATTTGAAAGAAATAGCAAGTTGTGCATAGTAGATTTGCAGTTTCATGTGCTATCATCTTTTTTATTGTACTATGTTAAGGAAATGCTTTTTTATTCCATTTTTAAAAAAGAAGCATTCGAAGCATTCAAAGCATTAGTGTTCTGCTGGCCTAGAGGAAAATATATTTGGCTCAGACTCTGATATGGAAAGGTGGAGGTCAGAGTTTCAGCAGTCTTAGCTCTCTCATCACATGAACCCCAGTGGGCCCTCTCATGCCTGTGGCCAATTCAGCACACTCTAAATTTGGTTATGTCTATATCCAAAACTTGCTTTCCTTGCCTTGGAGTTGTGTGCATGTACATACATGTACACACGTGTTGCCTGGAGATATAGGTATCCTGTGTATCATGTGTACATATGTTCATGTATGTATATACATATTGTATATATGTGTGAGTTTATATGATTTTGTGCATTGTGTGTATATGGATAGCCCTAAGAGTTGCTTTAGTTTCCCTGATGTCTGATACTTCCAAGAATTACAAATTAGTTCTAAAAATACTTATTAAATAGCTGCTGATACAGAGCACTGTGCTACACATTGGAGGGAGTCTATGGTTTAGGTAGGAAATCCTTCAGTCTCTGTAGAAGCCCACATAGGCACTTGGGATTTCATAAGGGTGTATGCCACAGTCACATGCTATAATACAAAATGGTGCACGGCAAGAAACAGCATGCCTCATGGACCCAGAGCTGGCCTCAGACCCAAAGGGACCTGGGTTCAAGGCCTGCAAGTACAACAGGGGAAGGAAGGGTTTGGAGCAAGAGAGAAGGCACCACTCAGGAAAGGCACTTAATACACATTACCCCTATTCAAAAGGATGAGAACAGATGCCAATGGGGATCCGTGTCTTGTGGATGATCAGCCTCTAGTGCCCGAGTGCCAGGCAGTACGTAGTTGTAGGGTACTACAATGGGACACACTCTCTGATAGAAGATCTGGAGCTACTTAGGGATCAAACTTATGTAGAGTTTTAAAATAACGAACTGACTTGGCACCAATTTCAGTGAATTGAGGAAATGGGGAGATCTGACCCACTGAAAGAATATCAATTCTCTGAATTGTCTAATGGGAACCAGGAAAATTCAATAACTGTGCCACAACATAAAAGCAGCTGAAGGGTAGAGGGTGGGACCCTGGTTGCTTAATGGGTTAAGCCTTAGTATACATACATCCTTAATATACATGGAGACAGTGAGGTAGCTCAGTAGATAAAGTGTTGGTCCCGGAGTCAGGAAGATCTCAGTTAAAATCTGACCTCAGACACTCACTAGATGTGTGACCCTGGGAGAATCACTTAACCTCCACCTTAATCCACTAAAGAAGGAAATAGCAAACCATTCCAGTATCTTTGCCAAGAAAACCTCATACAGGGTCACAAAGCTGAAAATGGAACAGCAGCAACATACATATCTCCTAGGGACAGGGACAGAACCAAGCAAGCCAGCATTCCCTGGCTTACAAGTCCCACCTCTGACACAGACTAGCTGTGCAAACCTGGGCAAGTCACTCAGAGCCCCAGGCAGCTATCTAAATATATAATTCACACAACTGTGGTGCTCTCTGTAGTAGAGGGAGTTTCCTTATAAGGAGTTACCCTATACCAATACAATCACACACCCCAAATGTTATGTAAGAAGGTCTGAGGAGAGAAATGTTATTGCTAACTTGGGGCAGGGGTGTGGGGAAGGATCAAGGAGAGCTTCTTGGAGGAGAAAGTACATGAGTTATTCTTTTGTTTTGGTTTATTTTGCTTTTTGGAGGGGGAATACAGGGCAATTAGGGTTAAGTGACTTGCCCAAGGTCACATAGCTAGTAAGTGTTGTCTGAGATTAGATTTGAACTCAGATCCTCCTGACTCCAGGGTTAGTGCTCTATTCACCGCACCACCTAGCTGACCCCTACATGAGTTGTTCTTAAAAGAAATTCATCTGCAGGATTTGGAACAGATGATGTAATTCTAGGTCTAGGTTCTAAAACTCTAGGCAGGGGGTGTGAAAGAAAAGGTCATATATATAGAATGAGTGGTGAGCAGTCCAGTTTGGTTGAACCCAGATAATACAGCGGCAAATAGCATGAGCTAAGTTCTTATGATGCTCCCTTGGCTTTTGAAAAAGCTAAAGTAGTAGCAGTAGTGTTTTTGATTCCCTGACTTTCGGAGAGTCCCCATAAATCATCACCAACCACCCAGATCAAGCGTTTTACTTCTGTCTGATTTGACTACACTTAGAAAAACTTGGACAAGTTACATTTTCAAACCTGATTGTACTATAAGCTGCTCTCAGTCAAGGTACTCAATGCATAAGATTCTGATGTTCCCACCTACAGTCTGTGTGCTTGTTTAGATTTTCCAGATGTATTGATTTTCCTGGCATCTCTTCTGGGAGACCCTTACTGTATGAGTTTCTTGCATCTGCTTGTACATTCCCATTAGAATTTGGCTGAAATGAACACAAGTATACTTTGCAATATTTTGTACACCTACACCTGGAAGAGATCAGGATGTGCAAACAGAGATGTTAAAAACAATGGAAAAAAGTAATTCCAACTTTTCTGAAACACCAAACAAATGTCTCATCCTATTTCCATTCCATCTCCATATCTGAAGCAGTTATTTCTCCCCTGGGGTGTATTTTAGTGCCTGAGGTGAATATTTGCATACTGATATTTCAGTATTTTTGTCTCTCTGTCACGTAAAACTCTGTGTCTCTAGCTCTGTCTCTGTCTTTCTCTCTGTGTCCCTTGCATCTCTGTATTTCTCCATCTCACCATCTCTTCATGTCTCTGCCTCTCTCCATCTTTTCCTTCATTTTTAGTCTTTCTCTCTATCCCTATCATTCTGGCTCTCCCCTTGTGTGTGCATATGTGTGTGTGTGCATTTATAATCTTCCAAATAAAGGAATTGAATTCACTCCAAAGAAAACTGTGTGTGGATGTGAAATTTATGCTTTTCTGTAACTGAGACCATGTGCTTTTTTCCTCTCAGTTGACAGAAGGGACTTGGGGCTGAATCTGATTAGAAGTTTGGTTCTATTCGAGCCGGTTTCTTCAAGATTTTCTTTAAAAGAAAAAAAAATTGAAAAGTTCAAAGGCATAGAAGAGAAGGTCCGTTGGCTAGCTCTGCCTACTTTCCATTTGGTCTCTGCCTTTTGGGCAGCTTTGCTCATTCACCAGTACCATAACCCATACTAAGAGCCACTCTGGGAGCTGAGAACCACCTTTCTCTGAGTGGAGATTGACTATATCCCTTCACCAGAGCAGAATATCAGATGTGCTTCACAGAACATCCGACTGCTCTGAGTGGGGCTGGTAAAGGAGAGTCTGCTCTTCTGAACTGTGCCCAATAGACCAGTGAATCAAGGCAGTTGTTCAGTCGTTTTCAGGCATATCTGACATTTCTTGGCAAAGATACGGTGGTTTGCATTTCCTTCCCCAGCTCGTTTTACAGATGGGAAACTGAGGCAAAGAAGGTTAAGTGACTTGTCCAGGATCACACAGCTAGTGTCTAAGGCTGGATCTTAATTTGGGTCTTCCTAACCCTAGGCTGGGTGCTATCTCCAATGAACCACCTAGCTGTTCATCTGGTAATTACAGTGATATTGATCGAAGAGTAAATTAACCAATCCTCACTTCAGTCCTTTATAACCAACCACTCATCTCCAGACCATTCTTTGTCTCGACTAGCCATTCTTTTTTTTTTTTGGAGGGGGGAAGGCAGGGCAATTGGGTTTAAGTGACTTGCCCAAGGTCACACAACTAGTAAGACTTTCAAGTGTCTGAGGCTGGATTTGAACTTAAGTCCTCCTGACTCCAGGTCCAGTGTTCTACTCACTGTGCCACCTAGCTGCCTCTCATCCAATCATTCTAATGTAAGAATCTTGTCAGATCCTCTACCCCTATATGACCCCACCCAAACCAGAAGTGACTAACCCAGACCTCCAGAAACCTCCAAGTGAAGGATTGAATCCACTCAGCTTTGGGCCTTTCCTGGGGTGAAGCAGTCTTTACAAAAGGAGAATGAGACAATCTTCGCATCAGTTTTCCACGTCTAGCTAACGACTTCATCCTCTCCAGCTACCTTCAGGGACACCAGGACCTAATAGATGTGGTTCTTTTACTCTCTGTTTTGCCAATATGGACGCATTTCTCTCCCTCGTCCCTGCTACAATCACTATTTCCACCTCTTGCTCAGGGAAGAACTAAAATCAATATTAAATATCGATCAACATCATCATTGTGACTGGAAAGGATGTGAGTGTATTGCCCTGGAGTTCAGTTCAACATCTCTGAGATTTCGCAGATCAAAGTTTCGTCCCCTGCCCACTATTCCCCAAAACAAATTGTACGCACCTAGCAGACTACAATTTCCTTCAAGGCAAGGTCTGTCTTTTTTTCTTTTTGTATCCTTATTACTTTGCACAGTGCCTAGCATGTAGTAGATGCTTAATCAATGCTTGTTGATTGACTGATTGATCCTTTCCTTTTTTTGTGACAGAGGCAGAAGTCATGCATTAGGATAAAAGCATGCTTTTTTTATACTTGGTAGCATTCATTTCTCTTCCTAGGACTTCCTTTGAGATGATGGCAGCAGAGGCAGAGATAAAAGCAGCAGCTTCATAATCAGGGAGACAATTAGGGATAGCACAGCAACTGGGGGGCATTTTTAAGAGAAGAGCAGATGCCATACCCTATACTAGCTATTAGAATTCCTATGGCAGGTGCACCATGGGGAATTTCTTCCTCCCCTCTTTTCTTTAATCTGTGAACCTGAGATGGGGGGAGTAAAGGACTCCATTTTTATAAATCATGGACGTGTATGAATAGTAGGCTTTCCTATCTGAAGAGATGACTTTGGGAAAAGTCCAAGTATAATGAAAGTTCCCCTGAATTTAATTTCCAAATATTAAAAACTATATGACCATGATGTGCTTAAGTGTTTGAATCTATAAATGCAATAGAGAGTTATCTGATAAGGTGGAAGAACCTTATGGAGTGGGGGCTGTGTGTCATTTATGGATTACATTTCATTTTTCCATTTTCTTTTGCAATATTCTATTTTATTTTCTAGATTAAATGGAGCTTTGTCAATAAGGGCTTTACACAGAAACTACTAGACTAAGTACCTAAGCACAAACTGTCATGTTGGAGTGCAAGGAACAATTTCAGTTTTTGCAGATTCGAGCACCTTCTATAGCCAGGACACTAGGAAGAGCCTACTAAAAAGTGGCTAGTCCTTTATTCATGTGCCAAAGTAACTGAAAAGGCCCAGGCTAAAAACTCAAGGAAAGAACCACCCAATGGCTAATTCACATGTGGCTCTCAACAAACTAAATTTTTTTGTTGGATAATTAACAATGATAAACTGTCTCCCTCTGTGTTTAAGGAAGGTAGCACTGAATAACAACAGCAAAACTTGTCAGATACAATTTTATTCTTTTTATAAGAGGTAGAATTAAGGAAGTTCAGACCTTGGAAAAGGGCAAATAGAAACATTCTGTCAACTTCCTCTTTCCTTCTCATGAGTTTATCCAAACACTGATTTACAGTGTTGGTTAGAAACATAAGTCCTCTATGATCCTCTGTTACAAATTGGTAATGGAGTGCAAGATTAAGCACACCACAAGACAGCCAATAATGGGGATACCCTTCTCACAATCGCCTCCAGCTGTTGCTTCTAGTATTTCAGATCTCAATTTCCTTGTACACTATGTCAATATCTGACTCATGACCAACTTGATAACCAATTTCAGAACACAGAAGTGTGCTTTTCTGGAAACATCAGGAGGCAGAGAGAGGCTGTACCCTTTCTCTTTCCCTCCCTCCCTTTTTCTCTCCCTCCCTTCCTCCTTTTCTTCCTTCTTCCCTTCCTTCCCTTTCTTTCCTACCTTCCTTCCTTTATCCTTCCTTTCTTCTTTCCTTCCTTCCTTCCTTCCTTCCTTCCTTCCTTCCTTCCTTCCTTCCTTCCTTCCTTCCTATTTTCCTTCCTTCCTCCCCTTCCTTCCTTCTTTCTTTCTTCCCTTCCTTCCTCCCCTTCCTCCTTTCTTTCTTTCTTTCTTTCTTTCTTTCTTTCTTTCTTTCTTTCTTTCTTTCTTTCTTTCTTTCTTTCTTTCTACCTTCCTTCCTTTCTTACTTTTTCTCTCTTTCTTTTTCTTTCTTCCCTTCCTCCCTTCCTTCCTACCTGCCTTCCTTCCTTCATCCTTCCTTTCTTCTTTCCTTCCTATCTTTCTTTGTCCTTCCTCCTTCCTATCTTCCTTCCTTCCTTCCCATTTTCCTTCCTCCCTCCCGCCTTTCTTTTTTTCTTTCTTTCTTTCTTTCTTTCTTCCTTCCTTTCTTTTTCTTTCTTTCTTTTTCTTTCTTCCATTCCTTCCTTCCTCCCTCCCTCCCACCCTTCCTTCCTTCCTTTCTTTCCTCCCTCCCTTCCTCACTTCCTGCCTCCCTTCCTTCCTTCCTTTCTCCCTTCCTTCCTTCCAATGACTTCAGTCATTCAACAAATGCTTCATGAACCCCTAACATGTGCTCAGGCCTCTGCTAGAACACAGAGTTAAATAATGCTGACATTTCTATATGACATAAACATTTGCAAAGCCTCTCCCCTCTGACTCTCACAAACACTGTAGTAAGTTAAGCACTGAAGGTTCTATCCTTCTTTGACAAAAGCAGGGGAGGCTAGGTGGCTCAGTGAATAGAGCGCTGGCCCCCGAGTTCAAATCTGGCGTCAGACACTTGACACAATTATTAGCCATGTGACTTTGGGCAAGTCACTTAAACCCAATTGCCCTACAAAAAGCAAAAAAAAAAAAAATTGTAATGACAAAAGCAGTAACGCAGCTAGTAAGTAAGAAGAAAAGACTTGAGCCCAAAGTTCTCCTGACACCGATTCCAGGGCACTTCCCACCCCATCATGCTGAGCCTCAATGGCAAGAGAGTCTCTGCCTCCAGGAGGTGACAGACTAGTCAAGACATTGAGAGAGATGCGAGGGAGAGATGCGAGGCAAACTATAATCCGATACAGTGAGATAAATTCCACAAGAAAATGTATAATCAAAGTGCTTTGGGGATTCAAAGGAGGGAGAAATCTTTGACAAGATTAATCAGACAAGTCTTCTTGAGCAGGGGCATCTGAACTAAATGAGTATCTAGGTGTAATTGAAAAGATCTTGTAGTAAGAACCTGAATATCTGGGTTCAAATTCCAGTTTTCTAGCTTGTGGAACATATCCAACCTCTCTGGTTTTCTAATCTTTTTTTCTCCTTCTCTTGACTGGGGGTGGGAGACACAGGGAGGACGAAGCGCTTGGTTTAGGTGACTTGCCCAAGGTCACACAGCTAGCAAATGTCTGAGGTCACATTTGAACTCAGGTTCTCCCAACTCTAGCACTGGTGTTCTATCCATTACATCATCTAGCTACCCCATTCTGGTTTTCTAATCTTAAAAAAAGAGATAATTATATTTATATCACCAGTCTTGCCAAGGCTAATGAGAAGAAAATAATTTGTAAACAACAAAATATTATATAAATAGTTGTCGTTGGAGGAGAAATGAAGAAGACAGAAAAGGGACATGCAAACTGCTCAGAGAGGTGGAAAGAAAATCAGGATTCTACAGTGACTGAGAAATCAGAAGAACCAGAAGAAGGGAGATTGGTCATGTAAAAAGGCAGAGGATTCCAGGAGGATGGGAGTTTATGATATGATTCATACTGATGGCATATAGAAGACAACAAGATTATTCTACCTCCTATGGGGGACTAGAGGGTGGTTTCTGGGGGGGAAATTGATATTTTTAGATATTTAATTACACTAAATATGGGACCAAACTCTGTCTTCAGATTCTTATAATTGGATCCATGCTTATTAATCCTACATTGTGACAAGTCTAATTCCTCAGAATACATACTTTGAATGATGTATTCATTTCTGGGTATCATATTTTAGGAAGGACATTGAAAAATTGGAAGGTGTTGACAGGGCAGTCACAAGATAGTGGGGGGAGGGAGGGAATGAAAAACTGCCATAAAAAAAACCTATGAATCTTCATGATGAAAGCAAGAAATGAAAGAAGGAAGAAAAGAAGGAAAGAAAGATGGAAAAGTAGAAAGGATGAAAGAAGAGAAAGCATAAATTAAGCACTCCCTATGTGCAAAACAGTGAACTAAGTTCTGGGGATACAAACAGAAAAATCAGATATTCCCTGCTTTCAAAGAGCTCACATTATAATGGGTGAGATAGCAAATAGGGAAGGTTTCAGTCACAAGTTAAACAAAAAGGTCCAATGGTCTTTAAGTGTAGCAGCAAAACATGTTAATGCTTCTTCTTTCATGTCATTTCCACTGATAAAATCATATTAGTGTCTGATATTCAGCCATTGACAATACTAAGGGTTTTGGTAACAAAGATCCCCACCCTGCCCATCCCCCAAGTCCCCCTCCCTGCATACTCCCCCCCCCCCCAACCAGGTTTTTGGTAGCCATAGCTAAGACTACGTCAGGGAGGACACAATAACTACCTCTGGGTATTGAGAGGTTTGTAATGTAGAGGTTTGATTTGAGTGTCTCAGTCCCAGAGGCCCAAACTAGAAGCAACATATAGACGCAGTAGAGGAAGACTGTAGGTGCAATTAGGAAAAAGCTTCCCAATATTATTAGAGTCACCAAGTAGAATCTAATAACTCTTACTCAGTTATTCAAGTGGAGAGTAGATGAAAGTTTGTTAAAAATATTGTAAATTGAATTTCTTTTGAAGTACAAATTGGAACAAGTGGACTTCAAGGTTCCTCCCAACCATGGGCATGCTGGAGCCAGCTTGTACTGACTCAGAAGAGCTAAGTGTTTAATTTTCAGCATGAGCATGGAGAACTTACGAACTGGTAAGCCTTAACAATCACACAGTTTGATTTATTTGGTTGATAGTCTAGACTTAAGAAAATGGAGAAAATTTTAATAATGCAGATTAAGGTTAAATATGTATCATACATATATGTATGTGTGTATGTACATATATACATATATGTGTATATACTGTATTCTGGAGACACAGTGATTAAGCATTTGTCAGTACATCCCCATAACCAACTCCAAGATTCTAGGATGCCACAACCAACAACAAAAAAGTGAGTTTGGTTATTAATAAGCCATCTGCAGTCTTTGGGGGAAAAAATAAGAATGGCGGTGACGAAAGTTTCAATCAGTTTGAGGACAAAAGTCTGTGGTAAAGAAGGAGGAATAATAGATCTAACCTTCTCTTTCAAGAGGAATGGGGATGAAAAGGAAAAAGAGAAAGAAACTCCAGAGTTACAGAGTAGGAATAAAACTTTGCAGCACCCGAGAAACATAACTTTATGGGGGAAAGAAAAACCAGTGAAAAGAAGAGGATTGAAAATATAAAAGATATCATTATTGGAGCAAAGAAGATGAGACCAAACTTTAAGAAGAAAGACGGATTCCTTTTATTTCCAGATAAGAGGAAAAGAAACAAACTATACCCAAAGAGCTGTGAAATCATGCAAACCCTTTGACTTAGCAGTACCACTACATCTGTATCCCAAAAAAGATTTAAAAAAATACAAAAAAGAGAGGACCTATAAATTCAAAAATATTTATAGCAGCTCATTTCTAGGGGCAAAGAATTAGAAATTGAGGGGATACCCATCACTTGGGGGATGACTGAATGATGGAATACTATATTGTTCTATGAGAAATGATGATCTCTCAGAAAAACCTAGAAAGGTTTGCATGGGCTAATGTAAAGTGAAATGTACTGGGTTCAAAATAACAGCAATATTATAAGATGATCAGCTGTGAATGACTTAGCTATTCTCAGCAAAACAATGATCCAAAACAACTTTGAAGATTTATGATGAAAAATTACATCTATCCCCAGAGAAAGAACTGATGGTGTCTGAATACAGATTCTTTCTCGAGGGATTTTGTCTATGTTTTCTTTCACAGCGTGTCTAGTATGAATATGTTTTTATCACATGTATAACCTATATTGAACTGCTTGCCTTTTCAATGAGGGGAGAGGAGCAGGGAAGAAGAGATAATTTGAATTTTTTTAAATGAATGTTAAAAATTGTTTTTACATGCAACTGGGGAAAACTTTTTTTTTTAAAAAAGAGGAAAAGAAACATAAATTTCAAGGAGTGGAGGAAGTTGAAAGAGTTCACATCATATGACCTCAGATCTTCTTAGTAGAGCATGGTTTAAATATGTCTGTGTATGAGAGAGACAGAGAAACAGAGACTAAAAGGGAGAAAGAGAGAGTGATATATATATATATATATATATATATATACATATATATATACACACACATATATATATATATATATATATATATATATATATATATATATATATATATATATATATATATATATATATATATATATACAGAGAGAGAGAGAGAGAGAGAGAGAGAGAGAGAGAGAGAGAGAGAGAGAGCTTAGCCATTTCATAGGCTTCAACTAGAGAAAAACAGATAATTTTTTTTTTTTTTTTTGCCTTTTGGAGGGCAATTGGGGTTAAGTAACTTGCCCAAGGTTACACGGCTAGGTTTTTTTTTTTCGTTTGTGTGTGCTAAGTGTCTGAGGCCGGATCCGAACTCAGGTCTTTCTGACTCCAGGGCCAGCGCTCTACTCACTGCGCCACCTAGCTGCCCCTCAGATAAATTATTTTGATTCCTTTTAACAAATCTAGCGAAATATACTTGCTGTCAGCATTTATTAATGAAATAAAACTTTGTGAAATAAAGTTTGTTCAAAATGTATTTCTGTAAAATTTAGTTTGAAAGCCACATTTAGTTTTATTTAGGAGAGATAATATTGGATTTAAGTCTGGGAAGAAAATAGTAGGCTTAAACTGTCTCTCCCTGAAAAAAAGTTACATTTTATATCAATTGTTCTGTACATTATTGATATATTTTAGATTGAGGATAGTTTTCTGAAACATTTTAGCGTTCTGAATATACTTGGATCTATTTTATATATTTGCAGTACATGAATAAACCATGAATACAGAACTGAGTCAAAGGTTTTGCAATAATCAGAAATAAAAAGACAATATAAACATTTCTATGCTATCTGGTAGATTGTTTAGTAATTACCAAAACAAATTAAATTTTCACTTTATACTCCTGGGCCTTCTTGACAAGTCGTTTATGCTTATCAGAAAATGGATTATTTTCCTATAAATGTATATAGATTTTTAAATTAATACAGGTTGTGAATGATTCATATAAAGTACACAAGCAGGTAATTGTTCTCTATTTGTAAGGGTCACTGGTGTCCTCATCTTTTGATATAGACTTATAATAACATATCTGAAGGAAGGTGAAATCAATCTGGCTTCCAAAAGAAAACTGGTGAAATATGTTGCTAGTAATTCCTACACCACTGTGAAATGTTGGAGCCAGCAATTATGAACCCTTCTGGTCCTACTGCTTTCCAGCTTTGCTGCACAGCTAAAGTTTCAGTCACCTCCCTTGTTGCAACTATTCTGCTGTTTATTATATTAACTATTCAGAAAAGTTTCTGTTTCTCATTAAATCCAGCTTGAATTTTCATTGTGCTGGACTTCTGGTGGTCACACAGATGATTAGAAATTTTCCACCTCCTCCTTCTGTGTAGATTTTCATGAGTCTCTGATTCCTTTACTTCTGTAGTTTCCATAATAATGATTTTGATTGATGTTGAATTCCTTATTTCCTTGTTTGTGATGCTTGGACTCTTTATATTAACTCAACCTTTTGATTTTTGCTTTCAGTTCCTAATTAAGAGAATCTGGAATTTCTGATATGTTTTTGTTTTCTGGACTTATTACTCTCTCTTTCTTCTACGTTAATTGGGCAATATTGCAATCAGGCTTTTTACCACACATAGACAGTGATGTAATCTTCAATTGCCTTTCTGAAAATCTTCAACATCTTTTTTGTATTGTTTCTACCATAGTGGTGGTAGGCTCCTATCCTTAGGAGTAGACCTTTCTAGCTCTACATTTGTTCTTATGGTTCTAATTGTGACAGTGGCTTTTTGCATATACTCTTGTTTACATGTCCTTTCAAATACTGTCAGATGATACATTCATTCATTTTAGTTATGGTAGATACCAGTTGTTTTATTTTTAATTTCTCTGTTTTAGTATAATTGGTCTCCTAGTTGAACACGTGTCATCAAATACAGATGGAATTTTCATATTCCAAGCTAAGTATGTTCATCTCCTTTTGAAAATTATTTGAGAAATCAGTATTGTTTTTGTCATTCATTATTTATTGGGCTGTATGACCTTGGGTATGCCACTTAACCACTGTTTGCCTCAGTTACCTCATCTATAAAAATGGAAATAATGACACCTACCTCCCAGAGTTGTGAGGATCAAACGAGATATGTTTTGTAAAGTGCCTTTCAAACCTTAAAATACTATATAAATACTATTATTATCATTAGTTAATTATAATTTTTACTATACTAGCTAATTATTATCATTAATAGGATTAATTAGTTGTTAATATCATTAGGAGCAGTTCTATCACACCCACCAGGGTGCTAACCCAATCAGTAATATTGCCAGCTTTCTGATGTTCATGCCGGATCTTCATAACACCAATAATGGTCTCAGAGCAGGCAAAGTCCCCACTGTACATCACCTTGGTTGGCATTTCTCCTCTTTGCTGCCTGCTGCTCCTCTCTCCCCTGCCTCTGGCATGGTTAATGAGTTAGACTTTGAGAGGTAATGTTATTATTGTTGCTATTGTTATTATAATTGTAAGTGATTTTGTACAAGGAAGTGAAATAATGTTGAGCCCACTGGGAACATAAAAGTCAAACTTGTGAGGATTCTTGCCTCACCTAGTTCCAAAGATTGTTATAAAACTTACATGGATCATTGTACATGAAAGTAATTTGAAAACTGTAGTACGCTATATGGGCAGTTAGGTGGTACAATGGAATAGAGTCCTGGAGTCTTGGAGGATCTGAGCTCAAATCCAACCTCAGACACTTACTGGCTGTGTGACCGTGGGCAAGGCACTTAACCCTGTGTGCCTCAGTTTCTTCATCTGGAAAATGAGATGGAGAAAGGAAATAGCAAACCACTCCAGTATCTTTGCCAAGAAAACCCCAAATGGGGTCATGAAGAGTCAGACACAACTCAACAATGGTATATGATACAAATTATAAGATATTATTATTATCTAGAAAGGAAATGTATTTAAAACAATGTTAGAACACATTGTGATTTATATTTATATCATTCCCATGTTAGGGGTTTAACTTAGATTTTGCTGCATTTTGAAATAATACAGGTGCTCAATTATAAAAAAAAGACTGTGTTGAATAAATCATATTTATTAGCTCTTTCACTTTCTCTTTATTCCTTATGTTTGTTTGTCAGTCAACAAGCATTTATTAAGTATTTATCACATGCCAGGAATTGTGTTAATTGCTGGGAATGCAAATGTAAGCAAAAAAGTAAAAAGTCCTCAAGAAGTTTATATTCTAATGGGGAAAGATTGAATATTTGAAAAGAAACAGAAAAAGTTATGAGGGAGGAGGGGAAGGTACTCAGTCCAGGGAAATGATGGAGGAGTAGAGACTGCAGCCTGATGAGAAGTGAATAGATGACTGCCCTGGGCACTCTCCTGAAATGGAGGTCCTAGGAGGGGCCATTCAATTAGAGGGAGGGGTTTCAGAGATTGAGGGTACTTCTAAAGAATTAATTCCAGGACTGAAATAATCTTCCAGGATGAAAATATTTCTGAGGCATGGTGAAGCCCCATGTCAAAGTTCCACTGGAAACTTTTAGATAGCATCAAATTATCTCATAAGTTTAGAGCTACAAGACCCCCTAGGACAAATCTGTGATTTTACTAATAAATATCCTAAGGGTTAGAAAGAAGTCATGTGCTTGAGTTCAGATAGGTATTAAAAGGCAGAGCTGTAGTTTGAGCTTAGGCCATATGATTCTAAATTCAGTTGTGATTCTAAATCACAGTGCCATGCCATTGTGCCTAACAATAGGTGCTAGATGGAGAGAAGATACGTCATAAATGCTATGGGTTTAGGTCCTGTCTTATTTAGTGGGGGAAGGGAATAATCTAGGTCAGTCATCTTCTCTTTCTTTTTTTAAATTAAGCACCACATCAGTAAAAAAAAAAAAAATTATATAGGGGGGCGGCTAGGTGGCACAGTGAATCAGCCCTGGAGTCAGGAGGACCTGAGTTCAAAATCGGCCTCAGACACTTAACACAAAAACTAGCCTTGTGACCTTGGGAAAGTCACTCAACCCCCATTGCCCTCCAAAAAAAAAAAGCAAAAAAATAAAAATAATATAAAAATTATATAGGGACCTAATGTATGTATATTTGCTTATTTGTGGATTATGTTATTCTTTTTCTTTTTCAGTCATATCCAACTCTTTGTGACCCCATCTGGGGTTTTATTGGCAAAGATATTGGAGTGGTTTGACATTTCCTTTCTCCCACTCCTTTTATAGGTGAGGAAACTGAGGCAAACAGGGTTAAGTGACTTGCCCAGGGTCACACACCTAATCCTAATAAGTGTCTGAGGTAGGATTTGAACCAAGGTCTTACTGATTCTAGGTCTGCCACTCTATCTACTGTACCACCTAGCTGCCCATGAATTATATACATGTCCTGAGAGGTAGCATGGGGTACTGAATCTAGAGTTGATCTTGAAGCCAAGACAATACGTGTTCAAGTCTTACCTCTGACACATATTGTGACATTAGATGAATCATTAAAGTATTTAGAGCTCCAAGACATCATATTGGGCCAGGCCAGGGGAATGCTAATAAGCAGGGGTATGCTGAAGTAAATTCAAAGCTGGCTCCCAAGACATTGCTAAATTTTCAGTGTTAGCATTTACGTCTCGGAAATCTGCACACATTACAAATCAGGGCTTGAGTTATTGTTTCATTGATTGTCTAAATTTATGAAAGTGATGGAGAAAATGTTAATAATGTAGATTATTGTAATAATGTAATGTATAAATTATTTTGTCCCAGAGATTCCATTTATTAAACATTTAGGAATACATCCCTGATTAGAACAGGGTTTTATGAGAGGTATAAAGGATGGACCTGGTGAAAGGAGATGTAACATAATAGGTGAACCATTCTTTCAATGTCCTATTAGTTCTCTCTGATTAGTTGTGTGATTGGGGAAAGCAAAGATTGGGGAGATGATCATCACAAGAGTGACAAAGAAAGCAAGAGATCAAGTAATATGAGAATCAGTGTAGTATGCAGGAAAGACCATTAAATCTAGAGTCAAGATTTGGGTTCAAATTCTTTCTTTTTCATTTATTAGTTGAATGACTTTTCTGGGCCTTATTTTCCTCATGTGTGAAAATTGGGGCATTTGACTTAATTTGTAGGATTACACATTTCCTGTCCACATTGAGACTTTCCCCATCATGATCTCGATATATCGCACTATTGCACGTCAGCATAAGAAATTACTGTAAATGGGGATTTAGGAGGAGTTTTGCAGAAACTTCAGTATTTTTACTTAACATTTATCTACATATAATCTATGATCAAATACTTAACCCAAATTTTACAATAAAGTACTACAAATACTCCCATAAAAGAAGGATAAAACTTCAGATTTCTCTGGTACAAAGGAAGAACCAAAAAAATTTTACATGGATTTTCCAGATCATGGGGACACCATCACCCTAATCTCCATGATACATACACACACATACAGATACATACATACACACACATATATACATGCATATATTTTATACATATTTTTCCTCAATTACATGTAAAGATAATTTTTAATATTCATTTTAAAATTTTAGTTTCAAATTTTCTCCTTCCCACTCTTGCTTCCCCCTTCCCTGAGATGGTAAGCAATTTGATATATGTTATACGTGTGTAATTATGCAAAACATATTATCATATTAATCATGTGAAAAAAGACACAAGCACAAGGAAAAAAACACATAAAAATAAAATGAAAAATAGTGTACTTTGATCTGCATTCAGATTCTATCAGTTCTTTCTCTGGAGGTGGATAGCATTTTTCATCATGAGTCCTTTGAAATTGCCTTGGAACACTGATGAGAATAGCTAAGTTATTCACAGTTGATCATCATAGAATATTGTTACTGTGTACAATGTTCTCCTGGTTCTACTCACTTCATTTTGCAGCAATTCATGTCAGTCTTTCCAGGTTTTTTTTTCTGAAATCAGTCTACTCATCATGTCTTAGAGTACAATAGTTTTCCATTACACTCATACTATACCTTGTTCACTCATTTGCCAATTGATAGGCACCCCTTTGATGTCCAAGTCTTAGCCACCACAAAAAGAGCTGCTATTAATATTTTTGTACAAATAGATCTTTTTCCCTTTTTAAAAAAATCTCTTTAGGATACAGATCTAGAAGTGGTATTGCTAGGTCAAAGGATTTTATAGATCTTTGGTCATGATTATATATATATAATCTTTGGCCATAGTTCCAGATTCCTTTTCAGAATGGTTGGATCAGATCACAATTTCACTAACTGTTAATTGGTGTTCAGATTTTTCCACATCCCCTTCAACATTTATTATTTTCCTTTGGATTATATGTTTAGAAGTAGAAGGAACCTTAGAGGTTATCAAGTCCAACCTCTTCATTTTTACAGAAGAAAAAAATGGGAGCCAAGGACCAAGGTCACATTTTGGCAATGCCAAAATTAGAACTCATATTGTCTGTATCTGAATCTAGCGCTCTTTGGGCATGACATCCTTAGAGATGATTCCAACTCTAAATTTATGAATAAAAGCAACCCTAAACTTTGGGACCAATCAGAAGGCTTTATAGGCAAAAGAAATAAAGGAATCCATCTCAGACATTGCGGGAGATCTGGTATGGGAGAGTCATTTTCATTAGAGTATCCAATGCTACCAGTCTAACAGCATGCCCTGGGGAGAGCACTAGCTCTGGACAGAAATGGTTAGGGTCACTGTGGGATTGGCAATGGCCATAATAGCCTGAGTAGTACCTCTACTGAGTCCTTTGTGTGAGGCATGCATTTCTTCTTAAAATTAGTATTTTTCAACTGCATTTATTTCTTTTTCTCACCAACCCTCCAAAAGAAAAAAAATTCAAAAAATCTCTTGCAAGAAATATACGTAGTCAAGCAAAAACAGGTTCCAAATGTCTAAAAAGTCTTTTTCAATCTGCTTCTTGAGTCTATCATCTCTGTCAGGAAGTAGGTAGCTTCATTGTCCCCTTGAACCATGATTGGTCACTGAGTTTCCAAGAACTCCTAAGTCTTTCAAAGTTACTAGTTTTTACAATGTTGTTATTGTATAAGTTGTTACCCTGGTTGTTCTCACTTTATTCTGTATCAATTCATATATGTCTTCCCAGGATTATCTGAAACCATTCAATTTGTAATTTATTATAGCACAAGTATATCCCATTGCATTCATATACCATAATTGTTCAGCCATTCCCAAGCTAGTGGGCACCCACTCTTTAATTTACTGTACTTTGCCTTCACAAAAAGAGCTGCTATTAATATTTTTGTACATATGGGTCCTTTTCCTCTTTCTTTGATCTTTTTTGGGGCATAGGCCAAGTAGTAGTATCACTGGGCATGTACAATTTAGTAACTTTTTAGGCATAGTTCCAAATTGCTTTCCAAAATAGCTAGACTAATTCTCAGCTCCACCAGTGCACAAATGTGCCTATTTTCCTACAGCTCCTCCAACTTCTGTCATTTCTCCCCTCCCCCAATTTCTTTTTGTTAACTCAGCCAGTCTGATAGATTTGAAAGGGAACTTCAAAGTTGTTTTTACAAAGTTACATTTCTACAATCATTAGTGATTTGGAGTATCTTTTCATATGGCTATTGGTAGCTCATATTTCTTCCCTTGAGAACTTCCTGTTCATATCTTTTGACCATTTATCAATTGAGGAGTGCATATCAATCAAAGGGCTGATTAGGGAAACTGGCATCCAGTCAAAGATTGAGTCATTAAATGTTTATGGGATGATAATAAAGATCTTGAATAGACTTGTGTGATCCACCACTGGGCTACCACAGCATGACTACAGAATCAACCAATCAATAAGCATTTGTAAGAATTTACTGTATCAGTCACTATAGCTGTATATACACAGAAAATAATGAGTCTCTTTCCTCCAATATCTTATATATTATTAAAGATACTGGGTACACATATAAACATATATAAAATAAATACAATACAAATAGAAATTATGGTGAGGATGTGAAGAAGAGAGGATCAGGAAAAGCTTTATAATAGGAGAAATATCTCCTGGGACTCTATCATGTATGTTAGGTTGACATTTCCTTGGATCCTACCCTAAAAAGACTAATTTTTCCTTAGAAAAAATTGAAACCACCCTTGAGACTTAATTTGGCCCTTCTTGGTGGCCTAAGTACCCATTGCTAAAGGAATCAAGAACCTTCTCTCTTGGGGTGATTGGTGGCACAGTGAATAGAGCACCAGCCCTGGAGTCAGGGGACCTGAATCCAAATCCAGTCTCAGACATTAACACTTACTAGCAGTGTGACCTTGGGCAAGTCACTTAACCCCAATCGCCCTGCCTCTCCCCCTCCAAAAAGCAAAAAAAATAGAACCTTCTCTCAAACCTCTGGCCAGTAGACCAGTACGGGCAATACAGAAGTAGGGAAACTAAGCCCAATTGAACCAATGCCATATCTTTGCTGAATATCCTTTCCATGCTATGGTTTTGTCAACCTATTCTAAGGGTGAGGTAAGAGACGAGTGTTTTTTAAGAATTGAGTGAAGTGTATTATGTGTGAAGGAAAGCAAGAAGGCTAGTATGCCTGGACCATAGAATAGGTGAAAGAGAATCATATATAATAAGGTTGGAAAAGTAGATTAGAGCCAGGCTGTCAATTGGACCTTGACACTACATATGTGTGCTCTTTGATAGAAGAAGGAGACACCCACCTGACACTGACCCTCCCATGATAAGCTTTTTCTTGCTAGATTGGTAGACTATTAGGCATGAGGGCATAGATCCTGTTCTCTGGGGGTGTTGGATCAGGTTGGAGAAAGCTAGAAAGAAGTAGAGACACTGAAAATTTATCTGGCTACAATAATAGCTTACATGAATGAGTGGGAGATAGGTAGGATATATTCCAACATCCATGACAAGGCATCTGCTCATTGATGGTAGGGCCTAGAAGATGCACTACAGGGAAGTTGAACTGGCTGAAGAAAAGTGCCCATCTTATCTGTTACTGCTTTAGTTTTCTGTCATTTTGGAAATGCTCCAAGCTTTTATGATCTGACTGGACTACTGTGTAATGCTGGGCCCTTTCCAATTGACAATGCCAAGCCTCGAATGCCGCCTTCACTGCTAGCAGCTATTTTTCTCCCAGATTGTATAACTCTTTTCAGCTGCTGATAGCATCCATGAAAAACATGTTTGGGGCCAGGTTCTGACTTATGATAGGATAGTCCCCACTGCAATGTTGGAAGGAATCTATTTCCACAACAAATGCTTTTTGGGGGCCTGGATAAGTGAGGACCAGGACTGTGTTGAAATGCATTTTTAATTCTGGTAAGATTTTTTTTTCAGTATCATAAGTACAATACAGTTTTGACCCTAAACCTACCTATCCTTCTTACTTCCTCACTAACATTCTTTTAGCTACCCCAGTTTGCAACCCAGGGGTCATTCCCAACTCTTCATTCTCCCTATCTCTTATCCATTCAGTTGCCAAGTCCTGATGTTTCTGTCTGCTCAACACGTTTTGCATCTGTCCACTTCTTTCTACTCATCTAAGGCATATTTAGTATAACCTTTTACAGACGGAGTAACCGAGGCTCAGACAAGTTAACCAATTTGCCCAAAGTCATACAAGTAGTAAGTGGCAGAACCAGAATGTGAACCCAAGTCTTCTGCTTCTAAGTATAATTTTATATAAGAACTCTGAGAGCAGAAACTTCTAAGTTTTATATTTGTATTTTTAGCACCTAACACATTGCCTAGTACATTGTGGTCATTTAATAAATGTTTGTTGATTGATTGGTAGAAAAACCACATGTATAGAGGTATACATACACATATACATATGTATATACATATATGGGCACATATATGTGTGTATATATATATATATATATATATATATATATATATATGTGTGTGTGTGTGTGTGTGTGAATAAAATACAAGATAAAGTAGCTTGTATAGCTCATGAACCCCAAAGTATTCTCCACTCCAATATACCTCAATCTTTCACATAATCGTCTGTGAATCTGTTCTCCCCAAATTATCCTAGAAAATTGGGTTGCAACTGACATATCTTCAGTTTCACTAATAGATTTTCTGGTACCAGTGTTTGAGGATGGTAGATAAGAAAATCAAGAAGGTGTACTTGTGCCTCAAGTTCCCAAACCATTAGATCCTAAAAAAATAAGTTCATGAAATGTTGATAAAACTATATTGTAAAGGCAGAGACAGAGCCAAGATGAGGGAGAAAGGTCAGGAAGTTGCCTGAGCTCTCGCCAGTTTCCCTCAGAAATAATGTTAAATCAAGCCTCTAAAAGGTTTCTGGAGTAATAGAACCCAAAAAAGATGAAATGAAACAATTTTCCAGCATAAGATAACATAGACTTCAGGAAAGGTCTGCTTTACTTGGTCAAAAGGAGAGTGCCAGCCAGCATAGATGGTATGCAGGCAAGCCAGTAGGAGGCTGTTCACCTCAGCACAGCTCAGAAAGCAAGGCCCCTCAGTTCTGGCTCAGCAAGCTAGTGGCATAGCAGGCCAGCTGTGAGGCCTCCATTTTTCATGCAGAAAGCAAACTGTCAAGCCTGGAACCCCTGCACAACAGGAATAACTAGGCCAGGTCATCCCAAGCTACAAGCACCTGAGGCCCTGGCATGGAAAGCCAGTGACCAGACCCTGGGTCCCCATCAAAAGAAGGTTGGGTCCATGCCCCTGTGCCCCAGGAGTAGAATTCAATTTTTAAAAATGAGCAAAAATAAAACAAAACAAAAAAAGAGTCCTGGTCATAGAAAGTTACTATGGCAACAGGGAAGATCAAAACACAAACTCGGAAGAGGACAACAACATTAAAATGCCTAAATATAAAGCCTTAAAGGGGAATATGAATTGGTCTCAATCCCAAAAAGTCTGCTTGGAAGAGCTCAAAAAGGTTTTTTTAAAAATTAAGTAAGAGAGATAGATGAAAAAATGTGAAAAGAAATGAGAGTTATGTGGGAGAATTATGAAAAAAAGAATCAACAGCTTGGAAAAGGAAGCAAAAAAAATGACTGAAAAAAAAAAAAACTTCTTAAAAAAGAGAATTGGCCAAATTGGGGCTGGGGGGGGTGCCACAGGCAGTGAAGGGGAATCCACTGAAGAAAACAACTCCTTTAAAAGTAGAATTAGCCAGGGCAGCTAGGTGGCACAGTGAGTAAGAGCGTCGGCCTCAGAGTTGGCATGACCCGAGATCGAAACTGGCCTCAGAAAATGAGCACCCACACATAAATAATGACTAGCCGTGTAACCTTGAGCAAGTTACTTAACCCCAATTGCTTTAAAAAAAAAAAAAGTAGAATTAGCCAAATGGAAAAAGAGGTACAAAAGTCTACTTTTTAAAAAATTCCTTAAAAGTTAGAAGTGGGCAAGTGGACGCTAATGACTCTATGAGACATCAAGAATCAGTCAAACAAAATTTAAAAAAAAATGAAAAATAGAAGAAAATACCTCATTGTAAAAACAACTGACCTGGAAAACAGATCCAGGTGAGATAATTTACTGGAAAGCCATGATTAAAAAAAAGATCCTGGATAGTATGTTTCAAGAAATTATCAAGGAAAATTACCCTGATATCCTAGAACCAAAGGGTAAAATAGTTATTGAAAGAACCCTGATCACCTACTGAAATAGATCCCAAAATGAACATGCCAAGGAATATTTTGGCCAAATTCCAGAATTCTCAGATCAAGGAGAAAATGCTGCAAGCAGCCAGAAAGAAGCAATTCAAATATCAAGGAGTCATAGTCAAGACTACACAGGACTTAATAGCTTCTACACAAAAGAATAAGAGGGCTTGGAAATATATTATTCCAGAAGGCAAAGGGGCTTGAATTACAACCAAGAATCAACTGCCCAGCAAAACTAAGCACAATATTTCAGGGGAAAATATGGACAATCAATTAAATGGGAGACTTTTCTAAAGAAAAGACCAGAGCTGAACAGAAAATTTAGTCTTCAAATACAAGACTCAAGAGAAGCATAAAAAGGTAAGCCAGAAAGAAAAAAAAAAAACAAGTTACTCAATAATATTAAATTGTTTACATCCCTAAACGGGACAACAATTTTGTAATTCTCGAGAGCTTTATCTCTATTAGGGCAGTTAGAAGGATTATACACAGAGTGTGTAGTTATAAATTTATTTTGATACTATGATATAAAAAATAAATAAGTGTTGGGAAAAAAGGATTATACTAGGAAAAGAGGAAAAGGGGAGGAAAAAAAACAGGTTAAATTACATCACATGAGGAAGCATTAAACAACTATTACAGTGGAGGACCTCATGCCATGAAGATCTGAGATCAAATTCTGCCTTAGATATTCACTGAGTGTGTGAGCCTAAGCAAACTATATGACCTCTCTTAGACTCAGTGTTTTATCAGTAAAATGGGAATAAGAAGATCATTATTTCACAGGATAGTTATGAGACTTGAAATATTGTTTCTAAAGTTTCTGGTAAACCTCAAAGTGCTATGTAACTTTCAGTCATTACTATTATCATAAAGGATGTGATATTCATGGTGAAGATTTAGCTCTTCAGTCATTTTTTTCCTTCACAAACAAGATAGTGACCCAAGAAAGGGAAATAGAAGGAAGGATGAATCACTTTGCATGTTTCATCTTCTGGAGGATTTCTTTCTAGAACTTGGTAGTATTCTATCTTCTACTACTGAAAGTGGTACTCTACTTTTTTTTAGTATAGTTATGGAATAAATTCTTTCTATACTATTAATGAATGCATGCAACCAAACCTTATGGGGGACACCAACAATCAAATCAATCACGTGAAACTGGGGTTTGATCCCATTTAACAAGCCATCAAATTTTATTAAGTGCCTAATCTGCACAAGTTCCTATTGTAGTCACTGAGAATATAAATACCAAAATAAAACAGATCATGTCCTCAAGGAACTTATATTCTCCTGAGAACTGGTGAGGAAACAACATTGCTATCATAATGGCTCTAAATACATCCAGTACTATTGATCCTGGCAGTGTCAGTGTGATGTCTACTTGTTGGAGAACCAGTCTGACAACTTGTCTACCTTTCCTACAGTAATATAGTAGAAGGTAAGTCAGTAAGAATATAACCTCTCTGAGGTCAAGAAGTCTTTTATTTTTGTCTTTGTATCTAAGTATCTGGCATTGTAATTTGTTGTTACTGTGCTAGCTGAATTTAATTGGACTTCCCCTGCTTCTCAAGAAGTGTTTGGGTTACCATTCTGGAAAGCAATTTGGAACTATGCCCAAAGGGCTATAAAACTCTGCATGCCATTTGATCCAGCAATGCTATTTCTAGGTCTTTATCCCAAGGAGATTAAAAAAAGAAGGGGGCAGGGACAGCTAGGTGGCACAGTGAATAGAGCACCGGCCCTGGAGTCAGGAGGACCTGAGTTCAAATCTGGCCTCAGACACTTAACACAAAAACTAGCCATGTGACCTTGGGCAAGTCATTTAACCCCAATTGCCCCTCCCCCCCAAAAAAGTAATAAAAAAAACCCTGATAAAGAAAGGAGGGGGAAGAACCTATTTGTACAAAAATATGTGCAGCCATTCTTTTTGTGGTATTTAGGGTTTGGAAATTGAGGGGATACTCATTAATTAGAAAATGACTGAACAAAATATGGCATATGATTGTAATGGAATACTATTATGCTATGAGAAATGACGAGCAGGATGGTTTCAGAAAAACCTATAAAGATTTATATGAACTGATACAAAGTGAAGTGAGCAGAACCAGAACATTATACACAGTAACAGCAATATTGTACAATGAAGAACTGTGAATGACTTAGGTATTCTCAGCAACACAATGATCCAAGGGACTCACAATGAAAAATACTATCTGCCTCCAGAGAAATAATTGTTGCTGTCTGAATACAGACTGAAGCATACTATTTTTCCTTCTTTTCTTCCTTTCTTTCTCCCCCTTTTTCTTTCATTCACTCTTCTTGTACAAAATGACTAATTTGGAAATGTTTTACCTGATTGCATATGTATAATCCATATCTGATTGCTTACCATCTCAGGGAGTGGAGAGAGAAGGGAGGGAAGTTTAGAATTTGGAACTCAAAACTTTAAAAAAAAACAACTAATATTAAAAATTGTTTTTACATGTAACTGGGGGTGGAGGAAATAAAATGTTAATTTTTTTTATAAAAGTGTTTGGGTTAGACTGAGCTAACAAGCATATCTTTAGCAAAACTAAAACCTAGAATGAGGAACTCCCTATAATCCCCAATTCTGGCCCATGAAGGCTCCTAAAGTCACTTGAAGGATGGCTCTTCATCTCTCATCATCAATGAGGACTCATCTAGAGATAATGCCCACTCTGGATCAGTTGGAATTTTTAGGAGACCCCTGGGTTGACTTAGCCTGGACCTGAAGTACCAATCCTCCTGACAGTTCCAGGTAAAAGAGAAAGAGAAAGCATGACATGGTGGACAGAGAATTTGACTTGGAGTCAGGAAGAACTGAGTTTGAATCCTGCCTCAGGAACTGATCAGCTGAATTACTCTGGGCGAGTTGTTTAATCTCTCTCCTCCTTAGTTTACTTTTCTGCACCTTATACCCACTGTTCTGCATTCTAGGGTCCAGAAGAACCAATCTAATCTATTTTCCTTATGATGATCCTTTAAATACTTGGTGCTTAGACCTCTGGCATGAGCATACCTGAGAGAATACAAAGGCGTTTGGAAGGTGTGGTCAAGTATGCACCATGTGATAAAAAGTAGTCATTTAGTCTAGCCCTCTGGCACATGCTGTACCTTGAGAATTCCAGAGCCTGTACTACATGACACTCTCCGCAGGGGCACAAATGGTCAAGGCAAAGAAAAAGAAAGATACACAGAGCAAGTCACACAGGTAAATAGATTCATCATGGCTAAATTTATTCTTCCACAAAAAATAATTTACTCTACCTTTCTCAAAATGGTCAAGCCTGAAATATAAGGACTAATATAGAAATATTAACCTAGAAAGGTGGAATAGCTAACCAGTGATGGGGAACCTGTGGCCTTAAGGCCTTTTGAATTTACCCAAATTTTAAAAGACAAATGTCACATATAACCTTAAGGCCTCAGGTTCTGTAGCCCTGGTAAAGTAGCTATATGCAGATTTAAAGGGAAAGAAATTTTTGGTGCCCTCATCAGGGTTACTGATAACAGTTTCTGTCTTCCTGCACCAGAGACAAATGGATTTGTTCTCCTTACTGTCATTTCCCTCTAGTCTATCCTTCATAATATTATCAGATGAGTATTCCTTACACATGTGGCCTGCCCAAATAGCTTGGGTACAAAGTGAAGGGAATTGGGGACAGAGCTATTTGCTGGTGAGAAGTCACCTGTACTAGTCTTCTCTAAGCCCTGAGGGGATTTCTGACTTTACATGAAGGAAAAATATACAGTAGAGTTGGACCCTGACATTGAATAGGGGCTCGGACTTTGGGGTAAGACAGAAGTCAAGCAAATAAAATAGAAAAGAATGCAGTTTTTTTTTAACTTTGGTGGGCCTTGCTGGGGCATTTGAGAACAGTGGAGGCTAGAATCAGATCAGTATCCCAGTCAGAATCTAGATGTTGAACTCTGCTATCATGTGTTGAGCTGAGAACTATTAGGCATTAGAGTTCCCCAGAGACAAGGGCTAGCCTTGGGGAACTAGGCACAGAACCTGAGAGCTCACCAGAAATTATCTGAGAAGCAAGAATGAAGATGCTGGTGAAGCTGTTTTGGAGAATTCCCCATGGTGGGGATGGGAGTGGGGCAGGGATTGAGGCCTACTTCCCTCATATTTAACACTCCACACACATATACATCTCTTTCTCCCTTTCTTTACCTATTCCATAATGGAGAACCAGTTTTACAGGAAGAGAATCATGACTCTTTTCATTCTTCACCATCCTCTTGCAGTAGAAGTGTATGACCGCTTTTAAAACTGTAATTTCTATAAATTGTATACCTTACAGCATTTCCACATTTGTGTATGACAACGTATTAAAATCTAGATGACCATCCCATTTTCTGCTAGTTCAGATTACTTGAATGCTAGTAGTGAGAGTAGGAACCAAAAGAGGAAAAACACTTATAAGGGAAAGAGATTTAAAGTATAAAGGTTTTGTAAACCCAAATTTGCATTTGTCGGTGTAAACTGACTGGGCATTCAAGCTACATATTTAATTGAAAGTACAGGGCATTAGGGAGAGAAAGAAAATATTATTTGGGGCCAGATTCTTTCTGAAACACCAATGGTAAGTAATCACCCAGGCTCATAGAGGCAAAGGCAGGACATTCTTTCTCCCTGGGATTAGACATCTTGGCAGACTGGGCTTTTAAGGAAGGCTATATGCCCAAGGGAAGAGGGAACTGAAAGAAAAATCGCACCTCCACTAAGAAAGGAAGACAAAAGAAGTTGTCTCCTCTGTCTCCAGCACGGTTACAACTTAATCTAGTCTACAATTAGTCATTCTACCCTTCTCCTCATAAATCTTTAGTGGCTATCATGGTAATGGTAATTTGAGAATCTTCCCTGTCCCTTATTAAACCTAAGGGAATTTGAAGATCTTCCCTGATTTAAAAATTTTCTCTGCCCCCTAACAGGTCGAATGTAATCACATGGAACCTGCGGTGGGAGGAGTTTGTTGAAGGGTAGAACACAGCCCACAGGAAGCTGGGAGTCAGAGCAGTTAGAGTTGGAGGGAGAAGAGGACACACTTAGGGAGACAGCTAGGCTTGTGAGTAAATGTTTGTTTGTGGGAAAGCTAAAGGATGGTGTGGCTTCATGCTGTACTATGATGTCTTAACTGCTTTGCTACTATGATGGATTTGACTTTCTGATGTTTGGATTTGATTTTCTGGTATCTGAATAAATTTTTTGCTTCAGTCTTCTATTTGAAGAGTCTGTTATATTTTGCGATGGAGAACTATACTGGCATATTTATAGTCACCATCAGCGCCGTGAATATTGCCTTGGCACTACATTTGGCAATGAGGATGGGATCACAATATATCAATACCTATATTTGGAGGCAGAACAGATTTAGAAAAAGAAATGGATACCTCAGTATGGGAGGATTTACCTTATTCCTTCCTAGCAAGGGAATGGGCTAAAAGTATAGGGTTCTGTGAAAACTGGGAACTAAGGTTACAGAAGGGATAATCTAGAGATTTAGAAATATGTTTGCAAGAAATACCAATAGAACTAGAGAGAGAACTGGAGGCAGTGTGTAGAAGAGTCTGCATTTTACTAACAGGTATTATATGTAAAAACAGCGATAAGCTACTATAAGAAAAAACTCAGATGGCAAGGAAGTTAGCTGATTTATATAAGAAATTTTCTCTGTTACAGTAATCAGGCTCTCCTTTAAAAGAGCAAGCTTAAGGGTCTCAGGTGGTAGAAGAGAGGGTTATTGTGGGTTTGACTGAGAAAAATAAGCAGAAAAGTAACAGGAGGAAGGTTCATACAGTTTTGGCAGAGGCTGAACCTAAGTTGCCATGATGACAATGACTGCCAGGAGAATGTGTGGGAGAAAAATGACACAATACTAAATGATGAGGCTTTTACAAGGGTAGAAGTTCACCCCATACTGAGAAGAAAGCAGGAGAATCAGGGAGACCAACCAGAGCTCAGGGAGATAATTGAGGATTTCACTCAGCAGGAGGTTATTGATATATTAAGGAGATTCACTTAAAAGATGGGAGAATCTTTGGTGTCTTGAATGGTGGGAATTAGTGATGAAGGAGCCAGAGGAGTATGGATAGATAGCATGGATTGCTTGAAATGTATAAGTATTAGTTAGAATCCTTTTGTACACCAAGCTTTTGGAGATTACCATATGCAAGGAGGCAACAGTACAACCAATCTGTTAGCTTTAGCTCCTGAGGGATACAATAAAGTGCATCCCACTGATTCTATGTGGCCTAATGGGGAGAGACCCTGGTATTCACTTAAGGATTGTATGAGAAAGTTAAAGGAGGAGGTAATGAAGACAAATCTCATGGTTAGAGATGTGAATGCATATCGTGATTTTCCTCTAGCTGTTCCTCATAGAAATATCATAATGAAGACAGCTCCTGCTGCTTATAAGCACCTAATTCTGACTCTACAAATTGGTAAAATAGGGAGCTCTCTTTTGGAAGTTCTGGATAAAATTTCACAGCTTGGGGGAATGGGGAAAAGATAAATTTCATCAAGAGAGAAGAATAAATATAGCCAACAGATTCAAAGTCAGAATAGTTTGACAAGGAAATAATTTCTTACTGCTCTATTTAGAGCAGGGGTAGATTTTGGAAGAATTGATATTATTCCAACTAATGAACTATATAAAATATACTGAAAAAAGGGACTTAATGTCAGATGGAATCAAGAAGTAAGAACTTCCCCTGGAGAGCCTCCTGAATTATTGTATCTAAGTTTGTCACACCCTCAGGGAGAATAGGAAATTGGCCAAGCCCCAGCTAAGATTAAAGAAATACACAGGTTTTTTGTTGTGATGAGATTACAGATCCTATATTAATCTGACTATATATTGAAAAAATGGATCAAATACTGTAACCAGAGCACTGATAGATACCAAAGCAGACACCTCCCTTATTTATGGGAAACCTGACAAATTCAAACATGGAGCTACCACTACCATCACAGAACTGGGAGAGTCTGAAATATCAGTCAGACCAATCATACTAATCATGGAAAATGGACAATTGCATAAGGAAGAATATATCATAGTAACTGTACCCATTCCTGAATACATCATTGGAATAGATGTATTGAGAGGTATGACTTTAAATTTACTTGAGGGAAGATATCAATTTGCAGTAAGGAAGGTAGGAATTAATACAGTTTTAGTGGGAAAAATAAAAATGAACCCAATCATTTTATCTGAACCTCATGAAGTATTTACTTTAAATGTGTGCCAGGTGGGCAAGATGAAATTACCAATACTATATAGGAATATGTTGATGCAGGAGTTTTAGTCCCTACACCCACTCAATGGAATAATCTTGTTTGGCCAGTACAAAAGTCAGATGGGACATGGAGAATGACAGTGGATTATAGCCAATTGAATTAAGTGACTCCTCTCTGGTATGGTGCTGTTCCAGATACCTTAATAGAGAAGATCCAGAAATATGATGGGACTTTGTATGCAGTTATTGATTTGGCCATGCTTTCTTTACCATCCTAATAGATTCTAAAGAATGAGAACAGTCTGCTTTCACTTGATAGGGCAGACAATATACTTTTATTGCTTGCTACAAGGATATTTGCATAGAGCTACCTGGTGTACAGCTTACTCACTACATAGACGATATTATGATACAGGGAAAAAATGAAAAAGAAGTGGAGAAAAGTTTGACACTTTTAATTGAGCATATGAAAAGCAAAGGGTGGGAAATTAACCCTGCAAAGATTCAAGGGCTAGCTCAACACATAAAATTTGGGGGTATACAATGGAATAAGGATAAGAATAAGACATAAGAACAATAGATTCTCCTGCAAGCCCGACAAAAGAGTCAGGATTTTCCTATCCCCACCAATAAGAAAGAGTCCCAAAAGTTTATAGTGTTATTTGGATACTGGCAACATTACAAACCGCTTCTGGGACAAATTTTGAAACCTTTATATAAAGTTACTAGAAAGAAACATGAATTTGACTGGGGGCTTGAGCAAAGTAAAGCTTTTGAAGAAGCCAAAGCTGCTAAACAATTGGCCCTCGATTTATGGCCTATGCAAAATGGCCTGGTGGAATTACAAGTTGATTATGATTATTACAGGATGATTAAGCAAACTGGAGTTTATGGCAAAAACAACAAAGTGTAACTGTACCCTTTTGATTTTGGTCTAGGAAACTCCCTTCATCTAGAATTCAATATACATCTTTTGAAAAACAGTTGTTAGCTGCATATTGGGCTTTGTTAGAGACTGAACAATTGACTCTGGGCCATGAAGGCCTGGAATCCCGATTATGACCTGGGTAATGAGTACCCCAGCTTCTCAAAGAATTGAACATGCACAAGAGGCTAGCATAATTAAATGGAAATAGTATATTCAAAATAGATCTAAAACAAGCAACAGTGGAGTTTCTGCCCTTTATGAATCTTTAACAAACTTATATACTGGGAGAAATGATACACCCCCTGAACCAAAGCAGCAGTTGGTACAATCCTTGGTAAAATGGAATGATGGATATAATGGATTAACTGAGTAGAAGTAGTCAATATTCTGAACTTTTGGCAGTACATCAAATGATCAAAACAGAAACAGGAGGACAGTGTCATATATTTAATGATTTGTGGGTGGTAGTTAATGGGTTAGCTACATGAATGCCCATGTGGAAAAATCAAAATTGGGAAATTCATGGTAAACAAGTCTGGTGCAAAGAATTATGGGAAGATATATGGAACATGTCTGGTTATTAATTTGTCATTTTTTCATGTAGATGCTCACGTGGCCCTCACCACACCAGAATGTGAGTACAATATACATACTGATCATCTGGCAAAGATTGCTATTAAACATATTGTCCCTACTCTGACATCAACTAATTACCCAGTACTTGCAAAATGGGTCTACCAAATGGAAAGTCATTTAGGGCCCAGGATCCACACTGGTGTGCACAAGATCAAAGTATTAGTATCTCTCATTCATTGTTAAAACAGTTGGCAGAGGAATGTCATATATGTCAGTTGGAAAAGGAACGAACTGTTACTTGGGTAATAAATGGAGAGATAGCAAGGGGTAAAAGTCCCAGGCCAAATTTGGCAAATAGATTATATTGGTCCTCTACCATAAAATAAAGCAGGCAAATTTATATGTACTTGTGTTGACACCTAATCAGGTATACTAGTGGCTTGTCTTTATAAGAATGTGACCGAGAAAAACACCTGTAAAATTCTAGATCTCATAAGTCTATATTATGAAACCCCCAATGAAGATTCAAAGGGTCACATTTCAAAGACAATGAAATGAAGAGATATTGTATATTAAACAATATAGAATGGATATTTCATATTCCATATTATCCAAAAACATCTGGGTTAATTGAAAGAATAAATTGATTATTGAAAGAACAGTTAGGGAAGTTAAGTTCTAATAATTAGTATCAACATTAGAGGGATAATTTGTTCACTGCTTTACAAAATTTGAATAATAGACCATTGTGAGGAAGTGCACCTCTATCCAGAATGATGACCCCAAATCTGCAAATTAGAAAACAACAGACACATAAGATTCCAAATATTGAGAATTGACCTGTGAGGCAAGATGTCTCAGCACCATATCCAGGAATATCTGTTCAGCAAGATATGATTTACATTGGTTAGAGGACTTTGGTTGGATAGAAAAGAAATAAGAAATTATCTCTACTGGAAGATGTATAAAAATCCCTAAAAATAATTTTGGTCGAATATTACTTAATCAGGTTTAGCAGTCAACACATGTACTTACTGGAGTAATAGATTCAAATTATCAAGGAGAAATTATTGTGACATTCCAAAATTTGGGTGAAGAACCCATACAGTTTTGTAAAAATGTTAAAATAGTTGAGGTGATTATTATTTCCTTATGAAACAATATCCCTTGTGAAAATGATCCTCCTTGGAACTTAATTGTTGGGTTCTACTGATAGTATAAAATTGGGAGCTAAAGTATGGGTAAAGGGGCTGCTAGGTGGCACAGTGAATAGAGCACTGGCCCTGGAGTCAGAAGGATCTGAGTTCAAATTCTGCCTCAGACTCTTAACACTTACTAGCCATGTGACCTTGGGCAAGTCACTTAACCACAATTGCTCTGCCCTCCCCCCTCCAAAGAAGCAAAAAAATAAAAAATAAATAAAGTATGGGTAAAGCGAAAACCAGATGATGTTCCAAAGGCATATAGCAAAAATAATACTGTAACTTTTGTTTTTTCAGGAGATGATTATCAAATTGTACCCTTAACCCATATATTCTGCCATGAATGAAGCTATGATAGTGGGTTCATGCACTCTAGAAGTATGATTGTTTCCTTGTCTCTTTTTGGCTTTTTGTCTCTTTAACTTGTTTGTGAAATTTGTTTCCTGCAGTCTTAGTATCCTCCACCTGCAGATGTCTGATTGCTAAAGCTGGAGGTCATCTCCTCTCCAAGACTCTGATGTGTCACCCCTGGACCTGGCACTGACCAAGCTCAGGATGCTAGCTAAAGAACTAATGGGACCTCTTGGGGCAGGAACAGTTCTACGTCCAATTTCAGGTGCAATTAACTATGTAGAAGAGACTTTCACCCTTTATCACAAGGTTTTGAGTCCCATTTGTTTGAGGGGGAATGGTGGGGGGCTTGTGCTCAAACCCCCACCCTAGGATATTATTTTATGTGCTTATTTTCTATTATCCCTGTTATATTGTTGCAAAATCCTGTTGACACCAGTTACCCCACCAGTTACCCCTAAATTCCTATTAGCCTATGTAATAAAATGTATTGTTAATGCACTTTTGCTATGTAAGGGACAAGAAAGATCTTGGGGCTGAATGGAATGGGAATGGGAATTTGAAGATCTTCCCTGCCTCTTAATAAGCCTAAGGGAATTTGAAGATCTTCCCTGAATTGAAAAATCTTCCTTGCCCCTAATAGGCTGAATGTAATCACATGGAGACTGTGGTGGCAGGAACTTGCTGAAGGGTGGAGCATTATCCACAGGAAACTGAAAGTCAGAGCAGTTAGAGCTGGAGGGAGGAGAGAACACACCCACAAGAAAGTTAGGCTGTCAAAATGTCAAAAAAAATTTGTTTGTGGGAAGGCTAAAGGATTGTACGGCTTCATGCTGTGCTATGGTGTATTAATTTCTTTGCTACTATGATGGATTTGACTTTCTGATGTTGGGATTTGTTTTTCTGATATCTGAATAAATATTTTGCTTCTGTCTTCTATATAGACAGTCTGTTACATTTTGTGATTGAGACCATCAGCACTGTGAATGTTGTGTTGGTGCTATAGCGGCCCCCTCCAATTCATTGTCTACATTTCTACCCAAGGGATTTTCCTAAAGTGAAAGTCTGACATGTCACCCCTACACACACACACACGCACACACACACACACACACACACACACACTCTATCCCCTCGAGATTCAAATATAAACTTATCCATTTAGCATTTAAGACTCTATAACATGGCCCATGGTAAGATCTTTTCTAGT
This sequence comes from Gymnobelideus leadbeateri, assembly GCA_011680675.1. Taxonomy (NCBI): domain Eukaryota; kingdom Metazoa; phylum Chordata; class Mammalia; order Diprotodontia; family Petauridae; genus Gymnobelideus; species Gymnobelideus leadbeateri. The sequence goes on from WOXC01008083.1 coordinate 231,178, forward strand.
GCTTCTTCACACAATATTCTATCATCTATGCTCAAGGAATTGTGTTATGTTGCTTTGGATACAACATAAGAATGAAAAACCAATACCAGGAGGGGAGGCATCTAAGCATCAAAAATCCCTCACTGCCTAGGTGAGTGCTCTGAACCAGAGTAAAATTGTTTACAAATGTTTGTTTAATTGAGTTGAATCAAAGAAAGACCAAAACTATGTTCTATATAGTTTGGTATTTTTAAAAAAAAACCTTCATTGGCTCCCTTTTTCCTCTATGATGAAGCATCCTCAGTTTGACATGTAAAGGTCTTCTCAGCCTTGCTCCAACCTACATTTCCAGACGCTTCTATGGGAAAATCTTTCCAGATCCCTGCATCTGCCCACTTTGGGCGGGGGGGGGGGGGCTCTCTCCTCAAACTATCTGTTACTTACTTATCTGTATAACTATTTCATTTCCCCCAGTAGAATGTAAGCTCCTGGAAGATAGGGATTATTTTTCATTTTATCTTTTTATTCCCAGCTCCTGGCACAGTACCTTGTACCTTATAGTTGCTTGTTGAACATAGCACAATGTGCATAAAGCATGCAGAGAACTCAATGAATACCTATGTTGCTGAAAAAATGAATTTTTAAATTAACTCTTCATGCATTTTAAACATTGCGATGCCTGGATGGTGCAATTCTCAGTTATGAGTAATATTCATTTCATAAGAATATCTCATTCTTAGATTCTCAAAATACCCCAAATCTCATTAATGTGACTGTGACCTCTAATGATGCAGACTACCATTCACATGTGCCTATTCATCCTGTGAGACTGAGGCATCTCCTCCTAATTTTGTGGGAGGAGGGGAGGGGGGAGAGGGGAGGGGAGGAGGAGAGTGCCCTCGCTTGCTGGAGGCTTTCCTTACACTTTCCTGAAATCCTAAAGTCCACTGGTAGCCCTTCCATGGACAAATCTGAATAAATGAAAGTTTTCTGTGTTATTTAATTTTATCCTCATCCCAAAGTCAGAACATGGCATGCATTCATCCTAAGCAATGTCTGAAGCTTATACCCCATTGATATAAAATATGCAAAACATGGTGCAATACAAAATGCTTCTTGCTATTGTTATTATCATTTATTATCCACAAGAAGATTTGATTCTTCACCTTTACACATGCAATTTGAACTCATACCTTTGCTCCATGGAGAGTAGGATTTTCTGCCAAGAAAAATTTTTTTGTTCCAAAAATCATAGCAGATTTAATGATTTAAAGCCACACTATAACTTTTATGACATCCTGTATATATATCTATAAAAAGCAACAGTAAGTGCTATCTGCTGTGTCCTATTGCATTGTATTCCCTAAGTATCTCTCTCCTTGCCTGCCCCTAGATTCAGCTCTGCCTTACAAGATTCTTAGGAAGTGGGAAGGGCAGACATTTTTGTTCCATTTTAAAGTTGATGAAACTGAGGTATGGGGTGATTGTGATTTTCCCAAAGTCATACAGTTAGAATAATGGGATTGGGATTAGAACATAGGCTCCTTCAAGAACATAGTTCCACCCCTACCCCACCCCCACTCCCACCACCACCCCCTTCCATCACTTGTGGGCTATTTCTCTTATTTCTCCACCAGCTTGACTACAGACAACCAAATCCAAAAGATGGTTTTCCCTGGGGACAGAACTCCAAAAAGCCACTGTCTTAGGGACAGAAGGGGGTTGAACTTCAGAGACATACAACTGGGTCCAATATTTAACAAGTGTAGACACTGTTTTAAAAAATGTGCGTGCAGTTGAAAAGTTCAGGATGGAAAATTAGTACCCTTAGTGGACTGTGGAAATCAAATTGGGCTGTGAAATCAATCCCACACTGACAAAGAAAGGAAATGGTAATAAGTGTCCAGAGACCAAGCAAGGGAGCTCCTAGAGTCTCTGGAGCCTCTCCAATGTGAGTTCTTCTTTATTATTCCCCATATTGGATTCTCTGCAAGTCTCCCTGCAAGGTCTGGTTGAGACCAGTACAAGGAAGAAGGTGAATAAAGTTTAAACATAGCCACTTGATTTCCTTTCCCCTTTGAAAAATGACATGGTTCTATGACCTACCTTTGTTTATTATAAATCTAATACTGTAAGTTTCAGTTCAGCGAGCTCGCATTTTATTTGGAACTTAGGTCTAAAGTCGCCTAAAGCTGGTCAAAATGTAATTGCAACAAAAGCATATAAAGACTGTTAATTTGTAATCTGTAATATCATTGCCCGACAAGCTTTTCATTTGGTTCCATGGAAGCAATGGCTTTAGAACAGCAAAATGCACGGCTGAGCCATAATTTATGGGAAATGCATTTGGTATTTGTAGTGGAGGGAAAACATATAATTTTGCAAATGTTTGTGTATTGTTAATTTTGTTGAATAGCAAAATCAAATTAAAGGTAATAGACTGTATATCCACTTTTCCTTTTCAGAGACTCCTCTTGAAAATACTTGGGTCAAACATAATAATTACTGAGCTGAATTGCAATTCAGACTGATCACTTTTAATGTTTGGGAAATGGAGGCGGGAATGGAAATATGTATTTTACTGAAATTGAGCTGACAATTGAGACCAATTTAATAATCATAGAGTCAGTGCCCCAGTTATGAAGCACCTTCTTACACCATAATTTGGTTATGGTCCATCCTACAAATGGAATCATGTCCCCAGTTTTATAATGTTTCTTAATATCCTGTGGAAAAACTTACATAGGTTGATAAAGCTCTAAAATCTTAAAGCTAGAAAAAAGACTCAGAGATTATCTTTTCCTAACCCTTCATTTTAAAGATGAGAAAATAGACTCAAAGAGATGAAGTAAGTTGATCTGTTAAAATTACAAACATGTTCTTTGGCTGGGGAAGGGAATGATGTTACCACATTAAATGATTATTATAGGTATGATCCAGGTGACAGACTGAGTCTCTTGTCCTAGGACTAGCCTAGTTAAGTACAGAGAGGATCATTACCAGTAGATTGGCAACTAGATGACGAATTATTTGCCTATGGCAACCATGAAAAAAATAAGAAAAATTTTAAATAGCCATTAGTCTTACATGGTCTGTTTCTATAGAAATGGTTGCCACATGGCAGAACAGGGACAGAGGGTGCTAAGAATTATACAGGTATTAGGTTGTCTATACACATTAACCTAACTGTTGATACTCTAAATATGAGATAGTCATAAAATAACCAAAGAGTTTCAGAAGGTGGCTATACCAATATCCATATTCTCAGGATAAATGAAACCAGAAAAAAAAATGAGGAAGTTGCAGCTAAATGAAAGGATAGCTCAGAGGTTATCCTTGGTAAGGCAAACAAGGATTTGGTAGAGTTAGTTTTCTGGTATACCCAAATTCAAGGGGAAATAATGTGTAACATAACACTTAGGTATATCACCTTACAATGTTTGCAATGAAAATAAGTAAAGATACCCCCACAAAGATAATTTCAGTTAAGGTGATAGCATCTATTGCAGAGAATGGGAAGGTAGAGGAATTCTATGAATAATTGTATGAGATCCTCCAAATCAATTCAATAAATATAGTGATTTTCAGAGACCCTGAAGCAAACAAACAAATAAGCCAGAAAAACCGCACATCTTTAAAAATATCAGCATTTGTTCAGGAACGCTAATAAGACTGAACTGTGGACCATCAAAATATTTGACTCAAAATCATAGCCAAACCTAAGGGTGATAGAGAGACTTATAATGGTTCTCAGTAGGCTTCAGGAGGGGTTGACAAACTATGATCCATCACCCCTTATTGTACAGTCAATGAGCTAAGAATGATTTTTGCTCATTCTTAGCTGATATGCAGAAAGGGAAAAAAAGAGGCATCGGACTGGATTTGACCTGTGGACCATAGTTTGTTATTTTCAATGATGACTTGCACACAAGAAGTGATGTAGACCACTGCTTCTTAAACTGTGGATTGCAACCTCATATGGGGTCCTTGTAAAATTTGGCAACAGTAAAAGGTTTCTGAATGCATGGTGACTAAAAATTAATTAAAAATCAAATAAAAATCAAATGAATCTGAGGTGTTTCTGGCAGTGCTTGCCTCTGTTGAATGGAGACAACTTCACTGCAATCTTGGTTCTGAACACAAAGCATGGACACTTTCCATTGCACATACCCTCAGGCCATGCAACCCCAACGATGTTGCCAAAAAAGGGATCATGAGTGGAAAAAATTTAAGAAGTCCTGAATTGTAGACAATATCATCTATGAAATATATGATCAGTAAAAGAGGTGGGCTGGTCATGTAGTAAGAGTAAGCAATAACAGATGGCCCAGGTGAATATTGCATTGGTACCTGTAGAATGTTAAAAGACCTACAAGAAAGCCTCCAGCAATCCTCTATGGAGGGTTTATGGAAAAATTTGGGCAAGAGTCACACAGAACAATGAGTGGATTGGTTGAAACCTATAGCATGGACAGGAGTACCCATACCAATGAGATGATGGCTCCATTGAAGTAAATCACATTATCATGAATTGTTATCAGATTATCTAACAAAGATCAGAGTTATTATTTTACAGGTAACTTTAGGTGGAAAGAATGTTTTAAGGACAGACTCAAAGAGCTAAATTCTATCAGAAAATATAACCCTATGGATAAGCAATCATTCTAGAAGAGGTAAGGCAGAATTTACTGATTACAAGACAATAAAAATTATATTTAAAAAAGGGGTGGGGTAGAGTCAAGATAGCAGAGTAGAAACAGCACTTCTGAGGAGCTCCATCCCGCACCACTTCAAAATTATATAAAAGGGGGACTCTGAAAGACCTTTGGAGCTCCAACCCACAAAATGACACAGAGAAGCTAACCTCCCACTGAGGACAGCCTGGCAACCCAGCAGGGAGTGGCCAGCACAGCGCTCTGGGAGCCGAGCCCAGGACCACATGAATCAAAGGTTTTAGGCCCAGGTTGGCTGGACCAGCAGCTGGCTGGAGGGACCCCAGAACATCAGCAGCTGTGGCTTTTCCAGAATGATCAACACATAGATGCCTAGGACAAAGTGAGAGGTCAGTGCCCTGTAGATTTTGAGACTGTTGGAAAAGCATGTCAGCGTCTTCCCCTGGGGGCTAGAAGCCACTGAGGAGCCGGTAAAGCTTGTCATGTTGCCACATTGCAGCTTCAGCTCTTGGCCTGCAAACTGCAAGGGGAAGCTGGTGATCAGTCTGGGGGGTAATTGCTCTTGCTTTACCCTTCTTGGATCTGGATTGTGGTCTGGGGTGGAGGTCTTGGGGTGTGTGACCAGCTTGCCAGAGTACTTGGAGGCTTCAAAGAGGCCACCCAACTAATACCTCCAGAAGTTGAGAAAACCCCAGTGTTTGGGACGGAAGCTCCCCTGTCTGGTGGCAGAGTCCTACTGTGGCAACAAGCCCAAAAGTCAAGTAATTAAGCGGCAACATGCCTAGGCAAAGGAAACAAAATAAACAGAAAAATTCAACATTAGACTCCTATTTTGGGGGCAAAGAGGATCAAAGCATGGAATAGCAAGAGGACTATGAGGTCAAAAATCTTGCACCAAAAGCCCCAAATAAAAATTAGAGCTGGTTACAGGTCATAGAGGACCTTAAGAAGCAGATAAGACAAGTGGGGAAAAATTGGGGAGAGAAATGAGAAAGATGCAAGAAAAGTATGAAATGAGAGTCAACAGCCTTGCTGAGGAAAATAACACCTTAAAAAAATAGACTAACTCAAATGGCAAAAAAGACTCAAAAAGGCAATGAGGAGAAGAATGCCTTAAAAAGATGAATTTTCCAGATGGAAAAAGAATCTCAAAAGCTCACTGAGGAGAATCATTCCTTCAGAATTAGACTGGAGCAAATGGAAGCTAGTGACTTTATGAGAAATCAAGATGCTATTAAGCAGATCCAAATAAATGAAAGAATAGAAGGCAATGTGAAATATCTCATGGGAAAAACCACTGACCTGGAAAATAGATCCAGTAGAGATAATCTAAAAATTATTGGACTACCTGAAAGCCATGATCAAAGAAAGAATCTAGAAATTATCCTTCAAGAAATTCTCAAGGTAAATTGCCCCGATGTTTTAGAACCAGAGGGCAGAATAGAGCTTGAAAGAATCCACAGATCACCTCCTGAAAAAAAGATCCTAAAAAAGGGATGCTGAAGAAAGAATTAAAATGATTTTGAAGACTACATAAAGAACTGGTGGATCAAAGAACAAATTATAGAAATGATAGAAATTTCATCAAGAAAATGACAATGATGAGACAATATATATGGGATACCTCTGCTAAAGCAGAAAGGAAATTTCTTAGGGGAAATTTTGTATTGCTAAATGTTTTCATCTATAAAAGAAAGAGCAAGTCAATAAATTGGGCATGCAGTTAAAAAAACTAAACTTAAACCAAAAAATCATTAACTAAAAACAAAGTAGAAATTTAGAAACTTTAAAGAAGAAATTAATGCAATTGAAAGTAAAATGAAACACTGATATTATAAACAAAACTAGGAGTTGTTTGTTGAAAAATGAATGAAATAGATAACAATGGCTTCTCTGATTTTTAAAAGAGAAAAAAGAAAAACAATTGTTTACATAAAAAATGAAAATGAACTCACAACAATTGAAAAGGAAATAAAGAACATCATCTGGTACTATTTTGCCTAATTACATGCTAACAAAACTGATTACAGGAAATGGATACTTGCAAAAATATAAAACATTGAGATAAACAAAAGAAAAATAGATTACTTAACCCAATATCAGAAAAAGAAATTGAGCTAGTATAAATGAGCTGCTGGGGGGGGGGGGGCGGGGCGGGTCAGGCAGGACTGACTGTATTTACAAATAAATTCTATCAAACATACAAAACATAATTAATTCCAATAGTTCATAAACTATTTGCAATAATAAGAAAGTAAGAAACCCTTTTAATCTCTCTGATACAAATATGATCTTGATACCTTAATCAGAAAAGACAAAGCAACACCCAACATCCCTAATGATCACACACTCGAAAATTTTAAATATAATGAGCAAATTTGCTATAACAACATATTAGAAAGACTATATACTATGACCAGATTAGATTATACTAGCAGTGCAGAGTTAGTTCAACATATGGAAGACTCTATAAATATAAACATATTAAAATAATAAACCACATTAATTAATTAATAATTAAACTATATTAATAATATATAAACCACATGGCTAAATCAATAGATCCCCTGAAAAGGTTTTTGACAAAATCCAACACACATTTCTATTTTAAAATTAGAATACAAATAAAATAGATTTTTTTGTTAATATAATAAATAATGTTTATCTAAAACCAAGAGCAAACATGACATGTAATGGAGAAAAATTAAAGGCCTTTAAACAAGATGCAAATAAAACAAGGATGGTCATTATCACCACTCTTATTTAACACAGTCCTAGAAATGCTAGCTATAGCAATAAGACAAGAAAGAAAAATCAAGGGAATAAGCATCAGCAAAGACAAAGTAAAATGATCATTTTTGCAGATAATAGGATGGTTTATTTAGAAAACTCTAAAGAGTCAATGAAATAACTAATTGAAACAATAAATTCAGCAAACCTGTGGGATATAAAATAGTTGGCTGTTGTTCTTTATTCTTGAAGAGGACCAAAATGACATCACTGTGTTACAGTCATGTTTCAGCATGTCCCAACTGTGGCTGATCAGACCAATTCAAGCTCCAAATGCTCTACCACAAGCCAGCAACAACACTTAACGGCAGATTCTCTAAATCTGCATATCCACTCTTCTTTTGCACTAGTTCAGTCCTGCTTTGTTCATTTTGCTCACTTTCTCTGATGAGGGCATGCCATGCTGAACTGTTCTGTACCAGTATCTCCCTTGTCATGAAATCAATTCCAAAGTTCTTGAGAGAGACCTTAAGAGTCTCTTTGTATCACTTTTTTCTGACCACCACGTGAGCACTTGCCCTGTGTGAGTTCTTCATAAAATGCATACATTTGGCATTCAAACAACGTGACCAGCCCATCAGAGTTGTGCTCTCCGTAGTAGAGTTTGAATGATTGGCAGTTTAGTTCAAGTAAGGACCTCAGTGTCTGGTTCTTTACCCTGCCAGGTGATCTTCAGAATCTTCCTAAGACAATTCAAATGGAAGTGATTCAGTTTCCTGGCATGGAGCTGGTATACTGTCCAGGTTTCACAGGCATTCCCAAACACTGAACTAGCTCTGATAATGTGTGCATCAACCTCATTATCAATGTATGTGTCCCTGGAAAGTATACTATGAAGGTAAGTAAACTTATCCACAGCATTCAAAACTTCTCCATTTGCTGTAACTAATGGTTCCATGTATGAATGATGTGGTAGTGACTGATGGAGCACCTGTGTTTTCTTGGTGTTAATTGTTGGGCCAAAATTAGAACAAACAGCAGAGAATTGATCCATACTTTGTCGAATCTCAAATTCACAGGCTGCATTGAATACGAAATCATCTGGAAAAAGAAAATCATGCAACAACACTCCATGCAATTTGGTCTTGGCTTGTAGCCTTTTCAAGTTGAAGAATTTATCATCAGTATGGTAGCTGACCCTAATGCCATGTTCATCTTCATTGAAGGAATTTGACAACATGGCTGAAAACATCAGGCGAAAAGGCATGGGAGCAAGTACATAGCCCTGTTTCACTCCATTGGTAATAAGGAAAGTACAAGAGCATCATCTGTTATCCAGAATCTGGGCAAACATGCCATCATGAAATTGACATACAATTCTGATGAACTTCTCTGGGCAACCAAATGTTGACATAATTTTCTATAAGCCCTCATGACTGACAGTATCAAAGGCCTTCGTTAGATCTACAAACATTGTCTGCATACCTCTGTTCTGCTGTTGGCATTTCTTCTAGAGCTGCTGAGCAGTAACATCATGCTGACTGTTCCCCAGTCCTTTCTGAAGCTACACTTGCTCTCAGGTAGATGACCATCTTCCAGGTGAGGGATCAGCCTATTAAAGAGAACTCTGGGAAGAATCTTACCAGAAATGACTAAAAGAGGGACCCCTCTGTGATTGTCACAGGACAATCTATTTCCTTCACCTTCATAGAGATGGACGATGAAGGCATCCTTGAATTTGTGGGGGATAACCTCCTTTTGCCATATAAACTGGAAAATTTCAGTCAGCTTTTGTGTGAGCAATGTACTCTTCCCCCTCCTGCTATCTTGTAAATCTCTGCTGGATTAGAATCAGGTACTTTGCCACAGGAGAGGAGGCTAATGGTATTCAAAACCTCATCTTCAGTTGGAACTTCAACTTGGGAGGGATTGACTTCAACCTGAAGTAAACAGTCAATGGCTTCAGTTGATTGATGACAGTCTGTCTGTTGAGAAGACTATGGAAGTGTTTAGCCCATCTCTCTAGGATCATGTCCTTATCATTAATCAATGTGGCTCAAACAGCACTGAGTAACTGAAATATACCTTGGCCCATGAATAACCTTCAGAGAATCAAAAAGCATTTTGGTTTGTTGCTATCAGCATAAAACTAAATTTCATCTGCCTTCTTACTGAGCCAAGAATCCTGCATCTCTCTGAACTTTGTACTTTACTTTGGTTGGAATTAAATTCTGCCTTTGTAGAGATGGATGAGCTATCCTGCTGGTAAATCCTATGGAGTCCTCGTTTTTCTTTTTAGCAGCATCTGAATTTCCCTATCATTTTTCATCAAACCAGTCTTGATGTTTACAAGTGTTCTGACCCAGATGAGCAAATGCAGTGCTGTACACTAAATCACTGAAAGTTGTCCAATCTGCTTCCACTTCACTATTGGCAACTGTGTTTAGGCTCAACTCTCTTTCCAAGTAAGCAACAAACTGTTCCTTCTCAGAGAAGCACCCTAATCTGTTGAGATTAATTCTTTTGGTAGTCATTTTGCTTTAGGGCCACCACTTTTGTTGATATAAAATAAATCACCATGTAAACCACCAGCATTTAAAAAATATTACCTAGAAAATCTAACAGGAAGCATTAGAAAGAGAAATTCTGTTCAAATTACTTGGAATTTTATCTACTGAGTTTCACCCCAAAACTATTTTAACCCAACCACATAATACTCTTTGCAGAACAAAGACATACCTAAATAACTGGAAAGATATTAACCATGGATAAGTTGAGCAAATACAGTAAAAAATCACAATACTGCCTAAATTAATTTGCTTTCTCTTTGTCATACCAATCATGTTACCAAAGGATTACTTATAGAGCTAGAAAAAATAATTAGGAAATTTATCTGTATGAAAAACAGAATCTTAAGGACAGTATGCAAAAAAGTGGAAAGGAAAGGGGTCTATCAGTTCCAGGTCATAAACTACACTACAAAGCAGTAGTCATTAAAACTAACACTAGTTGAAAAATATGTTGATTAATAGAACAGAAAACGAACCTAGAAGTCCAGTGTTTGATAAATCCAAAGAAAACAGTTTCTGAAATAATAGCTCACTATTTGACAAAAATGCTTGGAAAACTGGAAATAAGTCTGGCAGAAATTAGATTTAGACCCCCATCATACAATAAGGTAAACTCCAAATGGATAAATGGCTTAGAGATAAAGATGACATCATTAATAAATTAAAAGAGTGGGGCAGCTAGGTGGCACAGTGCATAGAGCACCATCCCTGTAGTCAGGAAGACTTGAGTTCAAATCCAGTTTCAGACACTTAAACATACTTACTAGTTGTATAACCTTGGGCAAGTCACTTAACCCCAATTGCCTTGCTTTCCCTCCTCAAAAAAAAAGAGCAAGGAAGGAATTCTCCTTCACATCTATAGATAGAGGGGAAGTAAATTTCCAAATAAGTGGATAGAGAAGATCACAGAAGATAGAATAAACAATTTTGGTTACATACTTTTAAAAATATTTTATACAAATAAAATTAATGCTGTTTAAAAATCAGAAAAAAGGGTTACTTGGGAAAAATCTTTGCAGCAAGTTTCTCTGATAAAGATCTCATATCCAAGATATATAAGAAACTTATTGAAATTTATAAAAATGAGATAAATGGTCAAAGAATATGGACAAGTATTTTTAAAGGGAGAAATCTAAGTTATGAACTACCAAATGAATATTATTGTCATATAAAAAATGATGTAATGGAAGTCTCCAGAGGAAACAAGGAAGATCACTATGAACTGATGCCCAGCAAATTGTGTAGAACCAGGAGAACAATCTATATGACAATACTATTATAAAGAAAATTGCCTATGTAACACTTTAGAACTCTGATCAATGCTATGATCGACCATGAATCCGTAGGATGAACACACTAGTCATCTCCTGCCAGAGAAGTGATACACTTAAAATACAAAATGAGGCATATATATACTTGGGATATTGCCAAGGTGGAAATTTGTTTTTCTGGATTATGCATTTTTCTTGTGCAGATATTTTTCTGTAATTATTCATTTGATGAAGCAGTGGAAGAGATAATAAATGCCTGTAAAAAATTTAAGTTATGATTTCTAACCTCCAAGGAGTTACCATTGAGGGTATGAATGTATTGCTAAGGTTTTAAATTCACAATAAGGAAGTTTTCAGTTGCACTTCTTTCAGTATTAAGATTCCCCAAGAGTCACAGAGAGGAAAGCACAGGGACACCTACTGGACCAAGGGATTGACCAGTATATAATGATCAATCAGGAATATAGGGTGAGCTAAAACATCATTACAAGGAAGAGGTATGACATTAACTTACCACCAGGTCATCTAAAAGAATGAGATGCCACGGGCTATTGGACATGAAAGGCTAGGACTTGATGAGGGACTAGGGAGAGACAAACCCAGCACAAAGGGGCTTCTTTCAATCCAGATGTTATCTAGATTGAGGAAACATGATCAGACACTGGGAACTGAATATGACTAAAGTCAAAAAAAGAAACTGAGGGCAATGGATAAGGCTGAGGAATCATCCAAGACAATGTAAACTTTAAATCTGTATCTCATAAGGATACCAACATCTTCCCAGTCATCGATATCTTCAGCGGCATCATCCTCAACTCAGTCCCATTCACCCTCTGTAGCCAATCCTTTGCCACATCTTATCATTTCTGTTTTTTATAACATATCTAGTATTTATCCACTTCTCTCCATTTGTACACGCACAAACCTAGTCAGGCCCTCATCACCTTTGCCTGAACTTTGGCTATAGCCTTCTAATGGTTCTCTGAGCTTCAATTCACTTCCCACTCCAATCTGCCAAAAATCACTTCGGCTCTTTGTAACCTGAATCCGTTCCTAACTCTCTAGTTTAGACTTCCTATACTTTACTCCATATGTGCTCCACACACTGAACCGTTCAGTGACTCTGGCTTACTTGTGGTTCCTTAAACACCATATTCCATTTCCCTTCTCTATACTCTTGCACAGGCTGTCCCCCAGGACTGGAATGCTCTGCATGCTCACCTTCACCTTCCTTTAAGATTCAACTCAAATCCCACCTTCTGCAATAGGCCTGGACCTTCTGTTTGCTAATGTCTTCCCCTTTCAGATTGCCTTCACCTACCTTGTATTGATCTTGTGTGAACCTAGTTATTTATATATTGGCTTTCCCATTAAAATGTGTATTCCTTGAGCGCAGGGACTTTTTTGTTCCTTTGCTTTTACCTTCTTGGTATTCTCTGTGCTTAGCACTGTGTCTGGAACAGAGTAAAAGCTTAGTAAATATTTGTTGACTGACAGTTAATGAATTTAGGGTATTTTTCCCCCAGGAATGAAAAGTTACATAGGTGTGAAGAGATACCTATGGGAAGGAAGGAAGGAAGGAAGGAAGGAAAGAAGAAAGGAAGGGAGGGAGGGAGAAAAGGGAGGGAAGGAAAAAAGGAAAGAATAAAGGGAAGGAAAGAAAGGGGAAAGATTATGGCATGATGGGAAGGGGATTAGATTTTGAGACATAGACCTGAGCTCACACCCTCTCTGCCACTGACTTACTTGTGTTTTCTAACAATAAGTCACTCAGTCTTTCTGGGCCTCAATTTCCACATCTGCAAAATGAAATATATTAGTGGCTTCCAAGGTTCTTTTCAATTATCAATCTACAATGCTATGAATGAGGAAGGAAAGAAGAAAGCAAGAGAGAAAGAAAACAAGACCAGTAGGCATATAGGAATGGATAAAATTCAATTCAATTTAATTGTTATTTATTGAATATTTAGTATGTACCTAGCCCAGTGCTAGGCAGAGTAGGATACAGAGAAGCAGACTTAGTTCTTACCCTGAAGGAGTGAGAAGACCAATCCCCCAAAGATGGCTAGACAACAATGTAAAACACTGATTAATCCATCACTGGAATGAGTGTGTTAGGACATTGGATGCTATGAGGAGTTCATGGAAAAGAGATGCCTGGAAAGACATCTGTGACTAAAGAGCTCAGCTGCCATTATGCCAACCAGCCAGTTAAACAAACTCACTGCTTGGTTGCTAGTGATATTGCCCTGCTTTTGTTTTTCTTTTGATCTTTGGGATGGGAATGTTTTGAATTTCACACTTAAAGGGGGTGAAAATAGTAAGGGGATGCAGCTGACATTGCCAGAGCTTTCTGGAAAGCTTCCCACTGTCCAGTGTGATTTTTCTGGGCCTTGCTTAGTGTAAGAGACTGGTTCAGTGTGGTCCAGGGCTGCAGAGACAGAAATAGTGGGAGGATTGCCCAATTATTCAGCAAATCTTGAATGGTCCATAGTCTAAACCTGTATAACTCTACTTCTGTTTGGTGGTTTAGGTAATAAGGGTCATGTTGAGGGACAAATGTTTCTTTCCTATGCTGTCTAATCATAACTCTGAATCTGGGGGGATACTACTGAACATGACTTGACACATAAAGAGTCGAATTAACGCTCTAGCCTTGGAAAGGAGAGACATTCTCTTTTTCTTCTTAGGGAAAAGACACATGATCCCTTCTAAAAAACTTACTCATTCTATATATTCCCTGGTATATTTTAACAGGTAGAACCATTCCAAACTGTTTACGCTATTTTATCACATGACATAATTTGGCACACACCACAGTATCATGTGATGTCATGTGTCATCATGTGGCGATGTGTTATTTCCTGTGTGCTGTCACATGATGTTGTATGATGTCATGCATGGTATCACATGGCACAATTTGGCACATCACCATGTTGTGTGGTGTCATGTGTCCTCATGTTGAAGGCATGCTCTGACATGTATGATGACATGTGGTGTCATGCGATATGTGTGATGACATGTTGATGACTGTGACGTCATATGTGATGACATGCAATGTCATATGTGATGACCTGTGATGTCATGTGATGACATATGATCACATATGGTATTATGATGCCATGTGTGTTGGCTTGTGATGTCATGTGTGTTGACATGTAATGCCACATGTGATGGCATGTCTGATGACATGTGTAGTGGCATGTGGCATCATTGTGATGATGTGTAATGTCATGTATGATAGAATATGTGATGTCATATGTTGTGTCATGTGATGTCATGTCTATAACATTGATGTCATGTGTGATGGCATGCATTCTCATTGTGGTGGCATGCAATATCATTGTGATGACACATGATGTCATGTGTGATGGCATGTGTGATGGCATGTGATGATGTGTGTTGTGTCATGTGATGCCCTGCGATGTCATGTTGATAACATGTAGTGTCATGTTGTTGTCATGTGACATCATCCGTGGTGTCATGTGACGTTGTATGTGATGCCGTGCAGTGTCATTGTGATGTTATGTGATGGAGTACATGGTATCACATAGCACAAGTTGGCACACTCACAGTGTCATGTGTTGCTGTGAGTGATTACATGTGATGTCATGTGGGATGACATAAAGTGTCATATGTGATGTTGTGCATGGTATTATTTGGTCTAGAGCTTGAAGTGATCACAGCAGAAGTCATCTAGCAAACCATCTTGTTTTAAAAGAGGGATTTCACCTGATTTTAGAGGCAGCTTGGTGCAACAGTAAAAAGAATGCTCAGTTTGGAATCAGAAAAAAGACTGAGTTCAAATCCAACTTCAGACATGAGCTGTGTAACCCTGGGCAAGTCATTTAACATACCTCAGCTTTGGTTTCCTCATTTGTAAAATGGGGGGTATCATAGCCCCTGCCTCCCAGGATCGTTGTAAGCATAAAATGAGATAATATTTATAAAGAGGTTTATAAACTTTAAAGCACTACAGTATGCCTATTATTGTCATTGCTGTTGAAAAGGCTTTTTATTGTTGTTTTTGAGCCATGCATGATTCTTTGTGACCTCTTTTGGGGTTTTCTTGGCGAAAATACTGGAGTGGTTTGTCATTTTCTTCTCCAGTTCATTTTATAGATGAGGAAACAAGCAAACAAGGTTTAGTGACTTGTCCAAGGTCACATAGCTAGTAAATCACTGGAACTCAAGAAAAGGAGTCTTCCTGATTCCCAGCCTGGCACTATATTCACTGTGCTACCTAACTGCCCCAATAAGACCTAGGGAGTCTTAAGTAACTTGCCCAAGGTCAAAGGATTTAGTGCTGTAAAGGTCAGTCAAATGGCAGTGGGGTATAGCAGATAGGTTGCTAGGTTTACAGTCAGGAAGGTCCAAGTTCAAATCCACCCTATAAAACTTATTAGCTATGTGACCATGGACAAGCAATTTAATTTCTCTGTACCTCAGTTTCCTCATGTGTAAAAAGG
This sequence comes from Gymnobelideus leadbeateri, assembly GCA_011680675.1. NCBI lineage: Eukaryota > Metazoa > Chordata > Mammalia > Diprotodontia > Petauridae > Gymnobelideus > Gymnobelideus leadbeateri. Next base: position 246,870 of record WOXC01008083.1, read on the forward strand.
AGATAATAATAACTCTCAAAGAAGATGTGAAGTTAAAATGATAGACTGTATGTAGGAGGAGTGTTTGAGACTGACCTCTAGGAGTCCATGCAGAGTATGCAGAGCCAGACTGCTTCTAGCCGTGGGATAGCTAAACTGCTGATTTGGAGCAAGATTAAGTGCAGAAGTTAAGTAGTTGCAACAACAGGAACAGTTATGGCTGTTTACTTCCAGTGAGAGCACAGAATGGCACCTAAAGAAGGACATGAGAACAGGAGGCTGAGGTTTGAGGCACTGTGACCTATGTGGTCACTGCCTGAGTACTTGTTGTAAAAGTCTACAAAAGTCACTGCCTGTGTCTTGTTTGCAATACCCTGGTATTGTTGATGGAGCCCAGGTGCTGCAAGAAGGAGCCAGCTCCTACAGGCTCTAGAGATCTGATTGTTAAATTTTATGTGAAGATTTACACTTTGGAAATAAGCAAATGCTATAAATTTAGTCTTGTTTATTGTGTTGTTAATTGGGAGTGGGGGAAGTGGATCTATGACTCAAGGGTCAAATGCAACAATCATCTATTTTTGTTGTGTCTGTGATTTGTCCTTGATTCTAGAAGAGGACCATAACATTAGGTTGATGCTGACATGACTTACAAGTGATTTTTATTTGAGTGAGGGAGGGCTGTAAAAGGTCACCAGCTCCACTTTCTCCTCTGGAGCCATCTGGGACCAGGAGCCAGATGTAGATTAAGATGGCTGGAGATGGCCCAGGATGCAATGAGAGACCTTGGGCCTGTTAAGCTAAGGTCTTTTCAGGTTTTCCATTCATCTCCCTGATGTCATGGTCCTCTTCAAGAACAAAGGACAAACCACAATCTATGAGTAGTTCCAGATGCATTGCATGGGGACCCAGATAATCAGTTCTAGTTGGGCAACTCAGCCCTTCCTCTCCTTCCGTCTTCTCCATTCCTCTCTCCTCCCCTCCCCTCTCTCTTTACCTGAGGGTGGTCTGACCTAAGGAAGGTCAATTTAGATGGCTGAAAGCTACCTAGTTAACTTGGGGTTTACTGACTAGAATTCTTTTTCAAAGACCGTGTCTTAAATCCAATTCGTTTGGAGCTCATAGATTGGACAAAAATAGGTCCCTGCTCCCTCACTTATATCAATGTCAATTGTTTTTGTACAATGTGAAGAAAAGAACGGTTTATATAAAACCCAACTATATCTAGACCCCTGGTCTAGACTTAATAAAGTAGTGGAGAAAATATCAGTAGTGAAGATTAAACTTAGAAGTGTATCAATGGGTACATTTTTTCCCCTGTAGTGCTGGTTGTTAAACCTTTGCCAGAACACTGATGATTAAAGCTGCCTCTGTTTTTAACCACTGGAATGAGAAGATGGTTGCTGGATTTCTTCTTAGGAGAATAAATACTAGACTTTGAAGTATGTTCTCTTATTTTCACCTCTTCTCTGCCCAAAGGGCAAAAGCTTATGCCAAAGTTTTTCTGTATTTAAAATTACATTTCTAATTTCTGTTTGCTTTGAATTCCTTTGCCAATTAGCTAAATAGAATCATTCTAGTAACTGTTGTTGTTTGTGTTATCCTATAGGTTAGATTATGAGCTACTTGAAAGCAGGGGCTATATATAGATTTTCTTTCTGTCCCCAATATGGGTGCATTTGTTGTTCAGATTCTCAGTCACATTCTATGCTTTATGACCTCAAGGACCACAGCACACCAAACCCATCCATCCTCCACTATCTCTCAAAGTCTGTCCAAGTTCATGTTCAATGTTTCTATGACACTATTTATCCAGCTCACCCTCTGCCGGCCCCTTTTCCTTTTACCCTCAATCTTTCCCAATGCCCAGGTCTTTTCCAATACATTCTGTCTTCTCATTATGTGGCCAAAGTATTTAAGCTTCAGCATTTAACTTTCTAATGAGTAGCTTGAATTAATTTCTTCAAGTATTGGCTGATTTTTCTCCTTGCTGTCCAAAGGACTCTCAAAAGTCTTGTAACTACCTAATAAATGCTTGTTACCTTGACTTGACTTATGGAAAATGGAAGCAATGTTTGGGTATTGGTAAACAGAAAGATACAGAAAGATAGAAGGATATAAACTGTGTGGAGGCTGAGTCAAATTGAAAGAGTCCTATTATTTAGCTTTATTTGCAAGTTTTAAAATAAACTTCCCAAAAAGAAGAAGTAAATTAAATCCAGGTTTTCCTTCCTTTGCCTTCAGCTTAATATGAATCAAAGTGCCATTTTTTTCCGTCCAGGACAAGGATGAGTTAATTGTTGAGATCCATGGTCTCATGGACTTTTTCTTCCTTGCCCTCAGCCATGAACAGAGAAAGCTCTCAGGAGGGCAGTGACTAGGGAATAGGAATTACTCAGTGAGAAGTAAAATAGTGTAAATTGTGCAGGATCCACACACCAATGACCACGTTCCAAAAGTGGGGGCCAGAGAAGGGAGTGAATTGTGGTTCAGTGGATAGAGTTAGGCTTCAAGTCAGGAAGACCTAAGTTCAAATCTAGTATTAGGAACTTACTAGCTTTGTGACTCATGGCAAATCACTAAACCTCTGTCTGCCTCGATTTCCTCAACTGTAAAATTGGGATAATAACAGTACCTAGCTCCCAGGTTTGTTATGAGAATCAAATAAGGTAATAATTGTAAAGTGTTCAAGCACAATGACTGACACATAGTAAACGCTATTAAAAATGTTTGTTCCTGGGGGACAGAGCCAAGATGGCGGAGTAGAAACAGCACTTCCATGGCCCTCCAGCCCACACCACTTCAAAATTATGTAAAAGGGGGACTCTAAACAACCTCTGGAGCTCCAGCACCCACAGAATGACACAGAGAAGCTAACCTCTCTCTGAGGACAGCCTGGCAGCCTGGCAGGGAGTGGCCAGCACAGCACTCTGGGAGCCGAGTCCAAGACTCCGTGAGTTGTGGTTTTAGCTCCAGGGCAGCCAGACCAGCAGGCGACTGGAGGGACCCCAGAACACCAGCAGCTGTGGCTTTTCCAGAATTATCAACACATAGATGCCTAGGACAAAATGAGAGGCCAGTGCCCTATGGACTTTCGGGCTCGTTGGGAGAGCGAGTCAGCTTCTTCCCCTGTGGGGAAGAAGCAGCTGAGGAGAAGCGGCACAGCCACCATTTTGCAGCTTCAGTTGCAGCTTCAGCTCTTGGCTTGCAGGGGGATCCGGGGATCAGTCTGGTGGGTAATCGCTCTTGCTTTACCCTTCTTGGATCTGGATTGTGGTCTGGGGTGGAGGTCTTGCAGTGTGTGTCCAGCTTGCCAGAGTGTGTGGGAACTTCAGGGATGGTACCCAACTAATACCTCCCACAGTTGAGAAGACCCCAAAGTTTGGGAAGGAAGCTCCCCTGGCTGGTGGCAGAGTTCTACCATGGCAACAAGCCCAAAAGTCAAGTAATTAAGTGGCAAAATGCCTAGGCAAAGGTAACAAAATAAACAGAAAAATTCAACATTAGGCTCCTATTTTGGGGGCAAAGAGGATAAAAGCATGGAACAGGAGGACTATGAGGTCAAAAATCTTGCACCAAAAGCCCCAAATGAAAATACAAGCTGGTTACAGGCCATAGAGGACTTTAAGAAGGATTTTAAAAAGCAGATAAGAGAAGTGGAGGAAAAAATGTGAAGAGAAATGAGAAGGATGCAGGAAAAGTATGAAATGAGAGTCAACAGCCTGACTTTGGAAAATAACATCTTAAAAAATAGACTAACTCAAATGGCAAAAGAGGCTCAAGAATGCAATGAGGAGAGTTAGACTGGAGTAAATAGAAGCTAGTGACTTTATGAGAAATCAAGATGATGTTAAGCAGATCCAAGCAATTGAAAGAATAGAAGGCATTGTGATATATCTCATGGGGAAAACCACTGACCTGGAAAATAGATCCAGGAGAGATAATTTAAAAATTATTGGACTACCTGAAAGCCATGATCAAAGAAAGAACCTAGAAATCACCCTTCAAGAAATTCTCAAGGAAAATTGCCCTGATGTTTTAGACCCAGAGGGCAAAATAGAGGTTGAAAGAATCCACAGATCACCTCCTGAAAAAGATCCCAAAAAGAAAACTCCCAGGAATATTATAGCCAGGTTCCAGAATTCCCAGATCAAGGAGAAAATACTACAAGCAGCCAGGAAGAAAGAATTTCAATATTGTGGAAACACAATCAGAATAGCACAGGACCTGGCAGCTTCTACACTGAGGGATAGAAGGGCATGGAATATGATATTCCAGAGGGCAAAAGAGCTGGGATTAAAACCAAGAATTACCTACCCAGCAAAACTGAGTATTTTGTTTCAGGGGAAAATATGGTCATTCAGTGGAATAGAGGACTTTCAAGCATTCTTGAGGAAAAAACCAGAATTGAATAGAAAATTTGACATTCAGACACAAGAAGCAAGAGATACTTGAGAAGGTAAACAAGGAAAAGAAATCTAAAGGAACTTACCAAAGTTGAACTATTTATATTCCTACATGGAAAAACAATAACTGTGACTGATGAAACCTTTCTCAGTATGAAAATAATTGAAGAAGGGTATATGGGCATATGAATACATATGTGAATGTGTGTATATATGTTTACATGTATACATGGATAGAGGGCACAGGTCGAATTTGGTGGGAAGGGATGATACTTAAGGGGTAAAGTTAAGAGGTGAGAGAGGAATGTGGCAAGAGGAGATGGGGAGAGATGCGGGGGTAAACTATCTCATGTAGAAGAGGCAAGGGGAAGTAGTTACAGGGGAGGGGAAGAACAGGAAGGCAAAAAGGCAAAACTATATTCTCATTGAATTTGGCTCAGGAAGAGAATGACATACATACTAAATTGGATATCTCACCCTGCAGAAGAGTAGGGGGGAGGGGGATGAGAGAGGGGAGGATGGAGGGGAGGGCATGCTGGGGGGAGGGGAGGTTGGAGGCACCCACTTTTGAAGAGGGACAGGATCAAAGTAGGGAATGGACCAGGTGGGGGGTGGGATCTGTGGGATGGAAATATAGTCAGTGTTTTACAATATATCTACTATGGTAATGTTTTGCATAGCTATACCTGTACAACATATACTGAATTGCTTATCTTTCCAGAGGGAGTGAGTGACAAGGTATGAAGGGAATGGATCTGGGATTCGAAGTTTTAAAATTAAATGTCTGAAATATATATAAATACTATTACTATTACTAATTTTTTTTGTTCCTTTCCCTTCTTCCTAAAGTTTATATCCCCAAACTCACATCTAGCTACACAGGAAAAACACTTTGCAAACTTTAAGGCAAAATATAAGTGTCAGTGATTGCCCTCTTTTTAGAAAGGAAGGAAACAAAGCATTCATTAAGTACCTACTATGTACCAGCCACTGTGCTAAGCACTTTGTAAATATTATCTCCTTTGAATCTCACAACAACCCTGGGAGGTTCATTTTTTTTTTTTTGGTTGGGGAAAGGCAAGGCAATTGGTGTTAAGTGACTTGCCCAGGGTCACACAGCTAGTAAGTGTTAAGTGTGTGAGGGCTGATTTGAACTCAGATCCTGCTGACTCCAGGGCCAATGCTCTATTCACTGCACCACCTAGCTGCTGAGAGTATTATCCCTGTTTGTAGTTGAAGAAACTGAAGCAAACAGAAGTATAAGTGACTTGCCCAGGGGCTCACAGTTGGTATCTGAGGCAGGATTTGAATTAAGGTCTGAACCTTCTAGCTACTTTTTTGTTTATTTTTGTAATAATAATGAGAAAATAATAAAAATGTGAAAATTGAATTAAGCAACAATTATTTTTTAAGTACAAGTTATGTACGAGGCTCTATGCCAGGTGCTGGATTTACAAAGATAAAAATGCAATAATCCTTGCACTTGAGTAGCTAATATCCTATCATTTTAGAAAAGATACAGATATGTTTGCATATATATGTATATATATGTACATACATGCATATTTGTGTGTATATGTATGTGTTCACATATGTATATGTGTGTATTGTATGTGTCTAGGCATTCATAGCCTTACATATATACAATACATGCACACAAAATACACAAATAGAAGGGGACAGGGATGGGAAGACAGCCCTAGCAGCTGAGAGCAAGAGAGCTGTAGTGACTTGCTCCAGGTCAAGTTGGTCTTTAAGTAACAGAACTGGCATTTGAACCCAAATCTTCTGACTCCAAGATTCAGAGCTCATTTTACTATTTTGTTGTTGATGCTGTTGATTTATTTCAATCATGCCCGAGTCTTTGTGACCCCATTTGGGGTTTTCTTGGCAAAGATACTGGAGTGATTTACCATTTCCTTCTCTAGCTCATTTCACAGATGAGGAAACTGAGGCAAATAGAGTTAAATGACTCGCTGAGGGTCACACAGCTAAGTAAGTGTCTGAGGCCGGATTTGAACTCAGGTCTTCCTGAATCCAGGCCATTTACTGTAGTCACTGCCCCACCTAGCTGCCCTATACCTGATTCTTTTGTACCATGTTGTTACCCTATACAAAAACAGAGGAAGTAGTCCCCTACAAGGTTCATTTTGAGGGCTGTAAATAAAAAGACTTTCACTTCCTTTAAATATCTCCATAACTAGTCTGCCAAGATACCTACATTCCGTAATACTGAACTCACTCTGATGGGTTAAACTATTATCTTCCTTTTAATTGTCCTTCTGTGTGTTGCTAGGAGGGCTAACTCATTATTACATATTATTACAGATTAGTTTATAAAATAAGCTAGTCAGAAAGCATACCCTTGATGGGTGTCTAACTGGAAATTGGTGGAAGGAATTTAGTCATTGAAGACAAATTTTGCCTTTGAGTTACAGCTAAATTGCACCTCTATCATTCACTTTCTGTGTGACCATGGGTTAGTCCCTTAGAGTCTCTGAGACTCAGTGTTCCTTTCTGTAAAATGATACTAATTCAAACTCACCATCCTATAAGGTTGTTGTGAGGAAAGCATTCCAGAATGCATGAAAAGCAATAGAAATGTGAATGACCATCTTGATGAGGATATTTCTTTTTCTTGGGGGGGGTGCTTTTTGGAGGGGAGAGGGCAGGGCAATTGGCATTATGTGACTTGCTCAAGGTCGCACAGCTAGTAAGTGTTAAGTCTCTGAGGCTGGATTTGAACTCAGGTCCTCCTGACTCCAGGGCTGGTGCTCTATTCATTGCACCACCTAGCCACCCCAATAAGGATATTTCTTGGCTTAGACACTTACTAGTTGTGTGATTCTGAGCAAGTCACTATGCCTCAGTTTCCCCATCTGTAAAATGGATAGAGTGAACTAAATGACCCCTACAGCCCCTTTCAGGTTTAAATCTATGGTCTTATGGTCTCTGAGTATAAGGAAGTAATCATGACTGAGAATGTAAGCTGAATTTTGTTTTTAGTGATAGATGGGAACTAAATGAGTTTCAAGAGAACTCTAAAGTCTTCAATCTTATTAAATTCCCCATAAGACCCTGGAAGTACTTATTTCAGTTTCATACTTTTGGTGAGAAACAGGGTTTGTTTTGATTCCTAATTTAGAATGTTTATCCTGAAAGATTCCAGGGTGCTCAGATTCAAGATAAATACTCTGTGTTTGGGTCTATGCACTTTGCATTTTGGACTCTTAGGAGGCAAGCATGCCCTGTGTGGGGAGAGAGTGAGAACTTTAAAGCCATAAATTGAAGGCTCTTCAGATCTAAGGAATCTGGGGTTGGAAACAAGCCATCTGGCTTGTCCGCTAGTGGTTCATCCTTCTTTTCCCAGCTCATAGGCTCATAGGACCGGGAGAGAGCCTAGAGAGCATTTTAATCCATTCCCTTCAGCTGACAGCATAAAAAAAAGTGAGGCCCAAAGAATCACTTACTAAAGATTAAGAGGAGAATGAGCACTTTGGATCACAAAAGCATAGTCTTAGCACTGGGATGGAATATTAAAGGGCAATGACTCCAACTCCCCGATTTTATAACTGAGGTAACTGAAGTTAAGGATGATGATGTGACTTGCCCACGGGCACAGAGACAGCAAGGGAAAGAGCCAGACTCAGGGTTGTTCTTCCACTGGACCACATGGCCTCTTCTGGTTCTCTTGTCTATAACATGCTGGTAGTCTGGGATTCAGCATCATTTTCCTCAAGACTCACAGCATAGGAAGTTGGGCAAGTGTAATTTGGAGATATTCATGGCTGCCTTCATGATCTGGCCCCTTTCTTATACCACAGGCTTCCCCTGAGACATTTTTCTTGCCTGACACAGTCTCACTCTCCTGCAAAGACTAATACAGGGCACTTTGAGGGATTCCTAATAAAATAAATAAGCAGTTAGATGGCACAGTGGATGGAGTGCCAGGCCTGGAGTTAGGAAATTTGAATCCAGAGTTCAAATCCATCCTTACACACTTACTGACTGTGTGATCAGGGTATAACTTAGACATTACAAATGTACCAGAATTGATCCAGAATTGAACAGGAGACTAATGTTACTTCCCTTTAGAAATTTACAGAGCAATCTTAATGATCCCACAAACTTCACCTTGAAACAAAAGTCCAAATTTCCAGTTCTGTAGTGTGGTCATAAAACACTAAGATCTCCATAAATTTGGAAATGACTATTGCCAATGCTAGTAATAGATTTATAAATAAAAGCAGCTAAGTGGCACAAAAATAGAATGTTAGACTTGGAATAAAAAAAACCTGAGTTTGAATCCTGCCTTGGACATTTATTAACTGTGAAACCCTGGACAAGCCACTTAACTTCTCTCATCTTCAGTTTCCTCATCTGTAAAGTGGGGATAACAACAGGACCATCCTCGCAGAGTTGTCATGAGGATAAAATGAGATAGTATATGTTAGTCAAGCCAAGTCCAGAAGCATTGATTAAGTGCCCACACTGTGCTAAGTATTGGGGATACAAGGAAAGGCAAAACAATAGTCACCAAGAAGCTCATTTGATTCTGGCAACAACCCTGGGAGGTTCTTATTATCCCAAGAGGATGAAGGTCTATTGGGTGAAACAATATGGAAACCACCATGTTCACACTAAACATAGACTGGATGAATTGGAGATGGTCTGAAAAGGCACCTTATGACTGAAAAGTACTTGGAAGGACTTCTTGCAGAAGGTGAGATTTGAGCTAAGATATGCAGAAAGGCAGGGAAGTCAGGAGATAGAGATGAGGAAGGAAAGAATTCTAGCCACGGGAGACAGCCAGTGAAAATGCCTGACTTTGGAGTGGAGGGGGGAGGCAGGGACAGGATGGTGTTCTGTGAGGAATAGGGAGGCCACTGTTACTGGATCACGAAATCATAGAACACATGGAGGTGGGTATGTTTTAATAAAAGACTAGAAAGGTAGGAAGGGCCCAGGTTATGGAGGATTTTATTTTATTTTTTATTTATTTTATTTTATTCTGAACTTAAGAAATAAAACAAGAATTTCCATAACATAGTAGAATAGAAAAAAATGATTATACACGAAACTGCAAATCTATTATATATAGCTTGTTATTCCTTTTAAATATATAACAAAGTAATTATAGACTATCATGATGAATGACTTGAAACAGGAAGACCAACCAATAAACGATGGCAAAAGTCCAGAAGCAAGATGACAAAAGCCTGCGCCAGGCTTGTGACAGTCAGGAGACAGAAGGGAGTCTATGTGAGAGATTCTATGAGAGTAGAATCTAGAAGCAATAAAACTTGATAATTGATTTGCTATGGGAGGTGAGGGAGACTGTGAAGTTGTGAGCCTGGTTGACTGGGAGGGTGATGGTCCCTTGATTGTAGTAGGGAAGGGAGTAGTTAAGGAAAGGGAAAGGCTTGAGGAGAAAGAGAATAAACTCAGTTTTGTACACGTTGGCTTTAGGATGTCTACAGTATAACCAGTTTGAGATATCCAAATGCAGTTGGAGATGTAAGATTAGAGGTCGTGATCAGAGTTAGGGCTGGATAAGGAGATCTGAAAATCACCTGCATGTAGGTATGAAAAACACGGTTGCGGGGATCACAGGACTTTTCAGGAAAGGAGAGCCATGTGATAGACCCATTCTCCCTGAAAGAACTCCAAAACAGAGTTGGCAGAGGAAGACATTTATTATGCTTCAGAAATGGGTGAGAGGAAGATGGTGGAGTAAAAGCAGGAACTTGCTTCAGCTCCTGCTCCAACCACCTCCAGTACTGGTAAAAAAAAAATGACTCTAAACAAATTTTAGAGCTAAAGAAACCACAAAGTGACAGAGAGAAACAAATCTCCTGCTGAAGGCAGCCTGGCAGGCCAACAGGAAGGGTCTATTACACCAGACTGGGAGCCAAGCACAGTCCCATGTGAGCCATGGGCCCAGACCTAGGGCAATCCCAACTAGCAACACAGACAGTGAACCACCAGCAGCTGTGGTGATTTCCAGACTTCTCAACTCATAAATGCCAAAGAGAAAGTAAAAGATCAGTAGGGAATTCTATTGGAAGTGGGTGACAGAAGAGTGTGGTCTGGCTCCTTCCCCAGGACAAGAGGTTGTGGGGGTGGGGTGTGCCTGCCTCTGGTGCTCCTAGCCTGCATATCATAGGGGGACCAAGCGACCGTTCAGAGGATAATCGCTCTTGCTTTGACCTACTTGTATATGTCAAAGTCTTGGGTGGTGGTCCTGGGGTATGTGGCCAGTATGCCAGAGCTTGTGGTGGCTGTAGAAAGGCTGCCCTCCTCAGACCTTTGACAATATTTGTGAAAACCCCAGCAATCTGGGACACAACTCTCTCCACTCTGGAGGCAGAGTTCTACTGTGGCAAAGAACTCAAAAGTCAAGTAATTGGCTGGCAAGATGAGCAAGAAGAGGAAGCACAAACAGACCATAGAATTGTTTTGGGGGGATAAAAAGGATCAAAACATGGAACCAGAAGAAGAGAACAAAGTCAAAACTCCCGCATCAAAAGCTTCAAAGAAAAATATGAAGTGGTTACAGGCCATGGAGAAGCTCAAGAAGGATTTTGAAGATCAAGTAAGAGAAGTGGAGGAAAAATTGGGAAGAGAAAAGAAAATGATACAAGGATATCATGAAAAATGAGTCAACAGCCTACTAAAGGAAACCCCAAAAAATACTGAAGAAAATAACACCTTAAAAAATAGACTAACTCGAATGGCAAAATAGGCCCAAAAAACCAATGGGGAGAAGAATGCCTTAAAAAACTGAATTGGCCAGATAGAAAAAGAATTTCAAAAGCTCACTGAAGAGAATAATTCCTTCAAAATTAGACTGGAGCACATGGAAGCTAATGACTTTATGAGAAATCGAAATACTATAAAACAGATCCAAACAAATGAAAAAAATAGAAGGCAATGTGAAATATCTCATTGGAAAAACCACTGACTTGGAAAATAAATCCAGGAGAGATCATTTAAAAATTATTGGACTACATGAAAACCATGATGCAAAAAAGAGCTTAGAAATCATCCTTCAAGAAATTCTCAAGAAAAATTACCCTGATATTCTAGAACCAGATGGCAAAATAGGAATTAAAAGAATTCACCAATCACCCCTTGAAAAATATTCCAAAAAGAAAACTCCTAGGAATATTATAGCCAAATTCCAGAGTTCCCAAGTCAAGGAGAAAATATTACAAGCAGTCAATACAATACTATAGAGAGAAAACAGAAAAGGGCCCAGGACAGAGCCTTGGTGGGGTCACCTATGGTTTCCAGACATGACCTGGATGAAGATCCAGCAAAGAAGACGGAGGAGTGGTCAGACAAGTGGGAGAACCCAGCAATGTCATGAAAATCTAAAGCTAAGAGAATATCAAGGAGAAGAAAATAATCAACAGCGTCAAAGGCTACAGAGAGATAAAAAAAATTAGGATTGAGAAAAGGACACTAGATTTGTCAATTAAGAATTCATTGGTAACTGTAGAGAGAGATGTTTTAGCTCAGTCATGATATCAGAAGACAAATGAATGCTAACTATAATTGTTATTACTATAAATACTTCTAGGAAGAATAATTTAATGTGGCAAATACATTCACATAATGTACTTATCAGAAATCTAGGACAGGAAGGTGGAGCCAAAACAGACACGTTGGGAGTGAGAGGTAGGCAGATATGGAATCTGAAAAGAATGAGCAGAACACAAACAGATGATGTGGATGTTGCCAAAAGACAAACTTTTAGTCCTTCAATTTCACTACAATCAATTTTCTATTTGGTTCTGGGGAAGCACCACAATGTGTTAGCATTACCTAGGATAAGCGTAGGGATTTATGCATTTGATCAGTACCCCTTGGCTCCAGTACATTCTCAGCTTTCATTTGTCAGATAGTCAATAAACATTTATTTAGCACCTAGCACATGCTAAACATCAGGCTAAGTTCTGAGAATACAAAGAAAGCAAAAGACAGTTCCTGCTCTCAAAGAAATTACAATCAAATGGGGAGGGGGAGACACATAAAAAAGGAAGCAGGAAAGTAGGAGGAAAATAGGGGAAGAAGGTACACAGTGTGGGGGCATGGTAGAGAAGTCCAGAGGTGTCTAATAAATGGAAATGAGGAGATGGTTGAACTGGAGGTTTTGGAAGGGTTCATGTGATCTTCAGGGGGAATGGGGATGGTACTAATTAAAGCAACAACAGTCACGATAATATACCTGCATAGTGCTTGATTGCAAAATATAACAGACTCTCCATATATAATACAGAACCAAAACATTTATCCAGACACAAGAAAACTGATTCCCAAAACCAGTAAGCCATAGTAGCAAAGAAGTAAATAAACCACAATGGCACAGAGAACCACACCATCCTTTAGCCTTCCCACAAACCAACACAAGATCAATATTTATTCACAAGCTTATCTGTCTCACTCCAAAGCATCATCTCTTCCCAACCGTCTAACTTGCTCTGACTCCCAGATTCCTGTGGACTCTGCTCTACCCTTCAGCAAACTCCCCCCACCATAGGCTCCATGTGATTACATTAAGCCTATTAGGGAGTAGAGTATATATTTAAAGCATGGAAAGTCTTTACATTCCCTTAGGCTTATTAAGAGGCAAGGAATATCTTCAAACTCCCATTACCATTACTCTAATAAGGTATAAGTTACAGGATTAATGTGATCTTGCAAGCCAAAAAGGTTCCAAGGCATGATGGAGAAGTCATTAGCTATCTAACCACATTGAATTGGTTCTAAGACCTTAGAGGCTGTCATTGGGGTGCAGGCTATCTTTAGGCTTCTATTGACTATTAACAAAAGACTTTAGAGAATATTTGATGAAATAGACATTTTAAAGACAAATATTCTAAATCAAATGAGATAATAAAGTATTATCAGAAAATTTTAAAGGGCAACAGAGAAGTTAGCTATTATCATTTTTCTACTTGGGGGGAGTTCTAACAGGTCCAGATTAATGGGTAAGCCTCTAGAATCTACCTGAACAGTGAGTATAGCTGGCCATGACCTTACCATCTCCAATGGGCCCCACCAACTTAGCTGTGGAATGAACTAGTATTTTTTTTTGCTGGGGGGAAGGCAGGGCATTTGGGGTTGATTTGCCCAAGGTCTGGAATTTGAACTCAGGTCCTCCTGACTCTAGGGCCAATGCTCTATTTACTGTGCCACCTAGCTGCCCCTGAATGAACTAATCTTGAAAGACAGTTTAGAGCCAAAGTAAATCTCTCCCATCCTGATCTAACCATTCAACATCTCTCAAGTATAGTAGCCTTGTATTCCCTGGGAATAGGTTCTAGAGGTCCATCCAATTGGGGAATCCTCCAATATCAATAATAAAGAAGGCAAGGAAGGAGGTGGAAGAAAACAAAACTAGGGAAACTATAGTGAGGTTAAGAGGTTGATATAGATTGACAAATATATACACATACACATACATATGTACTATATATATTTATCTTTAGCATAATAATATCTTGTTAATAAAAATAACATGAAAACCTCCACCTACATACACACTTCTATGTATGTATAGAGAAGCCTGCTTTGAGAAGCCAGTTCAAGTAAGCACTACCATTCATTACTCCTTAGCACAATGCTTGGAACACAGTAAGAGTTTAATAAATGTTTGTTGATTTGACCTTGTTGACTTCTGAAAAGGGTGTGTTAAAAGACTCTTCTAGCCATTTTGCATTTCTCTAAATATGCTCCTCAAAAACAATGGAGGTAAACAGGTGATTTCTCTTTCTCTTTCTTCAAAATTAGGACCTTTGGGCACCCTAATGGGCATTAAGTTTATAAAAGTTATCTATGTCTGAGACACAGACACAGATAACTATCATAAACCCCTGACTACCACTGACCTATAGGTGTTATCTCTCTGCATTAGAGCATAATCTACTTGAAAGTAGAGACTCTCTCACTTTTGTATTTGTTATGTTGTCACAAGCATCTACTATGCGCCAAACACTGCTAAATTCTGTGTTAGAGAGTCACCTAAGGGTCAAGATTAGTTATGACTACAAAAAGAGGTAGCTAAATGTCATAGTAGATAGAATGTTAGATTTGGAGATTAACTCACTTACCTATGGTGGCAGAGCTTAGTATGTCATTAAAGGGAAGAGGGGAAAAAGAGATAAGCATTTATACAGTGCTTACTATGTGCCAGGCACTAAGTTAAGAACTTTCACAAATATCATCTCATTTGACCCTTGCAACAACCCCTCTCCCCCTCCTCCCCCATTAATACTCCTTTTAGTATTATTATTATGCCCTTCTTAGAATTGAGGAAACTGAGACAGAGGTTAAGTAACTTGTCCAAGATCAAATAGCTAAGTGCCTGAAGCTAGATTTGAACTCAGATCTTCCTGACTCCAAGTACAGGGCTCTATCTACTGCACCACAAGCTGGCTCTGGTAAGAGATTAAGGGATTTGCCCATGGGTCGTGCAAGTACCACACATCATAGATGGGACTCTAAACTTTCCTGAGTCCAAGACCCTCACTCTACATCATACTACCTATACAGGATAAATTAAGCCTAGAAAATTAGAATGATGCCAGGTGGTGGAAAGTCTTGAAAGCAGCTAAAAAGTCTGACCTGTATTCAATATCAATCAGTAATCATTTGTCAAGCAGGTGCCAGGTAGTGTCCTAAGCCCTGAGGATGCCCAGAGAAAAATGGAAGGCAGTCTTTTCCCCCAAAGACTGTATATTCTACTGAATGTAAAGAAATTATAAGAAACCATGGAAATGAATGTGGAAGAGTAGGAAAAGATCCATCCTTGGAATCAGGAAGACCTGAGTTCAGGTAGGGTATCTTTCACATACTGACGATGAAATCGTGAATGGATTCTTTAACTTCTCAGTGCTGCCAACAGCTAAGACAATTAAGTTACAGAACATTCTACTGCTTTGGTAGATGGATTTTCCTGAGCAGGAGCTCCTGCTGGCAATAAAATCATAGGTCTAGGCCAATGAACAAATAGATAATCAAATGAATGAATGAATGAATGAATGAGCCACTGAATATTTTTGAGCAGAGAAATGGTGTAACATGTTCTCTGTGGAAAAAAAAGAAAAGATTATTCTGGAAGTTAATATGAGGCACGAATAAGCAGATGAAATCCCCTGGATCCCCCCTGCAGGAACAGACAAAGGAGGAAAGAGACTTAGATGACCAGCTTTAGCATTAACTGAGATGGCCGCCAATTTTTAGTTCAGGCCAGAGCTGAGCAGAGAGGCTTGAGGATGGAGCTCCAGGGTATGGGAACTCTGTCTGGGGATTTTGGCTAGATAACATAGATTATTAAGCTTCGGAGCCACCCAGTCTGTGCTGGGTAGATTCATTTTATATGAACTTCTGTTTACTTTTATCATTGTATATTATATATGGATTTATTCCTGGAAAAATTTTTAGAGCACATTATTAAGGGGATGATTAATGGGCACTTAGAGAAGTCATGATCACTAAAAGCCAGCATGACTTCATCAAGAATAAGTCATGTCAAACTAACCTCAGTTTCTCTTCAGATAGGGTAACTAGACTAGTAGGTCAAGCGAATGCCAGAGATATAACATATTTAGAGTTCAGCAAAGCATTTGGCGAAATGGAGCAGTTAGGTCGACAGCAGATAGAATGCCAGCCCTGGAGTCGGGAAAAACTGGTTCTGAGTCTTATGACACTTACTGTCTGCATCATCTTGGGCAAATCACTTAACTTCTTTGTACCTCAGTTTCCCCATGTGCAAAATGAAGATGATAATACTAGTAATTCTCTTGTGTGAAGATCAAATGAGATAATAATTGTAAAATGCTTAGCGTAGAGTCCAGCATATAGTAAGCACTATATAAATGTTAACTTTTAGCTCCTTGATAATAATGCAGTTAAATCTCTCTGAGATTGGTTTAATGGAAGACCAAAAGAAGAACCATTAATGGTACAGTGTCAGATTGGAGGAAGGTCTACGGTGGGGCAACACAGGGATCTGTGGTTGGTCCCATGTTAATTAATATTTTTATCAGTGATTTGGTTGATGGAATAAGCAGCATTCTATTTTTTTTTTTTTTTTTTGCTTTTTGGAGGGCAGTTGGTGTTAAGTAACTCGCCCAAGGTCACATGGTTAGGTTTTTGTTTGTGTGTGCATTAAGTGTCTGAGGCCGGATCCGAACTCAGGTTCTTCTGAGTCAGGGGCCGATGCTCTACTCACTGCGCCACCTAGCCACCCCGATAGGCAGCATTCTTACAAAATTTGTAGAGGAGTCAAGGATAGGAGGAATAACTAACACATTAAATGACAGCACTGGAATGTAAAAAGTTCTAGACAGGAAAGAATAATGGCAATCAAGTAAGACTAAATTGGAAAAGGATGGATGCAAAGTTTGACTCTTGAGGTCCAAAAATAATTTCACCAAAAGGGAACGGGGAGGTACGATTAGACAAGAGTTCCTATGAGGGAAAGTGAGATCAGTATGTTTTTGTATACTGAAACCCTAGTATTGGTATGAATAACGGTGTGACATGCCAACCCAAAGAGCCAATGGCATCCTAGGTTTCATTTCAAATGACATAATGTTGAGATGAAAGGTCTTTATCCTCTTTTTTGTTTGTAGACCCTTTTGGCATTCAATGGACCCCCATGTCAAAATAATACTTATTTCATAAAATAAAATATTTAGGCTTACAAAGGAAACCAAAGGTTAATGACAATAAAGATATGTATGTATATATATATATATATATATATACACATACACACATACATACATATATATGTGTGTATATATACATATATTATATATATATACCCATACATATATATATATTATGTATGTGTGTGTGTGTGTATGGCATCCAAATTCATTTTCCCCCTGATATTCATCCATGGAACTGTGCCGTCCATGGATCCCAAGTTAAGAACCTTTGGTCTAGATCAAGGGAAGAGCTATGAAAGACTCTGTCCTGCTTGGATTACACCCAGATACTATTCTGTTCTGGACATCACATTTTAGGAATGATATAGACACGTTGGAGTGTGTCCATAAGTGAATGACTAGAATGATCAAAGGATGACAGAAAATTTCATATGAAGATTGGTTGGGGGAACTGGAGATGTTCAACTACAGGAGAAAAGACTTAGAAGAAGAAATATGATAATTACCTTCTACCAGTTGAAAGGCTGATAGGCAGAAAGAAGGATTAGATTCTATCTGCTTCTCTCTGAAGGGCAGAATAAGGAGCAGTGGTTGGAGGTGGAAACTAATCTTGGTATGAGGGAAAATCTTCCTAACAGAATTATCCAAAAATATAATTGATCCTCCTTCATTAAAGGCCTTCAGAGATTGGATGACTATTTATTGGGGATCTTATAGAAGACATTCTTGGTTTTGTATGAGATTAAATTAAGTGGTCTCTTAGGTCTCTTCCAACTCAGCTAGAATCTGAGATTCCTTTCTCCCTCATGAATAAACTTTAAAAAAATACTTATGTGCTACATGTTTTGGCAGAGAGGAAGAAGGAAAAAGAGGAAAAGAGTTCTCAAGCTAGAAAAAAAGGTAGTTGGAAGGTGAAAGGAAAACAAATGATAAGAAATCCAGATATGAGCAGATTACAGAGACTAGCGATTGCTTAGGCACTCATGGAGACCACCTGTTCAAAGCCTGAACTAAGTATCTGTATGTTTATAGATCAAGTGAGAACTGGGGTTTTTTAACCTATAGTAGTCCAGATCTTGTTTTTAACTATTTTTCCCAAGTATTAAGGGTCCACAGTCCTAGAAAGATTGCATATTCCTTCTCCTTTCCATATTCACTGAGACCCTTCCAGCTAAGGCTGTTACTAATCTATTTAAAACACTCATCCAAAAACAAGAGTGAGAATGACTGATAATAGATTTAATTCTCTCAAGGGACACTTTTATTCCCCCAAAAAGAGTTTGCTAGCAGAGAATCTCAGAGTTAGTAAGGTCTCAAAAGTCACCTAATCCAACCCCCAGCAAATGATCTACAGCATCCCAGACAAGTGGTCCTCCGGCCTGTTATTCTAAATCCATATGAATCTCCAATTAATCGACTATCTGGAGAGTATGTTTGGACAGGGAAATAATTCCTTTTTTCATTTCCTACTTCAGACACCTGGTTCACTTCCAACCACTCAAATCAGAAAGTAAAATAAATGGAATTCATGTCATTTAGTAACGTGCAGGCTCCAAGCTCTCACCTGCCTTTCCTCACCTTTGCAAGTGATTCTGAACCTCCTTGGGGCCCAGAGCCATCACTGTATGGGTGCATACAGCTAGTATTTAACATCAGGAAGGAGCATTAGGGGATGAAGAGAATCTTCTCCATGTGTATGCAGTTCATTTCCTTAGCTAGACTATAAGATCCTAGAGGGAAAGAACCTTAGAAACTTTGTCCAGTGGATTCCCCACAGCACCTAGCACAAGCTAACAGAACAGGTGAGTGGGGAATAATCTTTTTTGTGCTGTGCCCTTACTCCTAAATCCGTAGCACACAGTACAGGGCCCTACACATATTAGAAGCTTAAGCAATGTCTTTGAAGAATGATGAGCTGTCCCTCATGTACAGAGATGATACTGGCTGACTTGTTCAGAGAGGACTTGGCTTTGAACTCTAATAGCAGGGACAAGCAAGCATTAAACCTTTCATACTTTATTGCTGGGTTCCAATAAGACCCATTTGCAAAGCAACTGACCAGGGTTAAGGATATAATGTAGGCATCAACCTAGAGGCAGCCATAAAATAATGTCTTTCTAAGTGGGTATGTCTGATCATGTGTCATATCTTCCAAAGTTATGTAGAAATGATTAAGATTTCCAATTAGTTTACATTATGCTACTTCCCCCCTTCCATCAACACGGGCAGTGACAATTGATTATACACTAGGTGCTTTTGCAAAGAACATATAAAGTTCACCAGTAAATAGTATCTCTTTTCTTGATTCACTTTACCCAAAGAATACATAACTTATAGAATCACTGTGGCCTAAGAAAAGGAATAACATTATTCCTTGGTATAGCACAGTCCTGGATGCTTTGTCATAAGGTAATTTACGTAAATTTATCCCTGGCTAGCATATGGCAATACCTCACAACTTTTTTAATGGAAACCTGGTGATCCATAACACTTGTGGTAGACATCTGCTCCGGGGTAATACAGTATTAATGTTAATATCAATGATCGATCAGCAGATTTGCAAGAAAGGCATAAAGTATTTAATTATAATTGCATTGGGAATAGCTATGTAATGGTAGCGACATTTGAATAGGTCACATCCAGCCCTCACCCCTGTTATGTTGTTCTATATTAAATGCCATTCACTTTAAGTGCTAGAAACCTTTCTAAAGTGGTGAGAATATAATATACTGGGCAAATTGAAAAATGTCCCTTCACTTTTAGAAACATGATTGATATCCTTTGCAAAACAAATGTTAGCACCTATCTGTACACAAATTCCCATAACTACATGTTCTGACAACCCCAAACACACCTTCCTTACTAGGCAGCTTGAATGACTGGCTGGTTTACAAATTTGTTAGCTATAGTGAGTTCATAATCTTATTGGAAATTCATTATTTTGCTGACTTCTATCCTTCCAAAGCAGCTAGAACCTACTGTATCCAAATGTTTACATAGCCAGGTTTACATATCCCAAGAGTTCTACCCTAAACCAGTTTTCACTGGTGAGAAAAAGAAGCCAATTAACTATGAGCACAAAGGATATAAAGTAAATTATATTTGCTCCATTGGCAACAGAAAAATATATTTCCAAACACTCCGTATATACTCGTTTCCAGTACAGACTACATCGCATTGTCACCACCCTGCTTATATATGGCATAATTAAAAATAATGTTTTTGGCAAGACAGCAACTCAGATATAAATATAGCTATACGTATATTGGAGTGCATCCATTAAAAAAACTCACAAGACACACATACACATAGACCCATCATCATTCTGACAACATGAAAATGTCACATGGTCATTGAAAAATATTCTCAGGAACTTGGAAGGCAGGTGGTTGGGAGCTTTTTTTGGTGGTATTCTTCTTATTGTTGGTCCTCTTCTAAATATATATCCACAGTTCTTGCTGCTTTTCTAAGAAACAAATCTCCAGTGGGGTGTGGAGAAGCACTTATTTTTGCTAAGGTAGAAGCCAGCAAGATGTTGGGGCTTGGGGTGGGGGTTGGAAAGGCAGTACAGTAGAAACATCAGTAACAATTTTGAACATAAAAAAGACAAGAGCATGCATTTTCACAATATTTATAAATGCCACTGGTGATCTTTTCTCATCTGAAAATATGTAGGAGTATATTAAGTGTCTATATACAGTACGAATAACTTAATGGATTGTTAGACCTACCATCTCAAAATTCAAGCCATCTCTAAGACTATCTTTGCATTTATCCTTGTCAAGTTGCATATGTTCATTTACCTTGAGTTCCTTTTCCTAAAAACTGTTTTGCTTTAGAAATTGTGTCTCAAGAAGTAGGCCCTCTGTATGTGTTTATTTGAGATACTAACCTACAGTTGCTATCTTGCAAATCATATCTAGTGTAATCCATGATAACCTTCAAATTAAGTTATGGATAGTAAACAATTCTGTAAAGATGTGTTTGATAAAAAAATGCTGAATGATCAAATAGTTTCATGTGTATGATTGTATTTTTCTAAATGCTCATCTCCCACAGTAATGAAATAATTTACATTTCAAATGGTGCATACCATCCTAATATTATCTATAAGTGTGCCAGTTTCTGATTATCTACTTCACCAAAATGGGAAAGATAGTTATTCACTACCATTTTGGTGACTGATAGCAGGTGGGATCAATGAATTTGTCACTTCGAGCAAGGGGGTAGAAATAACTCCATTCCAGTGTTTTGTCAATGCCTAAAATTCCAAGCCCACTCCTTTCACCTTGTATAGAACAAGTTTGAGAAATTTCCTAAGCCATCACAATAACATAAGAAGATATTCTCTTTGCAGATGGGTTAGGACATATCTATTTAGGTCTTATCACATCATCCACCAGCACTGACCAAAGCAAATAATATTAAGATATAACTTTTACGTGGTAAATTGAAATCACACATTACTTTTTGGAGTTTACATAACTCTCATCCAATTACGTAAACAGCTTTCAAGAGATTTTGTTAGGGAATGGAGTTATGAGCAGCAATGCTAAGAATTAGGATAACGGAATCAAATATTGTCCCAATTGTTTTTTTTAAAGGAAAACAGTGACCATAGGCCAACCTGTCTAGCAGAGCCATGCCTTTGTAACCCTGGTACCTAACACAGTGCCTGGCACATTTTTGTTGAATTGAACCGAATTGAATCGATCCATTATACAAGTCCCTCCACAGGTGAGCATCTTTTAAGACACAAAGTCAGTTTCACATTTGCATTTTTCATGAGACCAAAATTTTCTCCCCTCCCCCAACCAATGGATTAAACATTAAGAACTGACAAAATCAAGCTCTAGGTTTTGATGGAACAGCTCAGCTTTTGCATGAAAGGTTGGCTTGATTGTACCCTTCCAGCAGATGACATGGGAAAGAGGCACAGGAATCTTATTAACTGACATCTGGGGGTTACAGAGTAGTCCCAGAATGTTCTCCATCATAGGACTGTCTCACATTGTCCAAAACTGGAGGTTAATTTGTTGAGGCTCCAGTAGAAGATATTTATTATCTTGGGTACTGAAGGGCGATCTCAGGGCAGGCAAAGGATCGGGTGATGAGAGGATGTAATCGATGCTAAATTTAATTTCTGAGTCAGATTTTCCAAGAGGAGCACTGCTTAGGTTCTGTTGACTGGATAGGCCATTTGGAAAGAATGGTGAAGGATCTAGGTGAGGGACTCTGGATCCATGTTTCTTAGTTGTGCCTTCATTCAGGTGGGTGCCCTCTGAACATGAATCCATAGTGGGCAGCTCAGGGGTAGAAGGTCCCACAGTCCCACTTGACTTCTGCTCTTTGGGTTCCTTTTTCATATTTCTCCTTCTACGTCTTCTCCGATAATTCCCATTTTCAAAAAGATCCAGCATGGACTCACATCCTGAAGCGAAAGTCCAATAGTTTCCCTTCCCCTTCTCATTCCCTTCCATCCTGGGGACCTGGATTTGTGAGAAAGGCAGTTAGTTCAGTGTGGGTATGGTTCACAGATGCTGGCACTTTGCATCTGTGTTCATTTAAAGTCACGATTGGTATAAACATACAAGTCATTGAAATCATGCCTCCCCCTCCCCACCCCCTAAATTGTGCAATTCCTAGGTAAAGTAACAACCACCACAACAACAGAAACCAACTCTGGTTAACTGGGTAAACATTAATGGAAATCAGACAAGAAGACCCTTAACTTTTCAACAGCTGGGAGGGAGAGAGCTCTTAATTATCTAGAGCACAATCATAGGATTTCTCAAGAGTACCCCCCTCCCCTTGGGTTTCAACAAGAATATTTAAGACAGATGTTTCCTAGATAGAAAGTCATCTCAGGGCTGCTGTTGCTGCTGCCGAATAACGGGCCTATGCGAAGAGACTGTGATTAATCTTCTTACCTTTACAAAACAACTGTTAAGGGATAGGTTATGCCTAATGGAGTTTTGCCAGGCTCTTTGGTTTGATCTGTAGTAAGGGAATTTCTTCATTATAAAGTCATAAATGCCAGACAGCGTCACTTTATTGGCAGGGCTTTGCTGGATGGCCATTGCAATCAAGGCAATGTAGCTGGAAAAGAAATTCAGGGTTAAGCCATTGCCTGGGATGAAGCACTAAGTAGCCAGAGGGGCGCCTCTCTGCTCTCCAAATGCGCTGCGTTACTCTGGGTTCGGTGGAGGACCAGTCCTTCAAAAGTCTCCACTCTTCCCGCTGAGATCCCCTCACTTGGAGAAGAACCGTGTTCCAAGGGAAGCTGCGGGATGCATCTTCCACTGAGTGACCCTGCAGCTATTCCGAGTTCCCTAGTCTCCACCAAGTGCCAACGTGTGCCTTCAGGGACCCCGGCGCATCCAACCTACTCTCCCGCCCCCATGCGTTGGAGACCCCCTACCACCTACTACCAATGCCTCGGGAGCACCGGTTCTTTTCTCTAGCTCCCGGCCAGCCAAGCTCTCCCCGCCCCAGGATCCAACTAGCACCTTCCCCGACCCAGACCAGGGCAGGACTTGGGGGGAGTCCCTTTCCTCGCTCCCTCCCTCACCCTCCATCATTAATAGCACCTTGCCCCAGAGCGGAAGACTTCGATGAAAACTTCCCGGCTACCTGTAAGCTGGGCGGCTGAGTTTCTTCTCGTCGGAGCTGCAGGCAGGGTAATCATCACCGTCATAGTTGAAACAGTTGTAAGGATACTGCGTGTTATCGAACATCTTTCTCGCAGCCGGGCTCAGCTCAGCTCAGGCAGGGTGCAAGAACTGGTGTTCCCTTAGCGCCTCGTCCCTCTCCTCCCCCTTCCTCCCTCCTCCTCCTCCTCCTCCTCCTCCTCCTCCTCCTCCTCCTCCTCCTCCTCCTCCTCCTTCTCCTCCGCCCTCACTCTCTCCCTCTCCCACTCACATACTCTCCCAGACCAGGGGTGGAGGTTGTTTTTGTAATTCTTGAATCCCAGAGTCTGTAGAGATATTTCTTTCTTTCTCCCCCCACCCCAACACACACACGCGCACACACACACACACACACACACACACACTTTGAATATGTGTCTCTGTGTGCATCCAATAGGGGAGGCAGCTAATAACTGATTAAATTGGTTACTTCTCTCCTGAACCTTTGAACCCCCTGGCTTGCACAGTCAGTAGCCATACTCATGAGCCCTGGGTGGTCTGATGTAGAGGTGGAGGGGGGGGCAGGTTCTTTTCCCTTTTTTTTTTATCATCTCCATACACATCTATGACAAAAGGAAATAACACCGAGGTAAATAAATCAAGGTTTAAGCTTGACTTTTGCAAATTCAAATTTTAGGATTCATTCCCTCCAAACACATACCCTCTCCCCTTCTCCTCACCCCCTCTCCATCCTCTCCCTTCCCCCTGCTTGGCTAAGGAAACACTCACACATACCACTTACAGTCGGCAGACATTCCATCCAATAATGCCCATCTCCCAAGATATAATCTGTAATACAGCATAATAGACATAAATTGTGTTTCCGTGACTAAAGGAAAGGCTATATGTTCAAAGAAGACAGAACAGAGAATCCGGGAGCCTACTGTCAAGCAGGAAAGCTAAGGGAAAATAGCTCCCGGCTGGAGAACTGCTTGTGTGGGCTTTGATCTGGGGGATGAATTAGAGTAATAGCCCTGTGTGTTGGCATCCAATACTGTAACAATTTAATAGTTTTTCTATGCTTCGGAGTGTTTTCCAACAAGTGATGTAAACCAAAGTCATAACAAAGGTTTGGGGACTTGAAAAAGGTGTATGCCACAAGATAATCAAATTATGCCAGGCCTGCTATTTCCCAGGGAAGCTGTAGAGTTGTGGGGGGTTTTGAGGGGGGGAGGGGAGGTGGGGAACTAATATGGAAACAAAAAAAATACTCTTATAAAGTTTCTCAGAAGAAATTAAAAAACGAGAATAGTATGAATGCTAGTGAAATGAAATTATTTCATGGATCTATCTTAGAGGTGAAAGCGGCTTGAAAGATCCCATACATCTAACCCTCACATTGACAAATTAAGAAATTGAGGCCCACAGACATAGAGTAATTTGAGCAGGATTAGGCATTCTCACAAAATTTAGGTCTGCTGTCCCTCAGATCAGCATCCAGGAGATAATACCATACTTCCTCTGACTTTTTTTTTACTGAATAACTAGAGGTATGTTAATGAGGGGAATGGAGAATGAGGCAGGACGTACGGAGCCTATGAGAGCAAAGGGTGCAAAATTGGGTGTAGGGGAGCCCCTTCCCTGGATGCCAAGAAGGAATAGTAAATAGGGATAAATCTCCTGCTCTCTTATTTGACCTTTGACTTCAAAATGTCCTGTTGGTATAGACTGACAATTCAGATGCTGCCATCGTAGTTCTGAACTACCCTGGGGACCCTCACCTTCATCAACTTTGCAGCATTCTTTTAGACAAATCTCCACATCTTTCTAAGCATGCTGTGTAGTCCATAAAAAAAGCAGTTATCATCCTGAACAATAGGGGGAGGGAGGAGAAGAGAAAAGCTATAAGGAAAAAATATGTAAAAGTATCATATATTGGATTAATCATGGTAAAAATACAAAGAACATTGGATTTTGAGTCATAAGACTTAGGTTCAAGGGGCGGCTAGGTGGCGCAGTGAGTAGAGCGCCAGCCCTGGAGTCAGAAGGACCTGAGTTCGGATCCGGCCTCAGACACTTAACACACAAACAAACAAAAAAAAAAAACCTAGCTGTGTGACCTTGGGCAAGTTGCTTAACCCCAATTGCCCTCCAAAAAGCAAAAAAAAAAAAAAAAAAGACTTAGGTTCAAATAGAGGTTATGCTACTCACTACCTGTATCAGTTACCCACTGTGAACCTCAGTCTCATCATCTGTAAAATAAAGGAGTTGTATCTAAATTAAGCTCCCTTCCAATTTTAAAGTATTATCTAAATAGATATTTTAAAGTGGGGCTCAAATAATTTACAGAAGATAGCCACAAAAGTATTGTGACTCTTACTATGAACAAACCCCTAAAATAATGCAAACCTTCAGAGAACAAGTCATTTGCTGTCTGTGAGGCTTCAGAACATAAGGGCCTCCAATAACAATCCCATAGAATTTCAAATATGGAAGCAGCACTTTCTCCCACAACCAAACTGCTCCTCAAACAGTAAGTCCCAGATAACAATGAGTCCATATTTACTTAGAAGAAATTTTCAAGACCAACATGCAAATTCAATTTTAATCCTATTTTCCAAGTCAAATACCATGGCATCTCTCACTTGTAACACTGACCTCAACTTGGCAGAAGAAAAATAGTTGTGGCATATGCTTCTTGTATCAACAGGGCATTCCATTGAAGGGAAACACTTTTAGTTCTTGGATTGCTGATTGTGGTAGCCAAATGTTCAAGAAATGCCATTACAGCATGTGGTGACTGACTGACCATCTACTGTGGGTTCTCTTGTGGGCATGCTGTCTCCAGATCCATCTTTCCTGAGTATAACTTTCATCATGTAGCTGACCATGGCACTTCCATGTTCAAGAGTCTTCAATATCTCCCTGTTGCTTCTGGGATCAGATGTAGTACATATTCCTCAGCTGACTAAATAAAATAAATGCCTCTAAATTTTTTTAATTAAAAAAAGAGACAAAACCTCACTGGTGGCCCTTCTTTGGAAGCTTCCTGTTATGTTTTTATTGTCACGAATGAGATTATTTTGTGCTTTTCACAAGTTCTGTACAAATGATTAAGAGGGGTGGCAGTCACATAATAAACTTTGCCTAGATGTTTCTGAAATGAATATGATGGGTAGAGACTTTTGATTTTTGCATTTATGTGTTATAAATATGCACTTGATCCTTCAGAGATCAGAAAGAATGGCTTTTAGAAATAAAGGATTTCAAGGTCTTTGGGGTTATCACTTGGGACCAGAATTTCTATGTGATATAAAGATGGTACTGATAATAGTCATTTAAAAAGAAAAAAAAAACTTGCGGCATTGTTACTTCAAGTTTTCAATCAAATTTTTAAAAAACAGCAGCATAGACTTGGTTATTTGCAAAAACAGATTAAAAAATAAAGCTCAGTAAGCTTGGCCTTTTTTTCTTGTTCAGTCAGTCATATCTGACTCTTTCTGACCCCATTTGGGGCTTCCTTGGCAAAGATACTAGAATGGTTTGCCATTTCCTTCTCCAGCTCATTTTACAGATGAGGAAATTGAGGCAAACAGGGTGAAGTGACTTGCCCAAGGTCACATGGCTAGCAAGTATCTGAGGTCAGAGTTGAACCCAGGAAGATGAATTATCCTAATTATCCTCAGCGCTCTATCCACTGAGCTACCTACCTGCCCTAAATTGTCTTATAAAAAATAATAATGATAATCCCTTAATAGTATATGGAATGGGCCATGTGGAGCCCTGTTCATTTCCTTTCATTCTCTCTGGAATGTTTGCCTACAAAAATCCTATGCACCTTTAACTAATGTAGGCTTACAGGACATTAGGGTGATAATCCATGGTAGTCTAATATTGGTTTGTTGTTCGTTTTTTGTTTGTTTTTTTAACCCCACAACTGGGGCATCAGTACCTTTACTTGGTCCAGTTTTGACATTGATTATTAGAGTGAAACCTAGGCTATGTTACTAATATGCAGTTTATTAACTCTTAAACTAATTTGCTTTTAGTCTGGATTCAACTTAATTCACTTAAATATCAATCATTCAGACTGATCTCTCCTGATCCACTAGCTTCTCTTGCTGCCTACAAACATGTCCAGATTTCCTAGGTCTTTAAAAAAACCCAAACAAACCTGAATTGGAGCATACTATCCAAACTATCATCCTGTCTCTGTTCCCTATCACAGGTAAATTCTCTCTGTGTTCTTTGCCTCCCCTTCTGCACCTCTCACAACGCTCCTCAACCCTTTATATTCTGACTCCTCTCACAACCACATAACAGAAGTCACTTTCTCTATGGTCACCAATGATGTTCTTTTGTTTGTTCAATCCAGTGACTTTTTTTTTTTGGAGGGGGGAAGGCAGGGCAATTGGGGTTAAGTGACTTGCTCAAGGTCCCACAGCTAGTAAGTGTCAAGTGTCTAAAGTTAAATGTAAACTCAGGTCTTCCTGATTCCAAGCCCCACGCTCTATTCACAATGCCACCTAGCAGCCCCAGTCCAGTGACTTTTGCTCAGTTTTCATGTTTCTTAATATCTCTGTAGCTTTTGATGCTTTTTGACACCTCTTCTCCATACTGTCTCCTTTCTAAATGCTTATGACACTTCTCTATTGTAGTTCTCCTCTGAACAGTCCTTCTCAGGTCCTTTTCTGGAACGTCAAGCATGTCCTGCCCTCTTTTTGTGGGTGTAGCCTTAAGTTTCTCTCTTCCCTCTCAATTCTCTCTTGGTGGTATCATCTCTATACCAGTAACTCCCAGATGGCTATAGCCAGCCCTTGAGATCCAGGTCAACAACTCCAACTGCCTGTCAGACATCTCTATGTAAATGCCCCATAGCCTTCTTAAACTCAACTCAACATGTCCCAAACAGAACCGATTATGTCTTTCCCAGAATCCTGCCCTCCTCCTAACTTTCCTGCTTCTGCTGAGGGCATCATTCTTTCAGCCACACACATTCACAACTTGTGAGTCATGTTCAACTATTCACTCTCACTTAACCCCCACTGATAGTCAAACCACCGGCAATTGTTGCCCATTCTATCTCCAAAACATTTCTTGCCTCTTTCCCCTTCTTAATGATGGGGTACATGCTCTGGGAACCCCCTTGAACTCTTCTTCAATCTTCCCACTTGATCTGACATTTGCTTGAGGCCATAAGACTTTCATTATGGCTGAGCCCAAAGCTCTGTTACCCTTACCCTAGCCTAGCCTTCTATTGTCTGTTACCTCCAGATAGCATCCAGCTACTTCCCCACCCTTGATCCTATCAAAATTCCATTCTCTTGGTTCCTGGCTCCTGACCTTTAGGCATCCCTGCCTACTGGCCACCCAGTCAAGATCCTCCTTGGACCCCTCCTGCAGTCACCCCAGACTACTTGGCCACACCTAGATCCCTTCCATAGTCTTTAAGATCCATCTGGGCCTCGGTGAAGGTCCTCAGACTACTTAACCACCTCTAGATCTGTCCCATAGTCTTTCTGTATATAAGATTTATCTAGGCCTCCATGAAGGTGCTCAGATTCATTTGGGCCCCCTTGCCAATACCCGAGTCGAAAATGCTCAGATTCCTTAAGAGTCTACCCAATAGAGTGGAACTTTAATAAACTTTGTTTTCCTTTGGTTGAAAGAAGGCTTGGGTTGAATTCATTCAGGCAGGACTCACATGTTGCTATTTCGGGGTACCAGCACCACTAAACCTCAACGTTTCCACTAACAAAACTGTCACTCTGATAAGTTATACCATCATCACCTCTTGCCTAGACTATTTCAATAGTCTCTCTTTTTTCCATCATTTCTCTGTTCTAAATCATCTTTCAACCAGCTGTCGAGTTGATATTCCTAAAGCACAGGTCTGATCATGTCATAGATGCTCAAGAAACTTCCGTGGTTCCCAAATGCCTCCAGAACAAAATACAAAATTCAAGTGTCTGGAATTTGAAGTCCTTTACAATGATCTGTCTTAGTAGGTTAATTACACTGTACTCCCCTTCACACATTCAAGCAAACTGGCAAATTTGTGCTTCCCCTTATACAATCTCTTGACTCTCTCTCTGTCTCTGTCTGTCTGTCTGTCTCTCCCTTCCTCCCTCTCTCCCCCTCTCTATGAATCTGATCACTGCAAATGCTGTTCTGTTGTTGATTGTCATAGTGACTAGGTTGCCAAATACTGTTGTGGGTATGCTGTTACTAAGTACCTAATAGTAAAATATGCTAATAGTATAGTATCCTATGATTAAATACCATTACAAGGAAAGGTCTCGTATAACAAAGGTGTTTCCACATCCCACTGGATGCCTTGTATACCCCAACTTAGGGCAGCTTGGTAACACAGTGGATAGAGTGCTTGGCCTAAAGTCAGGAAGACTTATCTTCTCGAGTTCAAATCCAATCTCAGATACTTACTAGCTGTGTGACTCTGGGTAAGTCACTTTACCCTGTTTATCTCAGCTTCCTCATCTATAAAATGAGCTGGAGAAGGCAATAACAGACTACCCCAGTATCTTTGCCAAGAAAACCCCAAATGGGGTCATGAATAGTTAGATATGGCTGAAAAATTAATGAACAACAGCATTTTCATTATTTAGAGTGATTTCAAGGACTCCTGGGGAGAAACTGACCTTGTTGTGGGCATCAACTGGAACCAAGGGGGCAAGCTGAGGGAAAAGAACACCACTGCTTAAGACTAAGAAATAGAAAGAAGGGGAAACTGAAAGCTTCCTCTCCATAGCTTACAAAGATCAACAGAGCTGATCAGGGTTTGGAGTATATGCCAACACAATACTATTATACAATACTATTGTACCAACCAATACTATTGTTGAATGGTGAATACATTTGTGCTAAGTATTTATGTCATAACCTACTCAACCTATTCCAAATCCCCAAGGTTGTGACTACAGAAGGGGCAAGGATTAAACCTGTGACCTCAAGGTCACATGTGACCCTCTAGGTTCTCAAATGTGGCCCTTTGACTTAATCCAAGTTCCAGAATGTTCTGTGAAGCTTGAATTCAGTCAAAGGGCTGCACTTGGGGACCTATACGGTCACATGTGGTTGAGGCTACAGGTTCCCCACCCCTGGATTAAACCACCCTCCACTTTGTGAGTCCTCCCTCTCCCTCTTTCACCATTATCTATTACCCTTTGGTTCCCCTTCATCATCATTTCCTCTCAAGAAAGAACAGAACATGATAAAGCCCCTCTGTTCCTCCTTTTTTTTTTTTTGCTTTTTGGAGGTCAATTGGGGTTAAGTGACTTGCCCAAGGTCAGACAGCTAGTAAGTGTGTCAAGTCTGAGGTCACATTTGAACTCAGGTCCTCCTGACTCTAGGACCAGTGCTCTATTCATTGAGCCACTGAGCCTCCCCTCTCTGTTCCTCCTTCTAAGGAATTTAAATTAAAACCTCTTTCCCCTGTAGACCAAAAGACTCCTTTCCTGGTAAAGAAATTGAATCTATTCATCAGTAAGGAAGGAACTTTGAGGGAATGGTCCATCTTCATAGATCTAGAAACCATTGCTCTAGGCAGCTGCCTACTCTGCCTCTAGAAAAGGGACACAAGGAATCCTCTCACTCAAATGGAAGACCATCTGCAGATGAGTCAATCAATCCATCAATCACCAATCAACAAGCATTTATTAAAGTTTCTAGGAGGGGCCATGTACTGCAGTAGAAGCTAGGAATACAAAAATAAAAAGGAAATATTTCCTGCCTTCATGGAGTTTACATTCTATCAGAAGAGACAAGGTATTTGCATTATAGTCATATAAGTGCATACAAAATAAATACAAGGTGATCTTAAGAGAGAAGCATTGATAGCTGAGTGGTATCAGGAAGGTCTCGTATAGGAATAGAAGTATGCCAGAGACAGTTTGAACCAACTTATAAGAGCTGACTGTTAAATTTTCAGAGTAAACATTTATATCTTGGAAAATGGCAAATGCTACAAATCAAGGCTTGTTGGATTTTTAAATTATTTTTGTTTATTTGTCTACTTTAGACTTAATCTTAGACTTAACGTTGGAGAAATAGCTCATTACTTGCCTTATCAATGGATGGGGGAAGAGTGGGAGGGAGAGAATTCAGAAGCCAATTTTTTTTAAATGAATGTTAAGAATAAATGAATAATAAATGTATTTTGTAAAAAAAGGTGACAGAGAAAATGTTAATAATGCAAATTAAAGTAAAAGTGGTGTGTCATACATATACACACACATTTTTTTCTAGAGAGCAGGTTGTTAAATATTTACCAGCATTTACCATCTACATACACCCTTGTGTAGAAGGTCACTCACATGTAGGCTGAGATTTTAAGGAAATTAGAAATTCTAAGAGGTAGAGATAAAGAAAGGACAGTTGCCAGACATAAGGAGACAGCCTGCAAAGGCACAGAGATGGGAGATGGAAAATTATATATGAGGAAAAGCAAGGTGGTCAATTTGGTTGGGCCATAACGGGTATGAAGGGGAATAAGGCATAATAAGCCTAGTTCTGAAGGGCATAGCCACTATTGAATAGATAACTGGAGAAACTTGTCATGCCTTAACAATGTTGGGACCAAGACAAATGGACAGTAAATAAATGGTCACTGGCTTCTGTTGCCAGGGAGGATTAGAAGCTATTCTAAAATGTGGCCCCAAAATGGATGCGTTCTCTTTCCATTATTTCCTTTTCCTTTAATGAAGTCCTCTCTCATTTGCCATGAGTTACCATTGATTCAGCCTGGGTTGTTGGGTTGTTTTAATTGCTTTTTTCTTTCCCCATAGACTCCAAGACATCAAGGGCAGCATGTCTTTTGTGACTGTGAAGGTTAAATGGTTGCATGTGTACTCTCTTTCTTCTACTTTATGGACCAAATTCAAGGGTAATAATGGAAAACTCATTTCCCTGTGGATGAAGAAAATTACCTACAGTGAAAGCTGACATATAATCAGACATAGGAAGGCAGGGATGGTGAAGAGTAAAAATCATTTTCATGAACAAAGTCGAAAAAACAAATCCAAAACAGAAATAGAAAGACAAGGTCCCTTCAATCATCAACATGGGATAGAATGTGTTCATTTCCAGGCGTGGTCATAAATGCAAGATGGTAAGGACTAAAGTGAATTTGAAGATCATTTAATGTAGTCCCCTCATAAAACAGAAGCAGGATATCGAGGTCTAACTAGTTGGTGGCAAAGCTAGAACCCAAGTCTTCTAAATCTTAGTCTAAGACTGTTTCCTACGTTGTTCTACTAGAACTGAGAGTTGTGGTCTAGGAAGAGGGCTGTGATTACAGGGAGGGATGGGGGCATGAAAGTAGGAAAAACATCTGGGTCTTGTCATTCTAATGTATTGTTTCTCTGCAGCTGGGGATGACAGAGGACCCAAAGGCTTACTCTGAAATCTAGGGGCGAGGAAATTCTACTGTGAAGAGTAATAAGAAGAACAAGTTTAGCAGCTTCAGTTCCCCTCTGGATTAAATGTAGTGTCTTTTGAGGCAGAAACCCCCTAAATAAAATATTCTTATTGATAACTAGATCTTGAAATTTTGTCCTGTAAATCTACAAGCCAGTTGTCATTGTCCTAAATTTTTCTCTACTATAGCAGGTGGAGAGTTCCAAGTTTTCTTTGGGCAACTTCTGTGTTAACCAGTACCCACATTCTACAAGCAATGACCCTCCTTCTATGACTTTTCATAATCCACATCTTTTGTAATTTCCAGTCTTTTCCTGCTCTCAGATTAAAATTTCTCTCTTCTGGGTCCCCATTTACTCAACCATGACATTAATGAACACAGAAAAAATTCAGGAAACAAATAAATGAATCCTTAAGATGTTGATAGCTGAAGATAAGCTCATGTGTCAGCCATTCTAGGTGGTATTCGTATTTTCAAAGAGAATTCCAGAATTAAGATAGTACCTTAACCCTAGTGGAATTCTTCACTGTTCGTGGGAAATTTGGGAGAGGGGATAATTTTGTTGTTATTTGTTGTTTTTGTTCAGTCATTTCAGTTATGTCTGACTCTTTATGACCCCATTTGGGGTTTTCTTGGAAAAAAACCCATTTTCTTCTGGTTTGTCATTTTCTTCTCTATATCATTTTAAATATGAAGAAACTGAGGCAAATGGGATTAAGTGGTTTGCCCAGGGTCATACAATTAGTAATTATATGAGGGTGACTCTCAAATTACAATTTGACTTTGGTGACTCTCAAATGACAATTTCTGAGTGATTACTTACTATGACTACTCATATGAGCCATTATGATTTGGACCCTACTTCTACTTCCTATAGTTAAATATAATATCACAGAGATCAGGTGAGAGGAAACCTATACTGCCCAGAGCATTATGCAGTAGGTACATTCTTGTCCCATCAGAAATGACATTATCCATGATGCATGCTCCAGGTCCCAGGAGTTGGGCCTGATAGAAGGGCATTGAACTGTTCCGATAGTAATGGAATATCAGTTAGAAACTGGGATGTGCTGGTAAATTTTTAACAATCAGGTCATGTGTATGTGTATGTATGTATACATATATACAAATACATTTAAATTTAATCTGCATTAACATTTTCTCAATTACTTTCTTAAATCAGTTAACAAAACAATAAATAAATTAATAAATCAGGCCTGATTTGTTGAGTTTGCTCACTTCCGAGATGTAAATGACCACACTGAAAATTTAAGAATCAGCTCTCATGAGCCTGTAAGCAGTGACTCTAGTACAACCTTAGTTAGAAAGTAGGAAAAGACAGGATGAATATCAGGGATATACAAGGGCATACCCTAACTCATGGAGTGACCAGAACCAAAGTTAAAGACTGACTAGTAAGAAATGTTAGCTACTGACCAAGTTATGAAGAATATAAAACCAGGAATGGATTGGTCAAACTGCCATCCATGAGCAGGACAGAGAACAGAGTTGCAGAGACTAATATAGTTATAATTGACACAGAATGATAGCTAAGACCTAGAACTATCAGGGTTCACAACAGCAAAGACCATTATAATTCTTTTCCCTAGTATGCAGGTGGGAACAGAAAAGAGAAAGCTTTCTCTCAGACTATGCTGAGGAAGAAGAATGTCTTTACCTGGAGAATAGTTGTTGGGATATCCCTAACATTTTTTAAAATTTCCTCTTCCATTTAAATTAAATAATTTTACTGATTCTATGCTTTTCTTTGCTGAGGGTTCTGTTTGCACTGTAATAAGTGAGTTTTTAGTGCCAAGTTAAATTTAAAGACCCCCAGTTTCATACTGAGATGGGGGCTAACACCACATGCCATATGCTAATAAAAAAGTTCCCCTTTCACATAAACCTAGGCCTGTTAGGACCTTGTGTTGGCCGACTTGTTCACAGCACATCTGCAAAATAAGAAGAACCTGAAGAAGTCACTTGGTCCATTTCCCTGTGTGACATGTAACACTGGACTGAGAATCATGAAACCAATCTCAGTTTTAATCCAATTTTTGCCACTTTCTCTGTGAAAATGGGCAAGTTATCTATTTTCTCTGGGTCTTACTTCCCTTACATGTGAAATGAGGGTGCTATCTCTAAAGTCCCTTTTATCTTTAATATTCTATGAATCTATAATTTTGTAACTCAGAGGCTCTTATTGACTTGCTCTAAAAAGCAGGAATATGCCAGACATCCATCCAAAAATAATCCAATACCTCCATGCAATCTGACTTCTCTTAGCAATGAAGCATGTTTTAGCATTTATTCAGAATATCCTACCTTAACAATATCTTACAGATGGAAATCAGTTCCTACGACAAGCCCTTACATTTTCAAATATGGGAAAGCTGGGCAAGAAAATGATTTGCCTGAGGCCTCATGTGGTTTAGATAGGGCTATTTTCTCCTTTAGAGCATAGGGAACCTGTACTTCCCTGGACCAAGGCTATTTTATCAATTAGGCAATGGAAGAGTTTGATGAGAGAATAAAGCAGCATCAAGAGGAAAAAAGATAGAAAGAATAGTAACAACAAAGCAATTTTGGAAGTGGGACTGTAGACAAATGGGCTGGATGTAAGGACACCTGGACCCCAGCTGGAAACCCATGCCTTACCCTACTCCCTCCTCGCCACCATTACTTAATGTGCCCTATAATTTTTTCTTAGTTTCCCACTTGTACACAGTCGCTGAATGTAATTTTTGTGGCATGGAGGTACTTTCAATGAATGGAGAGAAGAGAGAAGGATGAGGAAAAAGATTCAATAGACATTTATAAGATTATAGATTTAAACCTAGAAGGAAGCAGTGATTGCCAAGTCCAACCCTTTCTTTTTTTAGGTGAGGAAACTAAGACCCACACTTGACTGGCCCAAGGTCACAGAAGTTAACAGCAGAGGTAAAATGTGAATCCCAGTCCTCTGGCTTAAAATCTAGAATTTTTTAAACAGCTCCATGATGCCTGTCTGAGTATATCACTTGGGCCCCTTAAACAACATGTTGAAAAGTCAATTTGCATTTCCTCTAAATAGTGCCTAGGCCCATTTGGATCAACCCTGACATAAGGCCAACCCCATGATACTTCAAACTAATTTCTGGGGGAGAGTGGAAAAAGCTTGCTCTCCTCTCATTTATTCCATTGAGTAGAGATAGCAGGTCATAAACTGGATGTAAGATCTGTAGTATGAGAAGCAGTATGGCAATAGTGGAAAGACCACTGGCTTTGCAGTCAGATTACCTGTGTGACCTTGGTTAGACAAGTGATTTAATTTCACTGGGCACCTGTTTCCTCATTTGTAAATTGAAAGGGTGGACACACCCAATTATAAATTCTACAATCCTTGGAAGAGGAAGGAAGATCAGTTGGCCAGGCAAAAGAGAGATCCAGGTTTGTTTTTTTTTTTTTGCTTTTTTGGAGGGCAGTTGGAGTTAAGTAACTTGCCCAAGGTCACACGGCTAGGTTTTTGTTTGTGTGCGTTAAGTGTCTGAGGTCGGATCCGAACTCAGGTCCTTCTGACTCCAGGACCGGCGCTTTACTCACTACGCCACCTAGCTGCCCCAAGATCCAGGTTTTTAAAGATAGAAAAAAAGAAAGAAGTAATAGGTTTTCTTAGGAATAGGAATAGAATAGGATATGGAATGAGTGAGGAGCTTAGTTTCCTAAAAACTCCTTAAGTTAAGAATTTTTCACTGTTATTCTTTTTATTTTTCTAATTTAGCCTTCATTTAAAAGTATGTACCTTGCCTACTCAGGGAGCTGTCTCTACTGACAAAGAAAAGAGAGAGATACACACATGCACAGGGAGGGAGAGAGAGAGAGAGAGAGAGAGAGAGAGAGAGAGAGAGAGAGAGAGAGCAGCTAAGCAAAATTAACTTTAAAAAATAATTAATAAATTGAGTTTATTGATCTTTAATTTTTTTCCTTGAAAGAAATGACAAAGTCCAGAATTATTAACCAATAGAAGCTAAGGACAAAGTGAGAGGTCAGTGCAGTGTGGACTTTGGGATCCAGTGTTTGGTTGGCCTCTGTCCCCAGGGCAAGAAGCCACTGAGGAGTCACAGCAGTGCAGCTGCCACCGTGTGGCAGCTTCAGCTCCTGGTTTGCAATTTGTAGGGGGACCAAGCAACCAGTCTGAGGGGTAATCGCTCTTGCTTTAACCTGCTTGGATCTGGATTGAAGTCTAGGGTTGAGGTCCTGACCAGCTTGCCAGAGTGTGTGAAGGCTTCAGAGAGGGCACCCAACTAATACCTTCAGCAACTGAGAAAACTCCAGCATTTAGTACAAATCCCCCCTGTCTGGTAGCAGAGTCCTAATGTGGCAAAAAGCCTAAAAGTCAAGTAATTGAATGGCAACATGAGCAAACAAGGGAAGCAAAGTAAACAGAGCAACCCAACTTTGCGCTCCTATTTTGGGGACAAAAAGGATCAAAACATGGAACAAGAGGAAGACAGTGAAGTTAGAACTCCTACATCAAAAGCTTCCAAGAAAAATATGTGCTAGTTACACGACATAGGGGACTTTAAGAAGGACTTTGAAAAGCAAATAAGAGAAGTGGAAGAAAAATTGGGAAGAGAAATGAGAAGAATGCAAGAAATTTATGAAATGAGAGTCAACAATCTGACTGAAGAAAATAACACCTTAAAAAATAGACTAACTCAAATGGCAAAAGAGGCTCAAAAAGGCAATGAGGAGAGGAATGCCTTAAAAAGCCAAATTTGCCAGATGGAAAAAGAATCTCAAAAGCTCACTGAAGAGAATCATTCCTTCAGAATTAGATTGGAGCAAATGGAAACTAGTGACTTTATGAGAAATCAAGATGCTGTTAAACAGATCCAAACAAATGAAAGAATAGAAAGTAATGTGAAATATCTCATGGGAAAAACCACTGACCTAGAAAATAGATGCAGGAGAGATAACTTAAAAATTATTGGACTACCTGAAAGCCATGATCAAAGAAAGAATCTAGAAATCACCCTTTAAGAAATTCTCAAGGAAGACTGCCCTGATGTTTTAGAAGCAGAGGGCAAAATAGAGGTTGAAAGAATCTACCAATCACTTCCTGAAAAAGATACCCAAAAGGAAACTCCTAGGAATATTATAGCCAGGTTCTATAGTTCCCAGATCAAAGGAGAGAATATTACAAGCAGCCAGGAAGAAACAATTTGAATACTGTGGAAACACAATCAGGATAACACAGGATCTGGCAGCTTCTACACTGAGGGATTGAAGGGCTTAGAATATGATATTCTGGAGGTCAAAGGAGCTGGGATTAAAACCCAGAATCACCTACCCAGAAAAACTGAGTATCATGTTTCAGGGGAAAATATTCAGTGGAATAGAGGACTTTAATTCTTGATGAAAAAAACAAAGTTGAATAGAAAAGCTGCCATTTAGATACAAGAAGCAAGAGAAGCATAAGAAGGTAAACAGGGAAAAGAAATCATAAGGAACTTATCAAAGTAAAACTATTTAAATCCTTACATGGAAAAATGATAATTGTAACTTATGAAACTTTTCTCAGTATGAGAATAGTTGAAGGGAAACAAACCTATATATTTATGTATACATATATATATATATATATATACTATTATTAATATTATTTTATATGTAACTGGGAAATAAGATATACAGGCACTGAGGCATAGAGGTCCACCATGCCCTACTGGAAAGTTGGAGGGGGTATGGGAGAAGATATGGGAGAGAGCAGATTGGAGGAGGGGATATTCAGTGGTATTGCTATTTTGGGGCAGTGGGTAGGGGGAAAACAGGGAGAAAATTTGTAACTGAAAATCTTGCAGAAATGAATTATGCAAACCAGAAGATAATAAAAAATTTGATTTAAAAAAACAAAAAGAAATGACAAGGATGACCATCTTGTCCCTCATCCCCTATACACATTTGTGTTTCAAGCAGGCTTTGGCCTAAATCAGGTTTTTAAGCTTTTTTATGTCATGGATGCCTTTAGCAGCCCTTTGAAGTCTATGAACCCCTTCTCAGAAAAATTTTTTAAATATTTGAAGGAAATGCTAAATTTCAAATGTTTTCCCCATCCAAGTTCATGAACACTCTGAAATCTATCTGTGGATTCCAGGTTAAGAACTCTTGGCCTAGAGTCTGAATGCAGATTGAAGCAACTACTTGCTTTCTCTCTTTTTTGCTTTTTTGCTTCCCTTCTTCCTGGTTGTACATTCCATTGGTTATCATTCTTCTTTACAACTTGACTAATGTTTAATGTTAGGGTATCTGTAGAATCTATATTGGATTGCATACCACCATGGGGAAGGGGGGCAGGGGAGAAGGGGAAAGGAAAGGGAAGAGGAGAAAATTTGGAGCTCAAGGGATTGCGGAACAAGTAAACAAGTAAATAAATTTATTTAAAAAGAAAAAGGACCCTTGGCCTAGGTGAACTCTGAGTCCACTTTCAGCCCTAAGAGCCTATGAGTCTAAGGTGATATGATCTTAATACCTTAATTCTCATTATAGTTGTATATTGGAGAAGTTCTTTGAGAATTGAAATTTTATCAATTAAATTTCATTATAAAGACTCAAAGATTATTGCAATATAAGAAATGATGGAAATAAAGAATCCAGAGAATCATAAGAAGGTAAGAAGGTAAGCAAAATTAGAAAAACAGTATATCCAATAATTACAAAGTAATTCAAAAGAACTCCAACCCCCCAAAGAAAAGTGAAACTGAATTGAGTGAACTTTTAATGACAAAGCTTAGCCCCAAAGAAGAGATAAGAATGTGCCTCCTTTTATTGAAGACATAGGGGACTATGAGTGTATGGCATTGCATACAATGCAAATCAGACAATCAGCAAGCATTTATTAAATATCTACTCTGGGCCAGCCTTGAATGATACATTATTTTCCTGAATGTTTCCCTATCTTTTAATACTTTTATTATAAGGGATGACTCTCAAGTGTAGGGATAGGAATTAAAAATATATTTGAAAATGAAAGTGATGTAAGAACAAAAATGTCAATGCATTTTAAGTGTAAAAAAATCTTTACAGAGGGACCTTCTTCTTTAATAGAACCCAGAAAGATATTCTTTAGGAAAATGAAGAGAGCCCAGGTAACACATGAATAATCACCTCTCTCCACCATCCCCCTCCTCATTTATGTTTGTCTAAATTTGTATTTTCAAATATTGGGTTTCTTTCAACTTGTTTTTCTAAGGAAAAAAAAACTAAAAAATATTAACACATTTCTCTTTTGACTTGGTTTTTCATGCAGCTCCTCAGACAAATGGGGCTTGCAGACAGTCCAGACTAAGTCAACTTATCATTCTCAAGAGATGCCATGTATAAGGAGGGTTTTCTTCTTATTACTCTTCAAATGTATTTGAATTAATGAAACATGAACAAGAATAAAGAATATGCAGTAAAATTATGCTTGTGTTCTTTTTTCTTTCTTTCTTTTTTAGCAGCAAGGCAAGCGTTAGAATGTTCTCTAAATACTTGTGGCTCAGCTCATGTTAACGCCAGCAAACATAGGCGAAGCAATTAGCATCTGGCATTTCTTTCTTGGCCAGCAATTGTATGTGTATCGAGTTCAGAAGCCAAACACTGCATTAAGGACGGATGGGATCCAAATCACTCTTTATATATAGCTCTCTCATCTAGTGTGATGAATAACCAAAGACAAAAATGAGGCAAGGACTATAAATACTTATATAATATAAAGGATACATTTCTGATCAGTGATCTCCCGTCTTTTTATTGCATTGGGAGCCAATATCATTTTACTGCTATTCTTATGCCTTTGGAT
Source organism: Gymnobelideus leadbeateri (assembly GCA_011680675.1). Lineage (NCBI taxonomy): Eukaryota > Metazoa > Chordata > Mammalia > Diprotodontia > Petauridae > Gymnobelideus > Gymnobelideus leadbeateri. Next base: position 287,825 of record WOXC01008083.1, read on the forward strand.
AAGCAGACCACTTCTCTAGGACAAAGAAAAATACTTATATTTGTGCTAACATAATTGGGTATAAGTGAGGTGGACAGACAGAGACCTTAATCAAATGGTTTTGTGATTTGAATCAATGCTGAAAAATGAAATATTATGTGAATACGTTCAGTATAAAATTGACCTTGAGCTTTAAAAAAAAGTTGGCATTCAACTAGAACCAAAATTAAAGAACAGAGAAATTTTCTAAAAGGTCTTCATGGTGGGGTTGAGTTTTCTTAGGAAAAAATGGTGTTATCCATGAAATAAAAACTTTCACTTGTCTATTTCTTAGATCAGGAACTTACTCTTTGTATTACTTAGTATATGTTGTTTCTTTTTGCACATACTTTATATTTACCACCATGGTGTATGGGGAGACAACTCTTTGGGGTTCTTCCAAGTTCATTTGATTGTTAAATTTCCAGTTTGAGCATTTATAACTAGGAAGTTCACAAACAACTACAAATCAGGCTTTGATTAATTGTTTGGTTCATTGTCCAGATTTCAGGTTAAACTTAAAAATGTGTTGTGCAGTTTCAGAGAATTGGTTGTTAAACATTTGACAGCATATCTCTGTATTTACCTTTCTGTTTATTTGTTATTATCTCTCCCAACAAAATATAAGCTCCTTGTGGGCAAGCACTTTCTTTTCTCTTCCTTTTTTTTTCATTTTATTCCTACTGATTTGCACAAATAGATCCTTGCTAAATGTTTGTTGAAGTGTGGTGGAACAAGTAGCTTACCTCTTTTCCAATTTTCTCCCCACCCATCTTAAACTGGTGGAAATCAAGTGTGTAACCAAAGAAACAGCAAAAACTTGAAACAAATAAACCTTGAACTAAGTAAACTCAAGCCACCAAATTTCAAATTGATAGAGTTGATTGAAAGCACAAGCTACCTTGTTTTAGGCAGTGAAAAGCAAATTTGATCAATTTGGGGGCAAGATAGAGTTCAGCACCAGGAAAGGAAGAGATTGCAGCTCAGCTTCCAATGGGTTTTATAAGTTCTGCATCCAGACCAAAGTGATGAGATCTCATTCATTCCACTACTATTTGTTGAGTGCCTATTACATGTAAGACATCATGCTTGGTGCTGGAGTTATAATGACAAAATTAAAAGTTTCAAGGAACTTACACTCTACTGAGGAATCTACTATGAATCTTCAGTCTTGGAAAAAATCATTCGAATTTATCTAGATTGTCAAGGTTGCAACCAGCAGAGAGATGATCATAAAGTTGGGAAAGTATTACAAAGGGAAATGGGACTATAAGGTTTAATAGGCCTAATACTAGCCTAATAGTGCCAGGAGACTAGTTATCATTTTAATTGCCCTCTTACCTCAAATATTTAATTCAGAGTATCAAACAAAGATTTTTAGGGTAAAAATATAAATCCAATTTTATACTGAAATACAAGGAAAAAATGGATTTACTCTGTAAGAATTGGTTTTATAGTCAATGAAGTTGTGTCACTAATCAGTTATGTCACTATGGGCAAATCATGGAACTTCTCTGAGTGTCAGTTTCCCCATCTGTTGAGAGGTGATAACATTTGCACTGAGTACCTCAAAGGAATATTTTGAATATCAATAGATATAATATATATGAAACTACTTTAGAAAATAGAATGCTCTACAAAATGAAAGTTATTACATAATAATATTACATAAAACCCAAGATAGGCTTGAGGACACAGAGGTCATCAAGTTGATTCCCTGATTTTCCAATAGTACTTATCTCAACTTTCCAACCCTCAATCAATGTACAATAGAATAAGAGAATTCTATAACATGCACAGATACTCACATAAAATGATAAAGGGGAAAGTATGATGAGAGGTCCAGGTAAAGAATAAGAAATATGAAAAAGAAGAGGTCATTTTCAGTTTCTGGAGATTAAAGAAAGTCTCCATGGAGAAGGTGGTCCTCTATCTAGGCTTTGAAGTTGATTTCCTCTGATTTTCCAATATCCAGAGAGGTTAAGGGACTTACAAAAGGTTACCTAGTTAATAAGTTGCTGAAAAGGAATTCAAATTGAGACCTTCCTGACTCCAAGTCCAGCACCCTATCCAGTATAAACTACTTCTTCACAAAACAGGAGGTATAAGGAGGTATTTCTAAACTTAAATCAGAGAGAAGGTTAGGATGGACACATTGTCCCTAGTGAGCAGGAGAATTAGAGGAAAAAATAGATTAAATGGCTGGAAATGGAAAAGATAGATTATATTTAAATGCTTGGATGTTCTGTATATCAAATGATCCTTTCCTTACAGAGAGAAAAATCTTTAAACCACCAAGACTCTAGGAATTGGCAGATTTTCCTTGTGGAAAGAAAGCAGCTAATGGTTTTTCCATTCATTTTATACTAGGTATGGGGTGACCTTTCTCAGTCAGTCAGTCATTTAACATTTATTAAGCACTTTCTTTGTATCAATCAAAAATACTTAAATGCTTACAATGTGCCACCTGCTGTGCTAAATGCTGGAGATATAAAGAAAAGGGGAGGGGAGTCCCTGCTCTTCAGGAGCTCAGAGTCTAATAGAGGAGATGGCATATGAACAACTATGTACAAACAAGAAATGGACAGGAAAAAATGAGAAAGGAAAAGTGCCAAGATTAAGGAAAACTGGGAAAGGCTTCTTTTAGGAAGTAAGACTTGGGCTAAGTACTATGTGAAAGACAGAAGGAAAGTTTGGAGGGAGAAATGAGGAGAGAGAGCATTCCAGACATGGGGATTAGCCAGTGAAAATGCTCAGAGACAGAGTGTTATGTTGAAGGAATAACAAGGATACCCATGTCATTGTCACAGAATTCCTAGACGTAAGTAAGGTATAAGAAGACCGGAAGGGTAGGAAGGCACCAGGGGTTTCAAAAGGGCTATAATAGCTAAGCATAGGATGGTACATTGGATCTTGAAGGATGCAAGAATTCACTGAAGTGTTATTCTTGTGTTGTTGTTAGTGTTGTTGTTGTTTTAATAAGTGGAGTAATATGGTCAGACTTGTACTTAAAGATCAATTTGACTGCTAAATGAAGGAAGGACTAGAGTGGGGAAAGACTTGGGGCAGGAACATCAATTAGCAGGCTATGAAATAGTCCAGGTGCGAATTTATAAGGACCTACACCAGGGTGGTGAGATTGGCAGAGGAAAGGAGGTGGTATATACGAGAGATGTAACAAAAGTAGAAAGGTCAGAATTTAATAACTGTTTGAATCTGGAGTCTGAGAGAGAAGACCCAAGGATGATACCTTGCAATTCTGGGAGAATAGGAAGATGGTGGTTCCCCTGTGTAACACCAATTTAATACCCATAGTAGCTGCTATGAATATGCATACTTATTTCCAGAGTAGATTCACAAAGTATAATAAACTCTCTGCCTCAAAGGAAAAACCAAAATATTTATTTGGAACATCACTATTAGGATACCAGGAAGTAATAGTTTCCTAGGTATTCATCACTAATCCAGGGAGCACTGACATCTTAAGTATTCTTTCTGTCAGGCCTTCCCACAAACAAGTTCCCCTAGGCAAGTTCCTCCCTCTGCTCTCTGCTTTACCTTTCCTGCTCTGTTTTAGTCTCACTCTCACTCAGTTGGGCAATTTCCTCCCACACTGGGCTCCATGTGATTCAGGATGTATCATAGTATGAGCTGGATCAGAGCTCAAAGCAGCTCATATAGGCCTATTAATGGGCAGAGAAGATCTTCCTATTCAACAGTACACCTTGAGAGTAATAAGGAAGTTGGGAAAAGTGTTTTTGGGGAAGACGAGATCAGTTTTAGACATGCTGAGTTGAAGATGTCTACAGAACACCTAGTTCAAGATATCTAACAGGCAGTTAGAGATCAAAACTAGAAGTCATGAGAGAGGTTAAGCCTGGATAAATACTGGAAAGACCTATATGAACGGATATAAAGTGAAGTGAGCAGAACCAGGGAACCATTTTAAACAGTAACAGTGATATAAGGATAACTGTGAAAGACTTTGAAACTCTGATCAATACAATGAGCCACTACAACTCCAGAGGATTCATTATATAAAATGTTATCCATCTCCAGAGAACTGTTGAACTAGGAATACAAATTGAAGCATATAATTTTCTTTCTCTGTTTTTCTTGTTTTGTTTGGAACATGATTAATGAAAAAATGTGTTGTACATGACTGTATGTGTGTATATATGTATGGGTATGTGTGTGTATAAATATATGTATACACACATGTATATGTGTATATATGTATATGTATATGTGTGTGTTTGTATATGTATAAGTACATATATACATATACATATAATGGGTATTGTATTTCTTTTTTTTCTTTTTTTTTTTGGCTTTTTGGAGGGCAACTGGGGTTAAGTAACTTGCCCAAGGTCACATGGCTAGGTTTTTGTTTGTTTGTGCATTAAGTGTCTGAGGTCGGATCCGAACTCAGATCCTTCTGACTCCAGGGCCGACGCTCTACTCACTGCACCACCTAGCCGCCCCGGTATTTTATTTCTTAACTTCTCAATTTGTAGGGAGGATGTAAAGGAAAAAGGAGAATATGGAACTAAAAATAAAAATTATTTTTGAAAAATAAAAAAAGCTGGATAAATAGATCTGAGAAGTATTTACATATAGATGATAATTAAATCTATGGGAGCTGATGAAATCACCAAATGGAAGAGAATAGAGAGATAAGAGAAATGAGTCAAGAACAGAGCCTTTAGGGAAACCTATGGTTCTTAGGCATGGCCTGGATGAAGATACAGCAGAAGACTCAGAAGGAGTGGTCAGACAGGTAGGAGGAAAATCATGAAAACTTAGAGAAAAGAGAGCATCAAGGAGAACGTAATCAACAGTGTCAAAGGTTACAGAGGGATTAAAAAAGGATAAAGATTGAGAAAAGGCCATTTGATTGGGCAATTAAAGGTGAATTTGGAGAGAGTGATTTTGATTGAATATGAGGTGAGAAGCCAGAATTCAGAGCTAAGAAGAGAATGAGAGGAAATGGCATTCTGTTCAAGGAATTTAGCCACAAAAAGGCAGGCAAGATATGGGAGAACAGTGATCAGGGATGGAGGGGTCAAGTGAGATATTGTGAGGTTTAGAGGAGACATGGACATGTTTGTAGGCAGTAGGGAAGGAGCTAGTAGATAGGAAATGAATGATGATTAGTGAGAGAATAGGAATGATAGAAGGATGGGAAATCCAGAAGAAGAAGAAGAAGAAGAAGAAGAAGAAGAAGAAGAAGAAGAAGAAGAAGAAGAAGAAGGAGGAGGAGGAGGAGGAGGAGGAGGAGGAGGAGGAGGAGGAGGAGGAGGAGGAGGAGGAGGAGGAGGAGGAGAAGAAGAAGAAGAAGAAGAAGAAGAAGAAGAAGAAGAAGAAGAAGAAGAAGAAGAAGAAGAAGAAGAAGAAGAAGAAGAAGAAGAAGGAGAAGGAGAAGGAGAAGGAGAAGGAGAAGAAGAAGATAAGATGGAATGGGTTAAATTGTACCTGTAGAGAGAGAGGTTTGCCTTGGTAAAGAGAATGGCCACCTCTTCATGTAAAACAGGAGAAAGGGCAGAGTGTGAGGTGAGGAGGTAGGGAGAAGAGGGAGCTCCCAGCAAATGACCTCAATTTTTTTTTTCAGTAACATATGAGGAAAGATTCCCAGATAAGGGGGTGAGGGAAGGAGGAACAGTGGGAGATGTGAGGAGGGATGAAAAGGTTTGAGAAAATTCCTGTAGTGAGTAGTATAGTGAATCAATTAAGGAGGAGTAAAAGGAACGCTTTGCTGCAATCAGGGCCCAGTTGAGATTATGTGACATAAAATTGTAGCAGGCCCAGTGGATATGTTTTCTCTGGCTTCAGTCAGTAGCATGTGCATAAGAGTGAAGGCAATGGATGGTAGGAGTAATCCAAGGCTGAGGTTTGGAGGAGTTGAAGTATTAAATTAGGAGAAAGATGGCAGAGCCCTTTCTTCCATGTATGGGGAAGAGAAAGTAACCAGGTGAGAGCTCCAACCGAAAAGAGAATCTGCCAGCAGAGACAAGTTATACATCCAAATACCCAGTGGTTTATCACCTAGAAACCAACAGAAAACTAGAGGAACACTAGGCAGGGATGATATACCATGCAAAACCAGCAGAAAAAAAGAGTTGATGGAAGAAACATGATAATAGTACTAAAAACATTGGCAGGCCAGACTGCAACATCAGAGACGTGAATTGTTCCTCCCCACATACATTTTCACTACATTTTTTTCTTATGTTGTGCGTGTTTCCTAGACGTATCTACTCTTCCATCTTAGAGTACGTGTAGTTCTAGGAAAATGTGTCTGAAATTTGGGGGTAAGGAGTAAAGGTTCTACTGTCCCTCTTTTTCACCATGTCATTTCAATAAATCTTTTTTTAACTGTGTGCTCTCTAGCTGACTCATAAAAGAAACACACCTGTGGGGGCTTATGAGCTATACATTTTGAGAAGATGTGGCATTACAGGTTATTAGGAGCTTGGATAACTTCTCTGGGGGGCCCACATACAAAAAGATAGTATCAGAAACACTATTTCATACAAGTATACTTGACTTTTTCTTCTACATATGATTTTTGTCATTCAAAAGTCTTGATGTTTCTTAAATATATGAAATAAGTACTTCAGTCCCCTCATGAGGTAAATCATTCAGTGCAGTGAAATTCAATCTAACAAATATTTACTAAGTGCTTGCTATGAGCAAGACACTGTGCCAGGCAATAGAAATATAAAGACAAAATGATAAACAGTCTCCACCCTCAAGGGGCTAACCTTCTACTGAGAAGTATACAACATTGAAATAGAGAAGTAAATATATTTTCAGGAGGAAAAGAACACTAACAGCTAGAGGAAGCAGTGAAGGTATCTTGCAAAAATAGGCATCTAAGCAGATTCTTGAGGGAAAGGAAGAACCTAAAAAGCAAAAGTGATAAAGAAGAAAATTTTTGGAATATGGAAGAGTCTAGACAAAAGTCTAGGAAATTGAATACTAAGTTTAGGGAACAGTAAGTAAGCCAATTTGGTTCACAAGTCACTATTTATTTGCCTATGAACTGATAGGGTGGCAGTCTTGTTTTCATTAAGACTTTATATTACCCTTAAAAACAAAACCATGTGAATCATATAGCAGATGGTTAGATAAAATTAATCTTAATGAAGAACTACACTCTTGATCAAATTATTCACTGTGCAATTAAATACTAATGCCTTATGAGGTATCTTAGTGAAGTAATTCCCTATCAGGAAACGGAGTCTAAAGGGGAGGTCTGTTTATTAGAATGTCCAGCTAGATACTTTTCAGACATGCCCTTGGGACAGGACCAACAAAACTTTAGCCTACTCCAAAGTTTTCCATAATGTTTTATCATTGTAGTTCCATACTACTTTTTATGATATGCATAACTGTATTGATCAATATTGGTTAATACAAAATATATACATAATCATACCCATTTATACATAACTATATTAATAAGTAAAGTCTTAATCACCTTGTTGGGGCCTTTCTGTGTTCCCCTTTACTTACAGAATTTTGATTAACATTTTACATACAGTATTTTATGGAGGTAGAGGTAGGAAATAAAATCCCAGAAGGACTTCTATAAGACCTTTGATTCCTCACTTTAGAGAACTACCTAAGGTCATCCTTCTGGCACTCGTCTTATAATGGGCATTTATCCTATAAGTATTCATTGTCCTTTGCTTTGACTTTCACCCCTAAAATCAGTCCAGATGGTGCCTTCCTGTTTTGTTTTTATTGTAGTATTCTCATTCAGTAGATAAAGTGCCTATCTAGACCCAGATGGCTATATAGAACTTAGCATCATAGAGAAGACTTTTCTTATCCTTCTTGTTAGCTAACCTTGAGAAAATCAGCAAGCATTCCATTCTCATACACCTCCTTTTCAATCAATTACTACATTAAAAAAACACACATATGTTTCATTCTGGAAGTGGGACTATACCTCGCTCCTCATTAATCACCTACCCAGAGCTCCTGAATAAGAGGGAGTATCTCTAACACACATCTAAAATGGGACTCATAACATACATAAGGGGAAAGCTGAGAAGCTACCTTTGGAATGGCCAAACCACCGCAGTCTTGGTCACTGCCAAACCCTCACCACAATCTGGGCACAGGTTTGGAAATCTCTAGAATCCCATTCCTTTCTCCAACAACTGTCAAGAATAACCTTTAGTAAATCCCCTTTGGACATTATGTATTGTTCATGGATTTCTTTTTCTTCACCCTAGTATGTACACTTGGGTTATCATGTAATCACTCCTTTGAAGAAGCATTTGTTACCAAATGAAGGAAGTGGAATGGACAAGAGAAACTAAGTAAGTCTCTTCTTTTTCAGGGTTCCTTGAACCCAAGGGTTCCTTTTTTGGGTTCCTTGAACCCAAGGAACCCTCATTCAAATTGCTGCAGTGAGTGTCTCTAACTTAACCCTGTGGGGCAGAGTTTTCCTGGGACTTGAAAGAGAGGCTTCACAGGAGAATACAGAGAGCCAGTCAGTGCTGAAAGCAAAAGGTACCTTTATATAGCATATTAAAGAGACAGCTATATGGCTCAATTGAAGACAAAGGAGAAAATACAAGGAGGCAGGCAATGAAAAGCAGTGGAAAAAAAAAACATTAGTACTGGCATTAGAAGGCTAAATTCCCCTCTGATATTTCCTATAGAACCTTGGGCAGTCTTCCACTCTGCCACTACTCACCTACAGCCTATCCTATGCCCAAAACACATACTTCCACCTCTTATTCTGGCTACAATGATCAATCAATATTACCATTGCTCCAGAACAGCGTGTGTCAGATGACTGCATTGTGTGACTCCTTAGATCGACATTGTCTTCCCACTCTCTTATGTGCCTTGTTTTCCCCCAGTAGAATATAAGCTCTTTGATGTCAGAAGAAGACTCATTTTTAAAATTTGTTGTTGTTGTTCAATCATGTCCAAAATGCTTCATTATAGTGTAGAAACTGGGTGCGGCTCCCGCTTCCACCTCCTCCAATTCATGTCACAAATGACTCTAAACAAACTCTGGAGCTATAGAACCCACAAAATGACAGAGAGAAGCTAATTTGCTGCTGAAGCCAAGCTGGCAGGCCGGCAGGAAGGGGCCAGCACAGCACTCTGGGAGCCGAGCCCAGTCCTGCATGAGACTGAGATTTTAGCCTCAGGGTGGCCACAACTAGCCACTGGCTGGAAGGACTTCAGATCACCAGCAGCTGTAGTGGTTTCCACGATTATCAACCAATAGACAAAGTGAGAGGTCAGTGCAGTGTGGACTTTGGGAATTGGGAGTTCAGGGGTGCTGACCAGCCTTTGTACTACTGGAGGGAGAAGTGGCTGAGGTATGGAGGCCATGCAGCCACTGCCACATGGCTGCTTCAGAGCTCCTGGCCTGCAAATTGTAGGGGGACCAAGCAACCAGTCTGAGGCTTGATCGCTATTGCTTTAACCTGCTTGGATGTGAATTGTGGTCTAGGGTAGAGGTCCTGGGGTGTGTGAACAGCTTGTCAGAGCATGTAGAGGCTTCAGAGAGGGCACCCAGCCAATAGCTCCAGCAGCTTCAAAAACCCCAGCACTTGTGATAAAGCTCCCTCTCTTGTGGCAAAAAGCTCAAAAGTCAAGTAACTGAGTGGCAACATGAGCAAGCAAAGGAAGCAGAGCAATCTGACATTAGACTCCTATTTTGGGGACAAAAAGGATCAAAGAAGAGAATAGGAGGAAGACAGCAAAGTCAGAACTCCTGCACCAAAAGCTTCCAAGAAAAAATGAGGGGGCAGAGCCAAGACAGCAGAGTAGAAACAGTATGTCCAAGCCACTCTGCCCCCAGATTACCTCCAAACTATGTAAAAGGGGACTCTGAACAACTTCTGGAGCCCCAGCACCCACAGAATGACACAGAGAAGCTAACCTCCCACTGAGGACAGCCCAGAAGCCCTGCAGGAAGGACAAGCACAGCAGTCTGGGAGCTGGCAGCGCAGCACGCAGAGTGTGGGGAGCCGAGCACAAGTCTGCCTGAGTCGCGGTTTTAGCCCCAGGGCGGCAGGGCCAGCAACCGGCTGGAGGGACCCCAGAACACCAGCAGCTGTGGCAATTCCAGAATTATCAACATAGACATGCCTAGGACAAAGTGAGAGGTTAGTGCCCTATGGACTTTGGGACCAGTATTTGGGAAATGTGTCGGCTTCCTCCCCTGGGGGCTAGAAGCCACTGAGGAGACACACCATTTTGCAGTTTTCAGAGGCAGCTCCAGCTCCTGGCCTGCAAACTGTAGGGAGATACACCTATCAGTCTTGGGGGGTAATCGCTCTTGCTTTAACCTCCCTGGATCTGGATTGTGATCTAGGGTGGAGGTTGTGGGTGGATTTCCAGCTTGCCAGAAATGGAAGTTGCCCCCGCACAAGTTCGGGACGAAAATTCCCCTATCTGGCGGCAAAGACATAGTGTGGCAACAAACCCAAAAGTCAAGTAATTAACTTGCCAAGGCAAAGGAAACAAATTGAACAGAAAAATGCAACCTTAGACTCCTACTTTGGGGGCAAAGAGGGTCGAAGCATAGGGGAAGAGGACTGTGAGGTCAGAAGTCCTGCTCCAAAAGCCCCAGGGGAAAACATGAGTGTGTTGCAGGCCATAGAGGACCTTAAGAAGGACTTTAAAAATCAAATAAGAGAAGTAAAGGAAAAATTGGAAAGAGAAATGAGAAGGATGCAGGAAAAGTATGAAATGAGGGTCAACAGCCTGACTGAGGAAAACAATACCTTAAAAAATAGACTAACTCAAATGGCAAAGGAGGCCAAAAAGGGCAATGAGGAGAAGAATGCCTTAAAAAGTCAAATTTGCCAGATGGAAAAAGAATCTCAAAAGTTCACTGAGGAGATTCATTCCTTCAGAGTTAGAATGGAGCAAATGGAAGCTAATGACTTTATGAGAAATCAAGATGCTGTTAAGCAGATCTAAACAAATGAAAGATTAGAAGGCAATGTGAAATATCTCATGGGAAAAACCACTGACCTGGAAAATAGATCCAGGAGAGAGAATTTAAAAATTATTGGACCACCTGAAAGCCATGATCAAAGAAAGAACCTAGAAATCACCCTTCAAGAAATTCTCAAGGAAAATTGTCCTGATGTTTTAGATCCAGAGGGCAAAATAGAGGTTGAAAGAATCCACAGATCACCTCCTGAAAAAGATCCCAAAAAGAAAACTCCCAGGAATATTATAGCCAGGTTCCAGAATCCCCAGATCAAGGAGAAAATACTACAAGCAGCCAGGAAGAAACAATTTCAATATTGTGAAAACACAATCAGAATAGCACAGGACCTGGCGGCTTCTACACTGAGGGATGGAAGGGCATGGAATATGATATTCCAGAGGGCAAAAGAGCTGGGAATGAACCCAAGGATCACCTACCCAGCAAAACTGAATATTTTGTTTCAGGGGAAAATATGGTCATTCAGTGGTATAGAGGACTTTCAAGCATTCTTGAGGAAGAAACCAGAATTGAATAGAAAATTTGACATCCAGACGCAAGAAACAAGAGATGCCTGAGAAGGTAATCAGGGAAAAGAAATCAAAAGGAACTTATCAAAGTTGAACTATTTACATTCCTATATGGAAAAACAATAACTGTGACTGATGAAATCTTTCTCACTATGAAAATAATGGAAGAAGGGTGTGTGGTCATATGAATACATATGTGAATGTGTGTGTATATGGTCACAGTTATATATGGATAGAGGGCATAGGTTGAATTTGTTGGGAAGGGAGGATACTCAAGGGGTGAAATTATGAGGTGAGAGAGGAAAGTGGCTAGAGGAGATGGGGAGAGACAGGGTAGGGTAAACTATCTCATGTAGAAGAAGCAAGGGGAAGTGGTTGCAAGGGAGGGGAGAATAGGAAGGCAAAAAGGCAAAACCACATTCTCATTGAATTTGGTTCAGGGAGAGAATGACATACATACTAAATGGGATATCTCAACCTGCAGCAGAATAGGGGGAAGGGGGATGAGAGGAGGGATGATGGATAGGAGGGCATCCTTGGGGGGAGGGGAGGTTGGAAGTACCCACTATAGAAGAGGGACAGGATCAAGTAGGGAATGGACCAGGTTGGGGATGGGATGAATGGGAGGGAATTATAAGCAGCCTAGTACAATATATCTACTATGATAATGTTGTGCATAGCTAGACATATACAACATATACTGAATTACTTATCTTCCCAGAGGGAATGGGTGATAAGGGAAGAAGGAAATGGATCTGAAATTTAAGGTCTTGAGATTAAATGTTTCAAATATATATAAACACTATTATTAATACTCTTTTGCTTGTAATTGGGAGATAAGATGTGCAGGCATTGGGACACAAAGATTCACCTTCCTCTAATGCAAAAGTCGAAGGGGGTATGGGAGATGATATGGGAGAGAACAGACTGGAGGAAGCGATATCTTGCGGGACTGCTATTCTGGGAGGGTGGGTAGGGGAAAAACAAGGGGGAAAATGATTGTAACTCAAAATCTGGTGGAAATGAATGATGTAAAACAGAAGTTAATAAAGCATTTGTTTAAATAAAAAAATTGTAAAAAAAAAAAAAAGAAAAGAAAGGAAAAAATACGAGCTAATTACATGCCATAGAGGACCTTAAGAAGGATTTTGCAAACCAAATAAAAGAAGTGGATGAAAAATTGGGAAGAGAAATGGGAATGATGCAAGAAAATTATGAAATGAGAGTCAACAACCTGACTGAAGAAAATAACACCTTGTAAAATAGACTAACTCATATGGCAAAAGAGGCTCAAAAAGTCAATGAGGAGAAAAATGCCTTAAAAAGCCAAATTTGCCAGATGGAAAAAGAATCTCAAAACCTCACTGGAGAGAATAATTTCTTCAGAATTAGACTGGGGCAAATGGAAGCTAGTGACTTTATGAGAAATCAAGATACTAATAAACAGATCCAAGCCAATGAAAAAATAGAAGGGAATGTGAAATATCTCATGGGAAAAATCACTGACCTGGAAAATAGATCCAGGAGAGAGAATTTAAAAATTATTGGACTACCTGAAAGCCATGATCAAAGAAAGAACCTAGAAATCACCCTTCAAGAAATTCTCAAGGAAAACTGCCCTGATGTTTTAGATCCAGAGGGCAAAATAGAGGTTGAAAGAATCCACAGATCACCTCCTGAAAAAGATCCCAAAAAGAAAACCCCCAGAAATATTATAGCCAGGTTCCAGAGTTCCCACATCAAGGAGAAAATATTACAAGCAGCCAGGAAGAAACAATTTGAATATTGTGGAAACACAATCAGGACAACACAGGATCTGGCAGCTTCTACACTGAAGGATAAAAGGGCTTGGAATATGATATTCTGGAGGTCAAAGGAGCTGGGATTAAAACCCAGAATCACCTACCCAGAAAAACTGAGTATCATGTTTCAGGGGAAAATATGGTTATTCAGTGGAATAGAGGACTTTCAAGCATTCTTGATGAAAAAACCAGAGTTAAATAGAAAATCTGACATTCAGATACAAGAAGCAAGAGAAGCATGAGAAGGTAAACAGGAAAAGAAATCATAAGGAACTTATCAAAGTTGAACTACTTACATTCCTTCATGGAAAATGGTAATTGTAACTTATGAAACTTTTCTCAGTATGAGAATAGTTGAAGGGAATAGAAATGTGCATATATGTGTATAAATGTACATATATGTCTATATAGAAGGGTATATGGGCATATGAATACATATGTGAGTGTGTGTATATATGTGTGCAGGTATACATAGACAGAGGGCACAGGACCAATTGAACAGGAAGGGATGATACTTAAAATGTGAAATTAAGAGGTGAGAGAGGAATATAATGAGAGTAGATGGAGAGAGACAGAATGGGGTAAACTATCTTATATAGAAGAGGCAAGGGAAAGTGGTTACAATGGAGGGGAAGAACAGGAAGGCAAAAGGGAATGGATCAACCTTATTCTCATTGAATTTGGCTTAGGGAGGGAATGACATGCACACTAAATAGGGTATCTCACCCTACAGGAGAATAGGAGGGAAGGGGATGAGAGGGAGGTGTTGGAAGGGAGGGAAGGCTGGGCGGGAGGGAATTTGGAAGCATCCACTTTTGAAAAGGGATGGAATCAAAGTAGAGAATAGAACAAGTGGGGGATGGGATAGGAGGTAGGGAAATATAGTCAGTCTTTCACAATATATCTACTATGAAAATGTTTTGCATTAGCTACAGATGTACAACCTATATTGAATTGCTTATCTCTCCAGTAAGGGTGGATGATGAGGGAGGAAGGGAAAGAATCTGGAATTCAAATTTTTAAACCAAATGTTTAAAAATATATTATTATTATTATTATTATTATTATTATTATTATTATTATTATTGTTGTTGTTGTTGTTGTTGTTGTTGTTGTTGTTGTTATATTATTATTTTACATGTAACTGGGAAATAAGATGTACAGGCACTGGGGCATAGAGATCCACTGTGTCCTTACTGGAAAGTCAGAGGGGGGATAGGGGAAGATATGGGAGAGAGCAGAATGGGGGAGGGGATATTCAATGGGATCGTTGTTTTGGGTTGGTGGGTAGGAGAAAAATGAGAAGAAAATTTGTTACTCAAAATCTTGTGGAAATGAATGATGTAAACTAAAAAATAGAAAAGAGAGAAAAAAACCCAAAATGCTTCATGATCCCTTGGACCATACTGTCTAATGAGGTTTTCTTGGCAAAAATACTGGAGTGGTTTGCCATTTTCTTCTCCAGTGGATGAAGGCATCCTTCTCCAAAGGATGAAGTTAAATGACTTGCCCAGCGCCACACAGTTAGTAAGTGTCTGAGGGTGGATTTGAACTCAGGTCTTCCTGACTCCAGCCCCATTTCTCTATCCACTGAACCACCTAGGTGCTTTTATATGAAAAAAATTGTACTCCCAGTATATAGTGCAGTACCTTGCACATAATAAGCATTTAATGAATGTTTTTTCATTCATTCCTTCAAAGGCAGAGGAATAATTTTCTAATTATATCAGCAAACATTTTTTAATGTGTTCTATGGCCCCAGCTGTGTTCTAGATGCTGATCAGATTCAAGGATTAATAAGACATGATCTCTGACATCAAAAACCTTACAGCTAAGTTTGATAGACAAGGAATGGATCAAAGACATCAATACCAGGCCATCTACAATAAAGGCTAAATTATGTTCTATATACCACACACATTATAAAAGTTAAGGAATGAACAAAGTCATCTATCAACATGATGTAGTAGAAAGAAGGACAGATTTCCCATTAGAGGAAGCGGTTTGAATCTTGACTTTGGTGTTTCAATAAAAAAATTAATGAATGAAAAAGCATTATTAAGCATTGACTATATACTCCAGTCACTGTGTTAAATGCTGGTGATACAAATGCAAATAAGCATAAGCCATAAGGGCCCTTAAAAAACCTACTTTCTAGTAAGGAAAGACAACATAGATATGGCAATGGAGACCAACAGAGAATCAGAGGCATGGTGACTGTAGTCATGAAACAACTGGCTGACTGGTCCTTTCTTGTAATGGCAATACTGCTGTGCTGCTGTGATTACTGTTCTCAAAGCTGGACTCAGGGAGAGGGCATGGCTCTGGCTCTAGGCAAGATAAAGCAGATGCTTCAGGGATGAGGAGGAGATGAGGGGAGTTTGTGCTCCAGGTTGAAAGTAGAGGCTGGAGCTTAGATGGCACGGCGCAGAGACCACCAGGAAGAGAGACCACCATACATGATGCTGGGCTAATTACCTAGCATCTGCGGGCCTCAGTTTCCTCAATTGTTCAATGAAAGTGTTGAATTCCTCTTCTTAGCATTTAAGAACTTCCACAGACTGGCTCTAAGTTCCCTTACCAGCCCTATTATACATTATTCTCCTTCATTCACTATGGTCCCATCAAACTGGTTTCCTTGCTGTTCTTCACACGTGAATGACATCCCTTCTCCTGACTCCATGCCTTTGCACAAGATGCCACCCTATTTAATGGAATATACTCCCTCTTCACCTCTGCCTCTTAGAAAGCTAGCTTCTTTTGAAGCTCAGCTCAAAAGCCACCTTGTATATGAGACCTTTCCTAATCTCCCCAGCTGCTACTGCCTTCCCTCAAATTATCTTGGGTTTATTTTATATGTTTTTTAATATTTCCCCATGTGTCCATGTTGTTTCCTCCACCAGAATGTAAGCTACATGAGATCAAGGACATAGTGGATGCTTTAAAAATATTTAATGATTAATACCTTCTAGTTCCAAATACATGATCCTCTGAACATGCTTACCTGTCTGGAGCCCATTTTCTGCCCTAGGTCTGCATATTCACAACAAGAGAATACTTCCCTTGTGCCTTTGAAACTGGAATTAGCACTAAGGTGTTGCTTGCTTCCAGCCCCAAGCTACCCATCTCAGCTTTTCCCTGTGAAGGTATCACAGGACGGGACAGCTGGATTACTACCATTTGTTTGGGCTGCTATTGAAGCAGAGACCTGCTGTCTTTGGCTTTGAAATGAAAGGAATCAGCTTGCTTTTCTAATCCTCTGTCTGGAAAGCTGTCTGTGACATCTCCCTTACCTCTCTGTCTGGTTTAATTCCTCTGTGATTTGTCTTATTTGAGACGGATTTTTCCTTCTACTTAAGAAAGATTGCAGTTTGAGGGTATCCTAGCAGGACAATCCTTTCTTGCATTCTGGCTGGCACATTTCATTCAGAGAACTTTAGAAGTATACAGGTAAGTATGCATGGCCTTCTCTGGTCCTGGGGAAATGTTCAAAGAATGAATCAAGGATAGAAGATGCACCAGGAATAAAGTGCTGTATTATATAACAATCTTTTTATGGAATTATTAATTCTATTAAATAGTAATTAATAATCTTAGCTGGAAGAGATATTAGCAATGGGTAGTAGAATCAGGGGTGGGCTGGTAAATGTTTAACAACTGGCTCTCACCCCAAAAAAGTATGGAGGACACATTTTTAAATTTACTCTGCATCATTAACATTTTTCCATTACTTTACTGAGTCTAGATAACCAGCAGAAGAATAAATAAAACCCTGATTTGTAGCACTTGCCAATTTCAGAGGTGTTAATGCTCACACTGAAAATTTAACAGTTGGGTCGCTAGCTCCAGCACGCATACCATTGTATAGATGAGGAAACTGAGACCTAGAAAGAGGAAGTGATTACCTAAGGTCACATAGATAGGGAGCATCAGACTTGACCATTGCTTAGCATAGGCCCTGACACATAGTAAGTGCTTAATGATTTCTAGTTGATTGACATATAGTTTGAGCTCCCAGTGATCTTGAACTAATCCACATTGCCTTTTTCATAGAGTGAGGGAAAACCTCAAGTGTGTTGGGTAGACCATTCAATGGAGGATTTTATAGAAAGGTACTAATAGAGATAAGGACTGAACCTATCCAGTAACAAGGGACTCGAGTCCTTCTACCAAAGCAGGTAAAATTATTGCCTTAGAGAACTGCCTGGAACATTGAGAAGATAGAAGCCTTACGAAGAGTCACATAGCCAGTATGAGTCAGAGACAGGATAACAACCCATGTTCTTGCTTCTAAGATCAGCTATTTCTCTACCTCCCCAAGCTGCCTCTCTCATGGAGAGCTATAAATGAAAATTGCCTAGGTCAGGAAGACAAAAAAGGATGGTGAGTTATACCGGCAGAGGGAATATCCATAGTGAAGAGATCATAGATTGATCTAGTATTTAAGCATTATTGTGATTATGTGAATCAGACATTCATATAATAATAATGACTGCTAACCATCCTGAAGTCAAAATTTAATGGAAGAGCACGTGTAGACTGCCATAATCATCTTAGAATATACTTTTGGTATTTTAAGATAGTGGGCTTATCTTGAAGCTTTTCCAAATAAACACCAGCACAAAGTCAACAACAAAATACAGGGTTCATGATCGCAATATAGCTATAGAAAGATGAATACTTGCTCTTCAAAAAGGAGGAAAAATATTGGCAGATGTCCTCATGAGACCATGAAATGAGTTAAAATTTTATTAAAAGACTAATATTGGATTCACAACAGGTACCCATCATACCAACTGTCATAACTGCTACTGGAGTTCTATAGATTACTCCCAGTTAGCCTGTAGAAGAGGAATTTACAACCAAATATTTTTATTTAACTGTAAAAACCTGTCATTTTGTCCACCTATGCAATAGTTTGCACACCATTAAATAGGAAAGAATGTCAGTATAGCAATTCATTCCAGAATCATTTCTATCTGAATTTCATTGAAAAAATAGGAAAAGAACAAGTAAGAATGGGTCCCATTACCTTTCAAGGTAGAAGCACATTCTACTTTTAGATAGAGTTAATTGTTATAGAGGTCTGCCTTACATTAAGCTAAATTAGCCTTTTTATAGCATTTATACATTACTCCTAGATCTGTCTTCTGGAATTAATAAAAATAAATGCAATCCAACCAGCCTTTTGCTTATAGTGTATTCAAAACTATACTAGAACCTATACAGAGAATAAAAAAGAAGCAAAGATCAAGTCTCTGCCCTCAAGGAGTTTTCAATCTATTTGGGAAAATAAGACACACCCTCCAAAAAGTACTCTATTTATTTGTTTAACAACATTGATTTAAAATTATTCTTAACTTTTAAACATGAATATAATGTGAGAAATTATGGATAATAGTTCAGTCTTTGATAAAACTTTGGTTCAAAATAGTTTATAGGTCGAATTCTCAATGAAATTTTGAGGTCAAAACTTGTAGTTTGGAGGTTTTCATGTGTGATTCCATGAAAGATAACGAAATGTTAATCTATAATTTTAGCCACTCAGTCAAGTCTTGGGGTTAAGTATCAAAGTGTTAAGTATCAAACTTTAATAGTCAATAGAGATGCATTCTGTTGTTTCTACTAATTCCCTCCCCCCCCCCAATTCACTAAATCTTGGCCCCTTAAGGATAAATCTTCTATAATTTTTGGTGATGATAGTTTTGGATGAAATTGTCATCAAAATCCACTCCCGTTTCCACAAATAAATCTCCATGACCTAATTATTTATTTGACACTTCTTTGTTTAAATATTGTTAATGATGCCACCTATTGTGACCCTTTGGAGTCTATTCTTGATTTCTCTCTATTTAATAGGTTCCCTATGGAGGTAAACTGCTTCTGATTACATTCTACTAAGGCCTACCATAAGCTGGTGATGTGATGTCTGCTTGTTCCAAAAATATTTCTATAGGTTTATTACCTATTTATCACATGCTATGAGAA
The DNA here is from genome assembly GCA_011680675.1 of Gymnobelideus leadbeateri. Lineage (NCBI taxonomy): Eukaryota > Metazoa > Chordata > Mammalia > Diprotodontia > Petauridae > Gymnobelideus > Gymnobelideus leadbeateri. The sequence continues at coordinate 307,141 of WOXC01008083.1, forward strand.
TATCTATCAATCATAGTCTTTCTTTTTTTGTAAAATTAGGTGACCCAGTGAATAGAGTTCTAGGTCTGGAGTTAGGAAGACTCATATTCCTGAGTTCAAATTCAGCCTCAGACATTAGCTGTATGATCCTGGGCAAGTTGCTTTACCCTGCTCACCTTAGTTTCCTCATCTGTAAAATGGGGTAGAGAATGAAATGAGACACCAGACCAGTATCTTTGCCAATAAGACCCCAAATGGGCTCACAAAAAGTTGGACACAACTGAACAGCACTCTTTCCACAACTGCTTTAGAGTGATGGTCTCTGTATCAACTAAATTGTTGATCTGATCAACTAAATTTTGGGTTTTTGTCATGATATTTCCAAATATTTTATGGCTCATTCAACCGTTCCAAAGGTGTACATTAAAACATTTTCTGCATAGGTGCTATCGCATAATATGTATTAAGAGCTTAAAACCTGTTTTACCCATTAAGGTTCAATATTAGGATGGGTATAAATCTTTTAACATATTCAGCCCCATCTTTCTCCTTGATAACTGAACGATCAATGTGTCTTTCCTGAAAGACATCAAGATATTTGTAAGTATCAGTTTTATACATTGGTCTCTATCTGTCTTTATCATTTACTAAGAATTTTATACTTAATATCACTTAATAATATACTTAAAAGAAGATCCCTATCACCTCCAGCATCAAATGTGAAGTCCCCTGTTCGTCTTTTAGAATCTTTTCACAATCTATTCCTCTCTCACCTTGCCAGTCCTTTCATACCTTGTTCCTTCCACATATTTGGTGAACTGGTGACATTATCCTCCTTGCTATTCCTCGAATAAGCAACTCCATCTTTACCAAGTCTGAGCATTTTCACTGGCCGACCCCAATGCCTGGAATTCTCTCCATTTCTGTCTCCTGGCTTCCTTCAAGTCCCAGCTAAAATCCCATTTTCTTACTAGGAACCTTTTTTCCCAGTCCCTCTTAATGATAATGCCTTCCCTTTGCAATTATCTACCATTTATCTTGTCTATATATAATTTGTCTATAGTTACTTTCACATTATCTTCTCGTTAAATTGCAGGCTCTTTGAAAGCTGAGACTAATTTTTGTTTATTTTCGCCTTTTTAAAAAAATATTTTCAGTGCTTAGCACAGTATCTGGCACATAGTAGAGTTTAATAAATGCCTATTAACTTGATTTCATTTGACTTATTAGATCCAAATGGCATTTTGATATCATTAGAGAAAGAGTCCAAAAGATGAAGGAACTGTTAGCCTGTTTTTGGTAGATTCATGTAGCTTGATGTCATCTATATACATCAAGAGATTAATAAAAGGTATGTGTTCAATTCCCTCTTTAACTTAGAGGTCATACCTAATTCTATTTAAGAGAGATGAAAGTGGATTTAAGGCTAGGCAGGACCATAATAAACTTAAAACTATCACCCTGAAAAATGCACTATTAAAAATCCATTACTCTTGAAATACTGTGTCTTGAACTTTAGAAAGGGAAGTAAGGTGGAACAGTGGATAGAGAGCACCAGACTGGAGTCAGGAAGACTTGAGTTCAACTATGACCTCAGATACTCACTAGCTGTGTGACCCTGGGCAAGTCACTTCATCCTGTTTGCCTCCATTTCCTCATCTATAAAATGAATTAGAGAAGGAAATGGAAAACCACTCCAGAATCTTTGCCAAGAAAATCCCAAATGGTGTCATGAAAAGTCAGACACATCCAAAACAACTGAACAAGAACAAACTTTAGAAACTAGTGTTTTCATTGTCATGATCTATTTTGTATCTTTATTGCCTATGAACAACCATGAGTATTGAACAGAGTCCAGAGCTTTGTGACAACAAATAGAAGCAATTAAGGGGTCCTTTGTTAAATAATAAGTTGTCTTTTTTACTCCCTGGGAATTTTGGACAATTCTTATAACTTTTCTAATATATTATTTTCTTATAAAGTTTATGGGAAGCTCAGTAGCATGGAGCTCTAGGCCTACAGTGAGGAAGACCTGAGACCAAATCTAGTCTCAGACACTTACTAGCAACCACAGCAGAGAAGGGATCAGAGAAAGGGAGTTCATTTAGGGTATTGCCACCAGGGAGAGAGAACTCATCTTGTAGTTTCATATCTTTTTTCTGTTTACTTAAACTTTTTTGGGGGGCGGGGGGAGGACAGCAGGGCAATGGGCTTAAGTGACCCAAGGTCACATGGCTAGTAAGTGTTAAGTGTCTAAGGTTGGGTTTGAACTCAGGTCCTCCTGCCTCCAGGGGTGGTGCTCTATTCACTGTGCCACCTAGCCACCCCATAGTTTCATATATTAACTAATCATTTTGGTCTTCTTCAAAAACAAAATATACCAACCACACTAGGTGTTAAGTTGATTTCAGTCCATTGAAAGTGTACACCTGTACTAATACTCAGGGTATTAGCCAATACCCTGTAAATTTTGTCATCCTAAGGAAAAGCCCTAGTTACTTCACCCTAGTTATGATTTAAATTAGTGCCTTTTCCTATTAGAAGATCACTAGCTGGGGGGTGGCTAGGTGGCACCAGCCCTCGAGTCAGAAGGACCTGAGTTCGTATTGGGCCTCAGACACTTAACAGACACACTCACAAAAACTAGCCCTGTGGCCTTGGGCAAGTCAAGTTAACCCCAACTGCTCTCCAAAAAGCAAAAACAAAACAAAAAAAAAGATCACTAGGTGTTCAACATGAAAAGTTGTGTGGAATGGCCCACAACTCCTGGTTAATCTAGAGAAAGTTATCTTAGAAATGAAAGCATTTTCTCTTTTTTCCACTAGAGGGAGTAGAGTCCCTAATTTTCATGGCCCACATTCTACATCCAACTATACACATCTCTACAATAAACTGGTGACAAAAACTGAGTTCAGGTCCAGAGCATGGGAAAATGGGTGCTTCATGAGCTTTGAAAAGTGCTCATTCATGATTCATTCACCTTGTTTCTTCACAGTTTGATTAAAAGGGTATAACCAGTCATTCCCAGGCAAAACTGTAGAGTAAGCAAAATTTGTCTTCAAGCCCTTCATTCACATTTCTGCCTCCCATGCCCAAGGGCCCATGATTCCCAGACTCCCAGTATTTTTCTCAAAGTAGGAGCTAATGTTCCAGTTTTTTTTCCAACTGCCAAGAAGACTTATCTAAACTATATATCCTACTTTCTAATATGATTTAAGCTGTTATGGTTAATAATGCCTCTATGTTTGCTCTTCCCCTCCGATTTAGGGGCAAATACTGTAAAATAGTACTATACGGTAGGGGAAAATACTGTAAAATAGAACCTAGAATAGTCCTGACTTATTCTCTCTCAGTTTCTCTTTCCCAATCAGCCCACTGACCTCATAAAGTCTGTTTTCAGGATAAGATCATAAAAATAATATAATCTAAGAATTGGAAGGACTTCAGAAGTTATCTGCTCTAATCTTCTACTCTGTGAAAGGGTCTTTGTATAATTTCAAAACAACAACAGCACTGATTTGTAAGGCCAGTTAGGGCCTTTGAATTCAAATGTGGACTCTGACTTATTACCTGTGTGACCTAAAGCATGCCACTTAGTTTTCTTAGGCCTCAGTTTTCTGATTTGTAGAATGGGGGAGGGGGGTTTGGACTAGTTGGCTTCTGCTGTCTCCTCCAGGTCTACACCCTTGATTCCCAATACTGATCCAGCCTCAGTTTAAACATTCACAGGTACCAAAGCTTGTCATCTCACCCATGCTGAGATTTGTTATCTTTACCAGATTTTTATTTTAGTAGGCCATAGGAGACATCCAGGCCATAGATAGGTGAAAATAAGTTTGTTTGCTTGTCTGTTGCTTTCTTTAGGAAAAGGGAAGAAGGAAAGCTATCAAAGATAAAGGTCACTTCCCAGGTATTAGCCAAAGAAATGACCTTGTTATGTTATCACTTCAGGCCATAGGGAAATGAGGTTTTCTTTCTTTTGGGGAGGGAAGGAGGAAGAGAAAAGGGGATCAGAGATAAAGGTAAATTTTCAGATTACCTGAGATTATGCATTGTGTTGGTCTACTATATGTACCAATCAACCAATCAACAAACATTGCTGTAATGATTATGTGCGAGGTTCTGGAACACAACAGTTGTGCTCAAGAAGCTTATATTCTATGGATATGGATGGTTTAGGATTCAAAGGTTCTGTATTCAAATCCTAACTCTGAGATTACTGTCTGTGTGGACTTCAGCAAATTGTCTGGGTCGCATTTTTTCCTCATCTGGAAACCAATTAGGGCCTTTGATGTGTCTTTCAGTTCTAAGTCTATGATGCTATGATAATATATACAAAGTAAATACCAGGGTGGAGAGAGGGGAGTTCTGAGTGATGGGAATCCAGAAAAGTCTCATGTAAGAGTTTTGGCTGAGTTTTGAATGAGGCTATGGATTCTTAGAGACCACAGTGAGGGAAGAAGCAAGATACAGATATGGGGACCATCATCAGCAAATGCTTATTGAAAAAAATGAATATCATAACGTAGCTCTCTAAGGTCAGGGGTTAGGTAGTTTTGGGGAGAGGGGTTTTTTGTTTGTTTTTGTCTTTGTCATGCTAGTTTAACACTATACCTGGCACATCAAAATATTTGTTGATTGAGCAATAATAATATAAGATTTCTATAGTGTTTTCTTCACAATAACAGAAAAAAATAGAATGGTCCAATGGGTAGTGTTATACCTGAAATCAGGAAGATTTGGGTTTAAATACAGTCTTTTAGGGGCGGCTAGGTGAGTAGAGTGTTGGCCCTGGAGTCAGAAGGACCTGAGTTCGGATCCGGCCTCAGACACTTAACTCACAAACAAAAAAACCTAGCTGTGTGACCTTGGGCAAGTTACTTAACCCCAATTGCCCTCCAAAAAAAAGAAAGAAAGAAAATACAGCTAACTGTGTGAGCTAGGATAAGTATATATCTATATATTCTATATATCTCCTCCAGCAACTAACTCTGTGGGATGTGCATAGTAGGGTTGCAGGTGAGTGAAGTGATTTTACTCTTGGTCATAGACGATGAGTAAGGGAGCAGAACAGACTTAAATCCAGGCCTCCTCATTCTGAGGTTGGTGCTCAGGAATGAAGTGGAGGGTGATGATTCTGTGAAGGGTCCTCAGAGCAGAGTCAAATGGCCTTTAGCATCAAGAACTATATGAGTGGGCACTTTGGCCAAGAGAACTTTGCTGAATTGAATTATTCATAGAATTATTGTTTTGCAGGGACCAAAGAAACTTCAGAAATCTATTCTGAATCCAAGCATCTTGGGCACAGAGAATGAAAGTGAAGTGTCCAAGGTCACACAGTCACCTAGAAGTGAAAAGGCTAAGACTAGAGCACAAATCTCTGGATTCTCTCCTCTTTATCTTATATCACATTACCTCAAAAATGGAGTGACAACCACAGAACCCACTTAGACACTCTAGTAGGACGGTGATGGAAAGATGACTTTAACTTTGAAGTTCAAAGGTCTTAAAAGAGTTGTGATAGAATTCTTGGGAGAAAAGTATCTTACAATTCTTTCTTTCTCCTCTAGATGGTGGAAGGTGATTAGTGATGAAAAAACAAAGTTGGCTGAGCAGTCTTGGGGCTAGAGCTTATTCATAGTCACGGGTTCTTCTAGCTTTGTCTTGATCTTCATTGTTGTTATCATTTATTAAGTGCCTACTGCATACAGGGCTCTGGACTAGGATGCTGGGGTAAGGATGAAGCAAAGATCAAATAAATGAAGGCATTATTAAGCACTTGCTCATTGCCAAGCACTGTTCTAAGCACTGGAGACTTCCAGATCTCACTGTCTAAAGTTCTGTGAAGTTTGGATTCAGTCAAATGGCCGCACTTGAGGACCTAGAGGGCCATATGTGGCCTCAAGGCCGCAGGTTTCCCACTGCTGTTCTAAAGGAAGCCTTCCCTGTCCACTTTTAGTTCCAATGCCTTCTCTCTGTCAATTTTTCCCTCATTTATCTTGTATATGGTCTATTTTGTGTGTGTATGTATGTATAATATTTGCTTTCATGTTGTCTCCCCAACAAAATCATAAGTTCCTTGAGGGCAGAGAATGTCTTTTGTCCCTTTTTTGTATCCCCAGTGCTTGGCATAGTGCCTAGCACACAGCAGGCACTTAATAAATGTTTATTGAGTGATTGGAGATACAGATAGAAACATCAAGACAAGATCTAATATTAAGGAGTTCACACTCTAACTTAAAGAGGCTAGCCTTTGGTAGAATATATGATGTAACTGGATTTCTCCTTCCTTTAGACAACACCCCCACTGGCTTTCTACTTTGCCTGAAATTTCACCATTGAATAGTCATTCATTTGGGTGAAGCTCTTTTAAAAAATATTGCTGTGTTTTGTTTTTTCATTACAAACACAGATTAATCCCACTCCTTGAAAGGTCTATTGAAAAATGAAACAAAAAGTAAAGTACATGCAACATTAAATGTCTGTAACACTCCCTGCCTCTCTATTTTTAAAGTATTAATTCATAGAAATCTATTTTCTCTGCCTCCTACCTTTATCCTATTGAAAGACAGAGACAGAAAGAAAAAGAGAGAGAAACAAATTCCTTATTACCAATATGCATAGTCCAGAAAGACAAATTCCCTCATTGGTGGTATAATACATACACTCATAATGAATACATGTTCATAATGAACACAATGCACACACATACACAGTACATATTTTGTACCTGTCTATGTAGATACATGTATAGATCAAATATATCTATTTGTACATATTTATATCTATCTGTGTCCATGTCAGATATCTTCTATTTCCTCAATCACATTCATAAACCACAACTTATTCAGTCATTCCTCAGCTGATAGATATCCCTTTAGTTTCTAATTACTTTGTCAGTATTTTTTTAAAAGAGCTGCTTTGAAGATATATATATATATGTGCACATATATGTATGTATGCATATGTGTATGTGTGTATGTGTATATGTATATGTATGTGTATGTGTATATGTATGTATATCTATATGCATATGTATATATAGGTTCTAGAACTAGAATCAAGAAGACTCATCTTCCTGAGTTCAAATCTTGCCTCAGACATTTACTATGTTACCCTAGACAAGTCACTTCACCTTGTTTGCCTCAGTTTCCTCATCTACAAAATGAGCTTGTGAAGGAAATGACAAGCCACTCCATTATCTTTGCCAAGAAAACCCCAAAGGAGGGTTCACAAAGAGTTGGACATAACTGAAAAAGACTAGACAACAGCATACATAGGGGACCTTTTCATGCTTTTTTACTTCTTTTGGATAACCTGCTAGGCTTCTGGTATATACAAATACATCAAAGGTTATGCACTATTTAGTAACATTTTGTGCATGATCCCATATTGCTTTCCAGAATGGTTTTAGCCATTCAGAGGTCTAATGGCAATGTATCAATGTACATGTTTTCATATAGCCCCTCCAACATTTATTATTTTTCTTGCTTTTATTTTTTTCTGTCATCTCAACCAATTGACTAGATATGAAGAAGAATTTTAGAATTTTTAAATTTGTATCTCTCTAATTAATAGTGAATCGGAGCCTCTTTTTCATATACTTGGGTTTTTTTTCCTCTTGAGAACTGCCTGCCTGTTTCTTTTTAAAGATGAAAATACCTCTGGGTTAACACATTACTGTGAGAAGAGATGGGCTAAAAGTCATTCACACCTTTATGTGAATTAATTTACTCTGATACTTTCCTCAAAATTTCTAACAGAAATCAACTATCCTATGCTTGGCTGATCTCCAAGTACCCCAGTTCCAGGTAAAGAAACTGGAACAAGTTCAGTCAATGCAATTAAACCAGCAGCACTAGAATGCCTCTGATAGGGATCACTTCATCTCACTTGTGTCCCACACTAGTACACTGAGAGGCGGTAGAGAGGGATGGTTGGTTGGGAGGGTGCTCATGGGACCTGTCCCAGACTGACAGTAAAATCTGGAGCACGTATCACCATGCTCACACTAAAAGGAGGAGAGCTAAGTCCTAGACACCCCGGTTCTGTGCCCACCAATTTTCCTCATCTTTCTCACCTAATTCAGACAGCTAGGTGGCATAGTTGATAAAATGCTATGCCCAGAGTCAAGGAGATGTAAGTTCAAAATCTGCCTTAGGCATTTACTAACTGTATGTGTAAGTCATTTATACTGTTTGCCTCAGTTTCTCTGACTGTAAAATGGATAATAATTCCCAAGGTTATTGTGAGGATCAAATGAGATATGTATAAAGGAACTTTGTAAAACTTAATAAAAATGGTAGTTGTTGTTGTTAGGAAGGGCAGAGAAAAGAAAGCTTTCAATGTGAGGCTCTGGCCAGTATTCCAGCATGATGTTTTTACTGTTGCTTTATTTTGTTTTCAGATTGGACCTGTGGGACAGGATTTTGGGAGGATGGCATATTCCCGACATTTAGCTAAGACACATAGTAGGTGCTTAATAAATATTTACTGACTGACTGAATTGAGTTGAATTTCTCATACCAGGTCTTGCTGCACAGCCAGGGAGCCCTGCGCTTACTGTCCAAATTGCTTCACTAGTGTACTGTAACTCTGTGTTTAAGCTTACATTCAATTCTAGACCCAATGTCCCAGTCATCCTTAAGTTTCCCTCCATGCTCCCTTGATCACTCCTCCTAGGTCAGCCTCTTAATCCCTAAACTGACCAGCACCAAGCCTGACGCTTCCAAACTGGCTTCTAGAATTACAGGCACCTCTTATCATGAGATTATGGATCTAGAACTGAATAGAGTGTCAGATACCCACCCCCATTTTCTTTTACAGAAAAGAGGACTGAGGATCAGGGAGGATAAGTGACTCATTTGTCCAGGGTTACACAGGCCTTTGGACCAAAGACCTTTGACTCCAAACCCTAGAACTTTTTCCATCTGAGGTGCCCTTTTCTCTCCTTTTCTCTCTGGGCCCTGCAGAGTTCCAAGATTATGAAGTATCTATTGAATGAACTCAGCTTAGGGCCTATTTACACAATGCCAGTCATCTAATGATCCCAAACAACCAAAACAAAAATGTGTCAAGTCTCAAGATGATGGTAAAAATGTGAAGAACATATTACTGTAGAGAAGCAAAAATCTACAATCCTGAGGGCTTAGCAATGGATGGACCCGAGATTCAATATGTAGGCATGATTCTGAACAAACCATGATCCTCACAGAGAATTTTCATATACCGCAAGAGACAAATGTTTATCTGCTTATAATTGGTTAAGAAAAAAACAAAAACCTAAAAACTTCCCATTTGAAAGGAGTGTAAGGGGTGGCTATGGTGCAGTGAGTAAGAGCGCTGGCCTCAGTGTTGGGATGACCTGGGATCGAATCTGGCCTCAGAAAATGAGCACCCACACACAAATAATGACTAGCCGTGTAACCTTGAGCAAGTTACTTAACCCCAATTGCTTTAAAAAAAAAAAAATTTTTTTAAATGAAAGGAGAGTAAGATAGTGGATGGTGAGAGTATCATTCATTCATTCATTCATTCATTCATTCATTCATTTATTCATTCATTCTTCAGCAGGCCTGGGTTATAACCTGACTCTTTCATTGTCAAGATGCGTGAACTAGGAAAATGGGTCAACCTCTCTGGGCCTCAGTTGCTTCTGAGTATTAGGATACTAATCCCATACCTAATGGCTGGAGATTAAACCATATGATCTCATGAAGCTCCGTTTAGGTTTCATATCTATTATGTTATGGACTGCTGTCATGATTTTGGAGTATTTACCTCAAATCTTTCTCTAGCACTTAGCACAGGGCACACAGTAAACATTTAATAAACATTTGTTGACTGACTGGCTTTCTCATATCTTATTATAATAAAGGTTAAAGTGTACAGTTTAAAGGGTGGATATAAAATGTGGGCTTATGCTTTTCAACTATAAAAGTCTAAATGGGTAAAAATAAATTGGGTCAATGATTGAATCAGTGGCTGATGCAGAAAGGTAAAGCCAGGAGTCCTGCTTGACCAAAACTAGCCATATGGCACAGGGCAAAGAGTGGGCCCAGAGTCAGTAGACCCGGGCTCAAATCCTGGATTTAACATTCACTAGCTAAGTGGAAATACATAAGTAACTCAAACTCACTAAGTCCCATCTTCCCAATCTGTAAAATGGGGAAAGGCAATATTTCTATCGGCTACCTTATAAGGAAATCACTTTGTAAACTTTAAAGGCCTATATTTTAATCACTATTATTATTATATACTTAAAGCCCTATATTTTAATATCTGTTATTATTAATCCCACAACTTTTATACCTATTCAACACTCACTGGGCTCCCCCCACCCTGGACTTATCAGAAATTAATCAACTACTATTTACATTCCACTAGATATGAAAAAGATTATCTATGATAGTTCTGATAAAATGTTTTGTAAACCTTAAAGCTTAAACACTGTATAAATGTAAGTTATTACATGCCCCAAAGTCTTAGTGTGGTTTTTAGTTCAAAATCGTACTAAGACTTTTGGGACAACTTGGAAGAGGAGAAGGAGAAGGAAGAGGAGGAGGAGGAGGAGGAGGAGGGGGATGATGATGATGATGATGATGATGATGATGATGATGATGATTGATGATGATTGATGACGACAACAAAGGCAACAACAATGGTGATGGAGATGAGTATTTTCTATCCACCTGAGATTAGTAGTAGCTTCAACTTTCTGTAGCTTCCCTCCCCCATCTGTCCCCCACTCCAGTGGGTTTCTCAGATGTAGTTCTTTCCCTCTTTCTCTTGGGTGTGGTATGAGACCCTGTTAGCCCTCTCCTGGATCTGGTATTGGTGTATCAGGACACCTAGGTCTCCTTACTATCCCTGTCCAAATTTTGACCTGGGATGTTAGAGGCAAGGAGGAGAGAGGTTAGAGCAATGATTTCAACTATAACTAAATTTTTAAAAACTAATATTTAGAGGAAAGTTGGATTTCCTTCTCATAACAGATGTGGATCTCAATTATATTTATCATAATACATGGGTTACCTTCTTGTCAGTGATAACTGAAAGGATTGCCATTTGTCACTAGATCCATTATAATTATATATCTGTATAGCATTATGTGATGTAGTTGTTCTAAACAACATAGATTTATTAGTAAACGCTTATAAATGTAGACTGTTTCTGTCCTAACTACTGTCTGGAGACTCTGAAACTTCAAGGTCTCATGATCATAGTCAGGCCTGAAAATTAGAAAGAGCTTGGTGGGTGTTGCAAAGGATTGGCTTGTTACTAGCCTAGAACAAAACATCCTACCTAGTTAGGCAGCTAAGGAATGCAGTAAATAGAATATTGGTTTTGGAGTTAGACCCAAGTTTGAATTTTCCATCGGAATTTTACTAACTATGAGACTTTGGGAGATTCATTTAACTTCTCTCTGCCTTAGTTTCCTCATCTGCAAAACTGAGATAATAATAGTACCCACCTCCCAGGGTTCTTGTAAGAATCAAACACAATAACAGATGAAAATCTTCATGAAAATCTTTGAAAATCTTCAAGTGCTACTTTAATTTTAACTGTTAGTAGTAGAAGTAGTACTCCAAGTTTTGGGGTGTATGGAGCCACAGACTTCTAGTGACCCATACATGCATGCATGCATACATATATACACATACATTTGCATATGTCTATACACATGCGTGTATGTATGCGTGTATGTGTATATGCATGCATGTGTGTATATATACATAGTCAATTTCCTTGCTTTTCTAATGGCAGCAACACCACTAGTCTGTAATTTTAAAAATTAAACCGAACTTAGAATACAATTTATCAGGGATTTGTGATTCTGTTGTTATGCGTGAGAATTCTTGGAAGACCCCATCATTAAATTTTCAGTGAGAGTATTTACTCAGAAATCCCCCAACACTACAAATCAAGACTTGATTTATTGTTTTGTTGGCTGTGTAGACTTAAGAAATTTTTAATAATGCAGATTAAACCTAAAAGTGTGTGTATAGTTTCCATCCCACCCCCCATGCCTCCCACCCCAAAGCCTGTTTGTTAAACATTTACCAGCATGCCTCTGTATTGTCCTATAAATCTAACTTGAGCTCAGAAGGAGGACAGTAGAAGAGAGAAAATGAAATCACCATCAGATTAGAGGCCTGGTCACTGATAACTGTAGGCTAACAACAACAACTACAAAAGACAACACAGCAACAGCAACAACAAACTCGCATGTATATACACTCTAAAGTTTGCAGCACACTTACATCTATTTATCTCTTTCAAGCCTCATTATACCTATTTCACAGAAAACACACATAGAAGCATTGGAGTTCTCGGTCTCCAGCCTCTTGATCTGGTCAGACAGACGGCTTTGGAGGGTTTCATAATCAGCTTTATTTTAGCCTATTCTTCTCAGATGGTTGCTGGGAGAACCAGCTTCTATAACATTCCCTAATCACCCTTCTCACAGGGGCCAGCGAGAAGGGGGGGGCGGCAAGTACCCGTATATCTCTATGGGGTCAATCAAGACAGGCACAGTTTGTTTGCCCCTCTAAATCCCCTCAAACCTCAATGGGGGATTGTTGAGGCACACACAGATTCCCCTCTGGGTTCCCTGTGGTTTTCCCATGGGCTCACCATGGTTTCCCTACTAGCCAGTGCCCACCTGCTTTATAGGCAACAAAGAAGGCATCTTACCAACATTAAGCTCACAGGTTAACTTCAGCAATCTCGTCATTCTGCATAAGTGTAGTAACTATTACATTATATCATCCTGTATCTCATGACACAGTCTCAATAGGACTGTCTCTCACTACGATCCTGGGAACTACTATCTAGGGGCTGTTCTAGGAGTTATTTTCCAACACCTGGAAGCTAGACATTCCCATGACCATGGATCCTGAGAAACTAAGTCAAAGAAGGATAATAAAATCCTCCTTACATACAATACCCCTGCCACCAATCAAGATTCCTGCAGGTTTCAGCGAATCAATGATTTTTCTCTAGTTGGACTCATTGTGAAGTTCACAAGGATTTTAAAATAGTACTGGCATTGATAAAAAAAAAACCCTTTAATATTGCATGGTGGATAGAACACTGATTTTTCTCTAGTTGGACTCATTGTGAAGTTCACAAGGATTTTAAAATAGTACTGGCATTGATAAAAACCCTTTAATATTGCACGGTGGATAGAACACTGAACTTGGAGTCAAGAAGACCCATGTTTAAATCCTACCTCAGGCATTTACTAATTATGTGACCTAGAGAAAGTAACCTAGCCTTTTTGAATGTCAACTTTCTTACCTGTAAAATGGGTATATATAATAAAAGTACCTCTCTCACATTGATCCTCTTGGAGAACAAAGGACAAATAACAACACCACCACCTAACAGACATAATGGGAAGCTAGGTGGTGCAGTGGACAGAGAATCCTGCCTGAAGTAATGAAGACTCATCTTCTTGAGTTCAAATGTGACCTCACATATTTCCTAGCTGTGTGACCCTGAGCAAGTCACTTACTCTGTTTGTCTCAGTTATTCATCTGTAAAATGATCTGGAGAAGGAATTGGCAACTCCAGTATCTTTGCCAAGAAAACACCAAATGGGGTCACAAAGTTGTACATGACTGAACAACGGCAGTCACATAATTATTGGGAGGACCAAATGAGATCATGTATTATTGCAAAACTGCTATATAAATGTCAGCTATTATTATTGTGTGATCTCACTTAAACTTCACAAGAATTGCTAAAGTGGGTATTGAAAATATCATTATCTCCATCTTAGAGATAAGGAAAATCAGAATTAGAGCCAGTAAGTGACTTGTCTCTCACTGCATTACAGGCAGTATTTGAACATAGATCATCTTGAAGTCAGGTCCATAATGTTATCCATTAAACCATGCTGGGACAAAACAATGAATATGATTACTTCTTTGCTGTTGCTGTTGTTGTTCAATCATTTTTCAATCATATCTGACTCTTCATGACTCCATTTAAGGTTTTCTTTTTTTTTTAATTTTTTAAAGCAATTGGGGTTAAGTAACTTGCTCAAGGTTACACGGCTAGTCATTATTTATGTGTGGGTGCTCATTTTCTGAGGCCAGTTTCAGTCTTGGGTCATCCCAACTCCGAGACCAGTGCTCTTACTCACTGTGCCACCTAGCTGCCCCCATTTAAGGTTTTCTTGTCACAGTTACTGGAGTGGTTTGCCATTTCCTTCTCTAGCTCATTTTACCAGTGAGGAAACTGAGGCAAACAGGGGTAAGTGACTTGCCCAGGACCACACTACTAGTAAGTGTCTGAGACCAGAAAGGAACTCATAAAGGTGAGTTTTCCTGATTCTAGGTCTGGTATTGAGCAACCTAGCTCAAAGCTATTTCCCCCATCCTTTCAATTTTTTCTAATCTTAACTCCCTATTTTCTATCCTCTTGCTAGTGTTAGGCAGATGATGAAAAATCTTATCCTTTGCCAAAGGACTAATTTCACATATATACACACATACACACGCATATATATGTATGTATATATGTGTATATATATGTGTGTGTATATATATACATATATATATATATATATATATATATATATATATATATATATATATGCCTTTTAAAAGTGTTTTCAAGAATATAAGACCTGAAGGGGACCTTCAAGATTATCTAGTCTAACTCGATGAAGAAACTAAGGCCCAACAAGGTTCCTAGATACTCAAGACATTCAGGATCTCATCAGAAAAGTCCTGCTCTTGCATCCCTGGGTAGAATAGTACCAATACTAAACCTGGAGCACTAGATGCCCTTTCAAAGGTCCCCAGGCCAGCTGGTCTATTTCCTTGCTGCACCTGCTTTGCTCTGTCGGTCCCTGCCCCCAAGGAAGAGCAAGGAGATCACTGCGGATTAACTATTGAAGTATGCTTTCATTTTTGCATAAGTAGTGTGCTTTGGACTATGCAGGAGAAAAGGATCTGTATAAGTGAAGGAGTCAATTATGTATTGTTATGAGTGGAGAGATTATCTACAGAGATAAGAGGTTTTCAGAAGCCAAGAAGTGCAGGTGAACTGGCCCAAAGCTGAAGGGTCTGCAAAGAAGCAGTATATGTAACAAAATTCATTCAGTTCACTGATTCAATTATTCATTCTAATCAATCATTCTTCACCTTCTAAAAATGCATTCATCTGGGGGCGGCTAGGTGGCGCAGTGAGTAGAGCGTCGGCCCTGGAGTCCGAAGGACCTGAGTTCAGATCCGGCCTCAGACACTTAACGCACACATAAACAAAAACCTAGCTGTGTGACCTTGGGTAAGTTACTTAACCCCAATTGCCCTCCAAAAAGCAAAAAAAAAAAAAAAATGCATTCATCTTTTTTGTTAAGACAACCTCTAAACATTAAATATTCTTCCAATATCAAATGGGCTTACTTATATTTCTGTGTTTCTGTTGTTTGGTGATGTTTGAAAGTCTAGTAGCTTTCTATATTCTGAAGTTTTGGAAAGTTTCCTCATATGTTTTCCTATGGGGAATGTCCACTGATTACCACATGCAGGCTAGGGTGTGCCTACAGAGTCTCTGAAATGGGGAAGATGAGCGACAGGGGATGGGAAGATAGTGAGAGGAGTGGTTTCTCCATAGGCCTCAAGTATAAGCCAGTAACACAGATTTTGTCCCTATCAAGGGAAAGGGGAAGCTGACTGGGGCAAGGACATTGAGTGAGTGCTTTGAGTACTAGAAATCTATGGTGTTAGTTTATTAGGATTTTACCTTGCTGGAGTTGTTTCTTCTATGGTCTGTGGATTTAGCTAAAATTGTTCTACATTTGACACTTTCTCTTTTTCTTTCTTTCTTGCTTGCTTGCTTTTTTTTTTGGAGGGCAATTGGGGTTAAGTAATTTGCCCAAGGTTACAGCTAGATTTTTGTTTGTGTGTGTGTTAAGTGTCTGAGGCCAGATCTGAACTCAGGTCCTTCTGACTCCAGGGCTGACACTCTACTCACTGCGCCACCTAGCCACCCCTCTTTCTTTCTTCCTTTCTTCCTTTCTTCCTTCCTTTCTTTCTTTCTTTTTCCTTCCTTCCTTCCTTTCTTTCTTTCTTTCTTTCTTTCTTTCTTTCTTTCTTCTTCTTCCTTCCTTCCTTCCTTCCTTCCTTCCTTCCTTCCTTCCTTCTTTCTTTCTTTCTTTCTTTCTTTCTTTCTTTCTTTCTTTCTTTCTTTCTTTCTTTCTTTCTTTCTTTCTTCCATTCTTTCTCCCCATGTCTGGCTTGGGTGATTATGGAAGGCTTCTCAGAGCAGGTGGTATTTAGGCTAGACCTCTGGAAATGAATAGAATCTTGATACATGGAGATGGGGTCGGTAGAAAGGCATATTCTAAGTGATGGGAATAGTTTGAGCAAAAATCTAAAGGCAGGAGGTAGGAGAAGGTCAGTAAATCTTCATAAAGATGGGGAGAAGCCCAATTTGACTAAAGGGTAGGGTGGGTATCCAGGAGTAACTAGAGAAAAGACTGGACTAAAGAGAACTTTGAATGAGAAACTGAGGACACTGTATTTTAAGGAGAATTCAAACAGAGCAAGCACTCCCATGTGGGTCAGAAGAAGTGATACAAGGATACTCTCAAGGTCTCTCTGAAGAACTTCGGAATCATTTGTGAGACATGGGAAACACTGGTGCAGGACTGCCCAGCATGGCCTGCCCCCCCCCCCCCCCACTAAAGAAGGAGCTTTGCTATATGAGCGAAACAATTGCAGTAGCTCAAAAGAAACATGGCATAAGCAAATTTAGAGACATCTCCACTCTAAATGTTCCTGTGGACTGTTTGTGCCTGACATGTGGCAGAGCCTTCCTGATCAGCCAGACACACTCCAAAATAGTGGTGTCATTTTGGTCTTCTATGAGAACAAAGGACAAGAACCAACCAGCCAAGGTGATAGGGAGTCAGAGAAAGTTTCAAAGTAGGGGAGTAACAATCAGAACAGTGGTTTAGGAAAATTACTCAAGCCATGATGTGAAGTCTAGATTAGAGACTGGGGAAACTGGAGGCAAGGAGACTAGCTAAAAATCTAGCTAAAATTTTAAGTGGGGGGGGGGGGGGAATAGGGATAAGGAGAGAGAGATTATAGTTCCTAGAATATTGGAATGACACCTCCCAATGAGCAGTCTTAGGGGGTGTTTGGTAGATGAAACAACCACCACCAAAGTATCTGAAGAATAAAGAAACCATGAGCTCAGGCAAAAAAAAAATAGATGATAGATGCCATAAAGAAATCTCTGGGTCACTTGGTACCTTGATTTGACTGTTCTTCTTGTGTGTGGACTTGGGCTGTTAAGTTTCTAAATGTTTATGTATTAGCATGTTCTCCCTGGTGACTGAACTGATGGAGAGAAAACTCTTGGCTTACACTATTTTTATGGGGGTTGACCATGGATGGTAAACCACAAACTGGAAGGACAAGATGACCTTTAACAGTCTAATGAGAAAAATGCCACACAATGACAGCCACTACCTCCAACCCAGGATCCCACCTCCCTGGGAGACCACAAGAGACATTCTGTGGAAAGGCATAATTATCCCTAATATTATCACAGAGCCAATTCAAAAGTTTTCCATGTCCCCAAGCCCTCTAATTTTACAATAAATAATTCATTGTGTGTGTGGGTATATGCAGTATGTTGTTACACATTCACATATAAACATACATACATAGAGAAATATAT
This sequence comes from Gymnobelideus leadbeateri, assembly GCA_011680675.1. Taxonomy (NCBI): domain Eukaryota; kingdom Metazoa; phylum Chordata; class Mammalia; order Diprotodontia; family Petauridae; genus Gymnobelideus; species Gymnobelideus leadbeateri. Next base: position 324,826 of record WOXC01008083.1, read on the forward strand.
AATAATAGCAAATAGCTAACATTTCTATAGCACTTATGATGTGCCAGGCGCATAAAAGCTTTACAATATTTACCTCAGGGGTGGCTAGGTAGAGCAGTGAATAGAACACCAGCCCTGGAGGCAGGAGGACCTGAGTTCAAATCCAGCCTCAGACACTTTAACACTTACTAGCCATGTGACCTTGGGCAAGTCATTTAACCCCAATTGCCCTCCAAAAAACCAAAAATTATTTCATTTGATCCTCAAAATAATCCTGAGGTAGGTGTTATAGTTCCCCATTTTACAAGCAAAGATACTGAGGCAAGCAGAAGTTAAATGACTTGCCCAGAGTCACACAGCTAGTAAGTATCTGAAGCCAGATTTGAATTCAGGTCTTCCTGACTCCAGGCCCAGAGCTCTATCCAATGTGCCACCTTATGTATGTATGTACACACAGAAACACATAGAAGCACACACACACACACCCTTGTCCACTACAGAAGGAAAGTGGCATAGTAGATAAGATAAAGAGCTGGCCCCAGAGTCAGAAAGACTACAAGTCCAGTCTGATATATACTGCCTATGTGACCTTGTATTAATCATAGCCTCTCAATGCTCTAGGCTCCCTCTCACCTCAAGAATCAAATATAAAATCCTCTGTTTGGCATTCAAAGCTCTTCACCACCTGGCCCTGTACTGCCTTCCCATTCTTCTTATGCCTTACTCCCTTCTATATACTGTGTGGTCCAGTGACACTAACCTCTGGTTTTCCTCTCAAAGACACTCCACCTCCCAACACCAGATATTTTCTCTGACTGTCCCTCATGCCTGGAACACTCTCCCTCCTCATTTCTGCCTCCTGGTTTTCCTGGCATTCTTCAAGTACCAGCTAAAAGCCCATCTCTACCAAAAGACTTTCCTTAATTCTAGTCTCTTTCTTCTGCTGATTATCTCCAATTTATCCTGTATTTGCCTTGTTTGCACATAGTTATTTTCATGTTGTCTTCCCCATTAGACTGTGGACTTCTTAAGAGCAAGACCTGGACTGTCTTTTGCCTTTCTTTGTATCCCCATCACTTAACACTATACAACATACACTGTGGGTGCTTAATAAATGCTTGTTGACTATTGTCAGGCTACTCTCTAAGATTGTAAACTACAGTATAGTTATTGATGTGTATTGGAAGAGGGAATTTCCTTATCAGGAACTCCCTACACCAGTGGGTTCACAAGTCTGAAAAAGAAAAGAAAGAAGGAAGGAAGGAAAGAAGGAAGGAAGGAAGGAAGGAAGGAAGGAAGGAAGGAAGGAAGGAAGGAAAGAAGGAAGGAAGGAAGGAAGGAAGGAAGGAAGGAAGGAAGGAAGGAAGGAAGGAAGGAAGGAAGGAAGGAAGGAAGAAAGGAAGGAAGGAAGGAAGGAAGGAAGGAGGAAGAAGGAAGGAAGAAAGGAAGGAAGGAAGGAAGGAAGGAAGGAAGGAAGGAAGGAAGGAAGGAAGGAAGGAAGGGAGGGAGGAAGGAAAGAAGGAAGGAAGGAAGGAAGGGAGGGAGGAAGGAAGGGAGGGAGGAAGGAAAGAAGGATCTTTTTTCTCTACTAAGGTACTCTGAGTTCTCAAGGCTAAACCAATAGAATTCAGGCTCAGGTAGATCCTACCAAGCTGGATATATTCTAAAGGCACTACAAGATATGTCCCAAAAGTCTAAGAGCCATTTTAAGCTTCTTGAAGTTTATTAAGCTTACAACTGCACTAAGATTTTGGGGGTATCCTGTAGACCTGAGGTTTGGAGACCAGACTAAGTCCAGAGAGGTTCATTTTCAGAGTGTTAGAGACCAGTGGATGACTTGTTCTGACCACAACAATTCCTGGAATAATCTGCTAAAATCAGGAAAAGGCTATGATCTTCATCAGGGGAGAGGGAATAGCCATGCAATGGAACTTAGTTCCTTGAAATGTAGACTTTACACTCTATACCATTTCTCCAAATAATATCATGAAAACAATCATCCGCTTACAAAGAGGGGAGGTTCATTTGCAGATTGGTGCTTTGGAACTCAGAATTCATTTTCTTATAAAAACAACATTTTCAGTGTGAATTTGTTCCAAGGCTAGCACATTTAAAACCTTATTAAATCCATGATGTAGCTAAAATACTACACAGTGGTGAGGAAAATAATAAAAAAGGAACACCCTTCTTAATTTTTAATTTTTGATGTCATCTTTTTGATAACACTTTCACTTCAGAACATATCCTCTGAGCAAATCACAAGCTCTATATACTGAGGGGATTCAACTCTCAGGTCCCTTCCACTTTGCAAAATAATTAAGTTAGCATTTACATAGTAATATCTACATAATTACTAGCTCTTTTTCTTTGGAGGGAAGGATCATATATCTCAGATGATGTACTTTACCCTGCTTCTCCCATGTATTTCATTGCAATTTAATTGCTCAAATGTGCCAGCTAGCGCCACCTTCACTCCACCCCTCAAGCACCATTCATTGCTCTTTGACTGACCCACAATTTTAACTCTTAAAAGACTTTGCTGTTCCATGATATGCCAGCCCTATAGTATCACCTGAAAAATAAGAATGTTAAAGGGATGAGCCTTTGTTTTATGGGAGAAGTGTAGGGTCATTAAAAGAACTGCAATGCTTCTCAGAGGCCATTCAACTCCCTTTCCCCTTGTACAGATGTTCAGGTTTGTCTAGATAAGGAATAACAACAGAATCAACTCAGTTTCAGATAGCTATTTAATGTTTACAAAGTGTTTGGAAGTGCTGGTTTGGGCATTCCTACAGCACCCCAATGATCACCATGGAATTGAGCTGATGCCATTGTGGGGTCTTGGTCCAATTCATTTGCTTACATAGGCTTTCTGTACAGGGGAATGATCAAGGTGAATATTGTACTCAAATAAGGATTCCTTAATTGATCTTTTAATTGAAATCTGGCGTGTTGTAGTGGATACAGCACTAGACCTGAGAGCCAAGAAGACTTTTCTGTTCACATGTGGCTTTGGACACTACTTGCTCTGTGACCTTGAGCAAGTCATTGAACCCCTTTAGGCTTAATTTTCCTCATCTGGAAAAAATCTCTAAGATCCCTTCCAGCTTCAAATCTATAATCATGTGATGTATGAAGTTCCTAGTCAGTCTCGAAGCCTTACTTTATCAATCTGCAAGCTTTGGAGCATTTGACCAGGTCGTCACTAACACATTCCCCAGTCCCCTAAGCCCTCCATGCCTTGGACTCCATGGGAGTACCCCAGGCAACATACACTGTCCTCACCATTAGTCAACAGGGAAATGAAATGTTCTTCTTTGTCAGAGAAAGGTTGGGGACTTCCCCTAAAACTCCTCAGCCTAATTATTTTGTCTAGACAAAATAAAGTAGAGGGTTGAGTCAATGCCCTGTGAATTAGGTTAACAAAGTTAGTCTAGATTCATTGGTTACTCAAACCTTTCCTGAAGGTTTAGTGACCAAGGGTGCAGATAATAGCCAGGCTCCTATCACAGAGGAGCTACTATAGGCTTCTTGAGAGCTTTAGCTGTTATTCATTCCCATCTCCCCTATCCTACAGAAGACACTGTGATTTTAATAAAATAAGAATGAGGCTGACCAGGGAATATCAGCACTAAATGCACTTGTACAATTGATTTTTAAAGCTCTTCTTTAAAATATTGGTGGAAACTCTGACACTTATTTCTGGCCAACTCTACCTATTTACCCTGTACTAGTTACTAAAACTAATGTTAACTCCATAGCATAGATTAGTTTTTTTAATAATATGAGTAATAATTATTATAAAGAACCAGCTTTTATTTATTATAGTACTATAAAGTTTGCTAGGCACTCTACATATGCTATCTCATTTGACCCTCAAATGAAGGTAGAAGCTATACTGATCCCCACTTTACAGATGAGGAAACTGAGGCAGAGGTTAAGTAACTTGCCCAAGATCATATGACTAATAAATGTCTGAGACCAAATTTGAACTCAGATCTTTCAGTCAAAAAAACAAAACAAAGAAGGGAGGCATATTTTCTCTGAAGTTCTTGTGGGTATGCATGGTCATTATACTTATAAGCACAGTATTCATTTCAGCTTCAGATGGCTTTCTTAGGGACAATAATTGGATTAAGTTGGGGAGGTTGGGAACAGACCATAGAGAGGTAAATTTCAGTAAGTAGGAAGTCAAGATAAGGAATGTACAAAGCACAAGAGCCTAACAAAAACAAACTTGGCTGAAGCACTAAAGTAAGGAGATTTGAGAAACCAAAGGTCACTAGGTAAAAGGCAGGCTTCCATTCCATAGGTGGAGAGAAGAGAGGTAGACTTAATAAGAAAATGAGTAAGAGAATGCTTAAGATAGATTTTACTAGCATTTTATTTTTGTCTTGGGCTAACCATGATGACCATCGTAGTCATTATCATACCCAGAAATGTGAGTATGGTTTAATACTAGAAAAAATACAAACATGGTAGACTGTGTTGAGGATAACAAAAACCGTATGATTACATCATTAGATGTAGGAAAAGCTTTTGACAAAATACAGTACAATTTTTTATTCAAAACTCTAAAAATCAGAGGAATTAATGGACCCTTTTTAATGAGGTAAAGAAATATTTCTCTAAAAGCAAGAGAATCACACACAAAGAACACAAACTAAAAACCTTTCTAATAAGATCCAAATAAATCAAAAAAGGCTATTATCCCCATCATTATTTTATATTATGCTATAAATGCTAGCAAATGAGAAAAGAAATATAGATTAAGGGAATACACATAGGCATAGAAGAAACATAATGATCACTTTTTGAAGAAGACATGATGGTCTTCATAGAAAACCCTAGGGAGTAAACTAAAAAAATTAATTGAACCAATAATTTCAGTAAAATAGCAGTGCATAAAATCCATTAAAACCATCAGCTTTTCTATGTATTACTAACAAAACCCAACAGGAAGAGATAGAAAAAGAGAGTCCATTCAAAATAAGTAACCAGTGTATAAAGTATTTAGAGATCTCCTGCCAATTCACACATGGGAACTATATAAATATAACAACAAAACAACTTATTACATAAATACAGACCTAAATGGAGGGATAATAATTGCTTATTGTTGGGCATTGCCAATATTTTAAAGTGATAGTTATGTCTGAATCAATTTAATTATTCAATAGCATATCAACCAATTATCAAAGAATTAATTTAGAGAATTAGAAAAAATAAGATTCATCTGAGAAGCAAAAGATCAAGTTTCTTAAAGGAAATAATGGAAAAATATGAGAAAAAAGGGAAGCTCACTAAGTCAGATATCATGCTATATCACAAAGTAACAATCATTACAATTATTTGGTACTACCTAAAAAAACCAGAAGAGTCAATAAGTGGAACAGATTATATAACATAACAGATTATATAACATAACAGATTATATAACATAAAGAAATGAATGTAGTCTAGAATTGTGTTCATTAAATCCAGAGACTGCATTTACTGGACTGAGAACTCATTATTTGACAAAAGCTGGTGGGAAAATTGAAAAATAGTCTAGAAAAAACTAAGAGTAGACCAAAATTCACACTATATACCACAATAAGCAACAAAATGATACATCACCTAGATATAAAAGGTCACATCACAAACAAAAGAATGGGGAAGAAAATAACTTTCATAGCTGTGGATAAAGGAAGGCATCATGACTAGACAAGGAATAGAGAAGATCATTGAAGATAAAAATAGACAATTTTGATTCCATAAAAGTAAAAAGGTTTTGCACCCCCAAAAAGTAATTAAAATTTGAAAGTAAACAGAAACTGAGAAAAGAGTCTTTGAAGCAAGTTTCTTTAATAAATGTCTCATATCCAAGATATATAAGAAACTGATTCAAATATACAAGAATGACAGTCATTTCCCAAAAAAATTAATGTTCCAAAGCTTCAAACAGGTAGTTCTCAAAGAAAGAAATCCAATTGCTTTTTTTTTTTGTTGTTTTTTGTTTTTTGGAAGGCAATTGGGGTTAAGTAACTTGCCCAAGGTCACACGGCTAGGTTTTTGTTTGTGTGTGCATTAAGTGTCTGAGGCCAGATCCGAACTCAGGTCCTTCTGACTCCAGGGCCAACGCTCTACTCACTGCGCCCTACCTTGCTTTTAACAGTAATTTTTTTTAATGCTGTAAATCTGCACCAAAGAAATGCAGATTAGAACAACTCTATGCTTTTCCTTCAAACCACCAGATTAACAAAGTAGACAAAAATAGAAAATGACAATTGTTATGGTTTCAGGAAGATGGGCACAGTGGTTGGTGGAGTTGTGGATTCATGCAGGGGTGGGGAACCTGCAGCCTCAAGACCACATGTGGCTTTCTAGGCCCTTGGGTGCAGCCTTTTGACTGAGTCCAAGTTTTACAGAACAAACCCTTTTATTAAGGCCACATATGGCTTTAAGGCCACAGGTTCCCCACCTGTGATAGTCATTCTAGGAAACAATTTGGAGATATACCTAAAATGTCAATCAACTCTGACCCAGCAATACCATTAAGAGTACTATACCCCAAAGAGATCGAAGAAAAATAAGCACCTACATGTACAAAATTACTTATAAAGGCCTCGTCCTTCTTTCCTTCCTTTCTCTTTTTATTAAGGCAAGAATAGGCAACAAGAATTCAGTAGTACTTAGCTTTTCTGGATTTGGCCCACCTTGTTTCCAACTTAAAACAGATTGAAAACAGGTTGACAGATCATCAAACCACGATGACTTTCCTGGTCTTAGGCACCCACGAGTATGAGAGGCCCAGATTCTACATGGCTGGGACATTTTAGGTCCCTTAGATGATGAGGAAGCTAAAACCTATCAGGCCCCAGGACAGCTTTTAGGTTCAAACTTTCTGTGTTGTAGGTGGGAGAAGGGAAGTGGTATCAGGGACCTGATTACTGGTTGCTAGTTACTTGGAAAAACTTGTTTGAATTGATATAGAATGAAACGAATAGGACCAGGAGAACAATTTATAGTATAATGACAAAAATGTAAAAACTAACAATTTTGCAAGTTGTAAGAATACTCATCAATGCAATGATCAGCCATGATTACAGAGGACTGATAATAACTAATAATAACCCCCAACTCCTGACAGAAAGATGATGGATATTCCACAAAATAAAAAAAAAAAACCAAAACCACACTTTTGGACAGTTGTTTTATTTTATCTCTCTCTCTCTCTCTCTCTCTCTCTCTCTCTCTCTCTCTCTCTCTCTTTCTCTTGCCCTGTCCCTCTCTCTCCCTTTCTCTCTTTCCCCCCTCCTCCTTCTCTCTCTCTTTGTCTGTTTCTCTTTGTCTCTGTCGCTATCTGTCTGTCTGTCTCTTCCTCTCTCTCTGTCTCTGTCTTTCTGTATCTGTTTCTGTCTCTGTATCTATCTCTCTCTTCCTTTCTCTCTCGGTCTCTGTTTTTCTCTGTCTTTCTGTCTTTGTGCTTCTTTATCTGTCTTTCTCTGTCTCTTTCACTCTCTCTCTCTCTCTTTAATTCAGAATAGAGAGAAAAAGTTCTTGACTCAGTGAAACATATTTTTACAAAAATTTCAGAGGATTAATATATCTGCCAAAACACAACCACAAGAATAAGGAGGGGAGGGGCAGAAGATAATGGTCTTCAAATAGCTGAAGGATTTTTAAGAAGGAAGAAGCTTGGAATATTAGAACTGAAAGGAACTTCAGAGGTCATCTGGTTACACCACCTTATCTTACATGTTACAGTGAAGTAACAACCAAGAATTCTGGTCCTGAAGCAAATTGAGGTTGTTTTCTTTTCATTTTGGGGGGATTGGTGAGGGGGAAGACATCTTTGAAACACCCCACATTAGATATATCAACATTACTTGATCCAAGATGTAGTAATATGTTTCAGATCCCCAGACTAGGTCATTGACAGTCTGTTCATGTTAAGTACAGCAACATTCATGGCTGGGGAAAGTCAAGGGGAAAGGATCTCTGTTGGATGTAGTGTGGCTTCCTTACCCCATAGCACTGAGTGGGAGAATGGGGGAGAAGTTGACTTCTCCACTTTGACAGTTTTTTATGACTCACTGATCTTTGTCAATGCTGAGTTGACTGACCTGAGGAAAAGGGCACCCCCTGTCCATCATGCTGATACCCTGGAGGGAGTAAGTATAAACCCCAGACATTGGTGGTTATTGTTGTTGTTAGGTTGTTCAGCTGTGTCCAACTCTTAATGACCATACTGTCCATGGAATTTTCTTGGCAAAGATACTGGAGGGTTTGCTACTTCCTTCACTCAGTGATTTTTGGCAAACAGAGGTTAAGTGATTTCTTTAGGGTCACATAGCTAGTGTCTGAGATCAAATTTGAACTCAGGTCTTCCTGACTCCAAGCCCAGTGCTCTATTCATTAAACCACCTACCTGTCCCATGGTATCATGGGACAAATTTCCTTTGACCCTATTCTAGGCAACAGAAGTCTGAAGAAATGAAGTCATTTGATTAAAGTCACAAATTTAGTAGCAGAAATAGGATAAAAATACAGATCTTTTGAGTCTAATGAGATAGTACTCTTTTAATACATCATGCTGTCTATACAAAAAATAGCATCTCTTCCTCCAAACAATATAATAATAATACTAGCAACATCAACAATAATAATATTGTATTATAATAATTAATGTAATAAAAATAATAACATTGCCTTAATTGATATAGCCTGTTATGGAGTAGAAAATACTTTTCTTACAACAGCCTTAAGAGGGAAGTAGTGTAAGCATTGTTTGACCTCATTTTGCAGATGAGAAGTCAGTCTCAGAGAGATTGTGTGATTTACTCAGGGTGCACCCCTGGGAAGAACTGATAATCATTGTACAGTGAAAAGAGTTTTGTCATTGGAGTCAGAGGCCCTAGGTTTGAATACTCCTCCTGCCACTTACTACCCACATGACCTCGGGAAAATCACATAATCTCTTGGGCCTCAGTGTCTTCATTTGTAAAGACTAGATGACCTTTAAAATTCCTTTCTAACTCAGTGTCTATTATCCTATGACTCCAACCCGTGTCTTTGGACCCTAAATCCGATGTTCTTTCATGTTCCTTTTTATGTATAAAGCCTTTTCTGCTCTGCAGCTCCCTACCTCCCCACTTTAACCTACACCCTCCTCCTACCTCTTACTTTATTTTATATATGCTTATATAGATGCTTGCTGTTTCCTCTCATAGAATATCCCATTTTTTTCTTTGGATCCCCAGTGCCTGGTACACTGTAAATTGTTGATCGATTTACATACTTGACTTGATGTATCGATAATAAGGAAACCAAAGTTTTCAGCCTCACTCTCTGCTGCACAGTCACGGAAGGCCAGTGGCAAAACAAAAGTCAAGAGGTCTGACAATGGCCTGGGACGTAGTAGGTGACCTTGGCTTTGCACAGCTCTGCCTCGAGTAAATCCAATTCTTGCACAAGGCAAGACATCACCCTTGTAATATCCTTGGTCCTCTCTGAGAGCAGAGGATAAACAACAATTGTTCATCGCAGCTATTTTTGCTTTTTATTTGTTTGGTTTTTGTCTGACCGACTCCTTATTCAATTCAAGATAGTCAAAAGTTAACAAAAATTAAACTCTTTCTTATTAGCCTCTTTCCACCCTCCTGCTAGTTCCTTGAGAACTAGGACTGTTTTTTGTCCTTTTTGTTTGTTTGTTTGCACCCCCCCCCCCACTTCTTTTGTAAATCCTTAGCTTAGCACAGTGCCTGGTACATGTGTTGTTGCTTATTTGTTCAATTGTGTCTGACTCTTTATGACCCTGTTGGCCATACTGTCAATGGGGGTTTTCTTGGCAGAGATACTGGAGCAGCTTGTCATTTCCTTCTCCAGTGGATTAAATTAGCAAACAAAAGTTAAGTGACTTGCCCAGGGTCACATAGCTAGTAAGTGTCTGAGGTCAAATTAGAACTCAGGTCTTCCTGACTCCAGGACCAATACTCTATCCACTGAATTACCTACCTGCTTCCTAGGTAAACAGAGGTTTAAGTGACTTGCCCAGGGTCATACAGGTAGTAAATGTCATGAGGCCACATTTGAACTCAGTTGTTCCTGACTCCTGACCCCTATGTACCTGGCATATAGTAGGGGTTTAATAATGCTAGTTAATAGATTAACTGACTTACCTTCTAGCCCTATGCAGATACAAAAGGGTCTAATTTTGCTTTCTATGGTATTAACAGAATTCTACCTCAGAGTGTATTTATACTGAAAGGCTCAAGGCAGGCAGGTAAATTTAGAACCAACACAGAGTAGCTGCAGGGTTGCAGATTTTTGGCTCAACATAAAAAACAAAACAAAACAAAAAATGCTTTCCTAGTAATTAGGATCATAGACTTGAGCCAGAAAGATCCTAAGAGGCCACTCAGACTCAACCCCATTGTTTTACAGATGGAAAACTAGGGCCCTGAGAGGGTAAGTGGCTTGTCTAAGATCACATAGGTAGTAAGTGGCAGAGCTAGGGCTGGATCCCAGGTGCTTTCTGTTGTACCAAGTGTCCTAACAAAGACACAGGTTATCTGCCATAAGAGAGGGATCAGTTCCAAGACCAGGGATGTGATATCGTATTATCTCCCTTAATCAGATCATCTGGATGTTTTTGTTCAACTCTGGGCATCTTTTAGAAAGGACAAGCTGGGAAATGTCCAGAAAAGGGAAATCAGGACAGAGTGTCTCCAGCCCATGCCATATGAAGACTAGTTGGAGGAAATAGGAGTGGTTAATTTGGAAAAGAAAAGATTTAGAAACGGCATGATATCTGTCTTGAGGGATGTCTTGTGAAAAAGGAAGTAAATTTGTTTTGCTTGGCCCCAGAAGACAGAACTAGAAATAATGGATACATGTCACAAAGAGGCATGTTTAGGCTTGGTGTCAAGAAAAGCTTCCCAAGATTGCAATTTTCCAGAAATGCAATGGGCTGCTTTCAATGATGTCCTAGTAAATATTTAACTGACTCAGTGGAACAGGATACACTTTTTAAAAGTTTAATCTGCATTATTAACATTTTTTCCATTACTTTTTAAAGTCTAGAATCAGGGGTGGATAACATGTAGCCTCGAGGTCACATGTGGCCCTCTAGGTCCTCAAGCGTGGGCTTTGACTGAATCCAAATTTCACAAAACAAATCCCCTTAATAAAAGGATTTGTTCTGTAAAACTTGGACTCAGTCAAAAGACCACACCTCGAAGGCCACATGTGGCCTCAAGGCAGGTTCCCCACCCTTGGCCTAGATGTTCAATAAAACAAAAAGAATCAAGCCTTAATTTGTAGCCTTTGCCCATTTCTGAGATGTAAATTTTGTTGTTGTTTTTTGTTCAGTAGTTTCAGTCCAGTCCAACTCTTCATGACCCCATTTGGGATTTTTTTGGCAAAGATACTAGGGGGTTTGCATTTTCTTCTCCAGCTCATTTTACAGATGAGGAAACTGAGACAAACAGGGTTAAGTAACTTGCCCAGGATCACAGAGTTAGCAAGTGTCTGAAACCAGACTGGAACTCACAAAGATGAGGGGAGCCCAGCTCAACACTCTATCCACGGTGCCACCTAGTTGACCATTCACACTGAATTTTTTTTCAATTAATGGATTTTTGTTTGTTTGTTTTTGCTTTTTGGAGGGGAGAGGGTAGGGCAATTGGGGTTAAGTGACTTGCCCAAGGTCACACGACTAGTTTGTGTGTGTGTGTGTGTGTGTGTGTGTGTGTGTGTGTGTGTGTGTGTCAAGTGTCTGAGGCCGGATCTGAACCCAGGTCCTCCTAATTCCAGGGCCGGTGCTCTACTCACTGTGCCACCTAGCTGCCCCTCACTGAAATTTTAACAATCCAAGTGGTATCTACACACCGCTGGCTCAAAATAGGGGGCTCTCACTGGAAGATTTCAAACAAAGGCTGGATGACCATTTGTTCTGTTCAGAGTGGTCTTCTGAGTTTCCTCTTTGGGGTATGGGTTAAAATAGATGGTCAACAAAGTACCTTCTGACTCTGAAAAGCTGTGATTTTGATTCTATGATCTTGCAAGGTAATTAAGTTCTTAGGACTACAGGTACTCAGCCAGAAGCTGGATGGCCATCTGCTGTTGTTGGGTTGGACTTTTTTTTTTTGTCCTTTGTTCTCGAAGAGGACCATGACATCATAGAGGTGATGCCATGACATACACGTGAAGGGAGGGCTGTTCAAAGTCACCAGCTTTACTTTCTCCTCTGGGGCCATCTGGGTCCAATGGCCAGATAGATACACATCAGGGTGACAGATGATGGTCCCCAGTCATCTGTCAGTGATGTTATAGAAGAGATTCCTGCATTCATTGGGAAGTTGTGCTAGACCAACAGTATCAAACTCAAATAGAAAGGGGGTACTATACATAAGGATCCCTATGGACCTCATATTTACTTAGAAAACTATTATCAACATTATCTATGTTCTATTATATTTTTAAACTTATTTTGTTAGATATTTCCCCATTACATTTTAATCTAGATCAGAAGTACTAGAGATTGCTGTGGATGGTTTATTTGACACTTCTGGACCAGATAACTTCTAAGGGTCCTGGAAACCTTGAAACTCTGAATTCCTGAATATGTAGATGTTTATGCACTCATTGTTGTCTATCTTGACTCTTTAAAACAATTATATTCCAGTACTTAGGAAAAAACCTGGTATAAAATAAGCATTTAATAAAGGCCTCCATCATTCATCCATCCATCCATCTATTCATTCAAGTTCCTCTATGACATAATTTAGAGTTTGAGGTGAATAGACCATGGTTTTAGAATATTTCCTTCTTTGGTAGAATCTTTTTTTTTTAAGAGATCATTCTTTGCTTCATTTTATTAAACCTATTAAATGGGTGTTGCCTCAGTCAAACTCAAACCTGTTAAAGTCCTTAGCTAGAAAGCACCAATGTCCCCCACTGTATCCTGAGCCATCTCCAGTTGTCCTGATCCATATCTGACCACTGGGCCCAGATGGCTCCAAAGGAGAGAGTAAGGCTGCTGACTTTGCACAATTCTCACTCACATAAATCCAATTCACTTGAATGTCATGGCATCACCTCTTTGATGTCATGGTCCTCTTCAAGATTTCAGGACAGACAGCAGTAGTAGGTTATTCAGAAGTCAATTTGATATAAAGTCTTTAGGCTGTTATTTAGGGGGATGAGTTGGTACATGATTTTATTTACAGTCTTATTCATAAACCCTTTGAAAATATGGGAAATCCTTGACAAATAAACTTAGTGCCCCACCACATGAAGCTGCTCATTGACAAATTCCTCAAGTGGCTGGTAACATTCAGTGGATTTCCAAGAAGTGGAAAAATGAGCTGATCTGAATTTTCTTTATTTGTAGCATTTATTATAAGGTAGTTTGCCAGGGCTCACTGCAAAGAGGTAGCAGCCCTATTCCATCTACCTTCTAGTTATAGCAGATTAGATTCCCCAGGTTCCCTCCCATCTCACTTTCCTCTTGATACTCCAAAATGAAATCCATTATTCACTGTAATTTTTCCCAGGCAGATTTTAAGAGGGTTGTGTGTATGTGTGTGTGTACATTTTCAAATCCCTCCCTACACTCTTTTCAGAGTCCCCTCTGGCAAAACCTTGTCCTACTTATGGATAAAGCAAAGTACTTAGCCTTCTTTGGGAAAAGCAGACTCTTACCAAGAGGAATATATAATTGAAATTCTCTTTAATTTTGTTCATGGCAAACAAACCTTTGCTTCCTCTGTCTTCCATTTCTTCCCCTCTCCTCTTCCTGAATCCCCAATACAGAATCATTTCACCCAACATTTTTAGTGATTGGTGAGGAAGTTGGAAATAAAAAAACAAGAAAATTTTAAAAAATTTTGGAGCGCTAAATGGTACTAGCAACTGAAAATTGAAGTCAGGATTTGGTTGTTCACTCATTCCAGTCATGTCTGACTCTTTGTGACCCCACTTTGGGGTTTTCTTGACAAAGACATTGCAGTGGTTTGCTATTTCCTTCTCCAGTTCATTTTACAGATGAGGAAACTGAGGCAAACAGGGTTAAGTGACTTGCCAGGGTCATATAGCTAACAAATATCTGAGACTGTATTAGAACTTATGAAGATCAGTTTTCCTGACTCTAGCCCAAAGCTCTATCCATGCCCCTTGAAGTAAGGAAGTCTAAGTCAAAATTCCAGTTACTTTCTAGTTACGTTTCCTTGGTCAAGTCATTTAACATTGCTCAGCTGCTAGCTTCCCATTTGCAAACTGGAGATAAAAATAATGCTTACCTCATGAGGTTATTGTGAGGAACAGATAACATACTGAAAAACACTTGGCAAACCTTAAAGCTCTCTATAAATATTACCTTCTCTTATTACTAGTCTTCCTTTCACCCAGCTGAACAACCTGAAACCCAAGATATGGAATGAATTCCTCAACGTCATACAGATGGTAAGAGGCACAGGATAGAAACAACTTTTAAACTATTCCTCAAACAGAAACCTCCTTCTCCTCCCCCCCCCACCCCCACCCCATGCCACTGTATGGGCTCTCCTTCATTCCTGTAATTTATTTCCCCCCCTCTATGCTGATCTATGGGTATGTTGTAGTCAGCTCCAAATGAGTTGCAAGAGTCACTCATTAAAATGTCAGTGTGACCATTTACACCTCAGAAATGGGCAAATGCTAGAAATCAGGGCTTGATTGATTGTTTTGCTGATTGTCTAGACTTTTAAGAAAGTGATGGAGAAAATGTTAATGGTGCAGAATAAACTTAAAAGTGTGTTTGTACAGGCATTTTTTTCCCTAGAGAAGCAGATGTTAAACATTTGCCAGCACACTCCTGCCTATGCCTCTTGGAATCATTTACTTCAAGGCTCAACTTAAATCACCATCTTCTCCATGAGGTCAGTTTTGATTCCTCCATCTGTGGTGCTTTCCCACAAAATATTACCTTGCATTTATTAGCATACACTTAAATTGGTTTATGTCATTTTCCCCAAGGCATTAAATTAAGTGCCTACCAATGTGCCAGGTAATGGTTATGGATGCTGGGGTTGCAAAGTCAAAAGTCTCTTCCCTTAGGGAGATTATATTCTAAGGATCCAACATGGACATATGTGGGCATATACAAGATACAGACACAATGAATGCAAGAGAGTTTCAAGAAAGAGACCAATAAGAGTTAGGGGAAATCAAGCAAAGTTTCATGTAGAAAATGGTGCTTGAGTTGAGTCATGAAGGAATCTAGTGATTCCAAGAGCAGGAGGTAGGGAGTAAGAGCATTATGGAATTGAGGTTCAGTTAAAGCAAAGACAAGAGATAGGAGATACAACATATTGCGGGGGGAATAGTGAGTAAGCCAGAAGATCTGAATCACAGAGTATGGGAAAGACTCTAACATGTAAGAAGACCCAAAAGGTGGGAAAGAGCCAGGATGTTGTAGGTCTTAAATGCCAAATGGATGAGTTTATGCTTGATCCCATAGGGAATAGGCAGCAATTGGAATTTATTGAATAAAGGGGGGACAGGATTAGAGCGATGTTTTAGGAAAATTACTTTGGCTGTGAGAAGGATGAACTAGAAGTAGGGAGAGTTATGATTAAGAGAGAACAATTAAGAGGTTATTGCAACAGTATAGGGGCAGTTAATGGAGACCTGAACTAGGGTGATGGCTGTAATAGTGGAGAGAAGGGGTTGAAATTGAGAGATATTTTGGAGACAGAAATAATGACACATGGCAACTGTTTGGATACATGGGGTGAGTATGAGTAAGCAGGAGAAGAAACATTGAGGTACAAACCCTGATGACAAGAAGGATGGTGATTCACTCAGTAATAACAGGTAAGTTCAGACATGGGATGGGTTTGGGAGGAAAAAAAACAAGTTCTGTTTTGGATATGTTGAGTTTGGGATCCTTATCTGATTTAAAGTGGAAAATGTCCCAATAAGTGATATGGTACTAGAACTGAGAAGGAGGCCTATGTCTGGATATATAGAACTGAGCATTATTTACCTGGAGATAATAATTTAACCCATGGGATCTAATGGGGTCACCAAGTCAGAGAGTATAGAGAAAAAAGAGAAGAGAGCCCAGAACAAACCCTTGAAAGATACTCACAGTTAGCACAAGTAATGTGAACGATGATCCAAAATAGGAAACTAAGAAGAAGTGGTCAGCTAAGTGGGAGGAGAACCAGGAAAGACTATGTCAAGCATGGCACACTCACTACAAAGATAGAGAGTGAAAGATGAAGTGCCATATGTAAGGACTAGAAAGAAGGCCTTTTAGGCAAGACAATAGAAAATGCAAAGGGGAGTCATGTATGATAAAGCTGGAAAGGTAGGTTATTCTAGATTGTGAAGGGCTTTAAATGCATGTCATGTATATACTGTAAAGGGTAGTTTGAGACTCCAAGATCAGGTTCAGAGAGCACCACTAATTTGTACCCTTGAGTCAATGGGCCTTGAAAACTTAAGACTCCTCACTCTGAGACATTAGCTAGATAGATGACTCTCATTTGCTAGTGAGGTTGTTGTTGTTTGTCCTTAGTTCTGAAAGGGGACCATGACATCTGGAAGGTGATGCCATAACTTTCAAGTGAATTGGATTTAAGTGGCTATGCAAGGTCACCAGCTTCACTCTCTGTTCAGGAGTCATATGGGTCCAGTGGCAAGACATAGATCATGAAAACCAGAGGTGGCCCTGATGCAGTGCGAGACCTTGGCCTTTTTAAGCTAAGATCTTTCCCAAATCTCAGTTTGTCTGAGGCAATGCCTATTCCGTAATTAAGGCTAGGTAAGAAATAAGGCAAAGAATGGCCTCTTTTACCTAGTCAAAAAGAAAAATCCAGTCTCGTAGGGGAAGACCCTAAAGGTTTCTGGTTTCTGGCCAAACCAGAAACAGTTGATATTTACACTCACTCTGAGTCATCAGAATCCAAACAATGACCACATGGGGCGCAGGCTGGGACCTACTGTTGGTCAATCAATAAGAACCAGAGTAATTTGGATTTAAGACATATTCCACAAAAAATAAATCTAGTTCATAAATCCCAAGATATCTTGCTAGATTTCAGTCATCAAAATTTATATTCCTTTGGGCAGAGCACCACAGAGAAGGGTTCCCTGTGTGGACAAAGGGAGAGGAGGGAGAGTAGAGAGGAAGAGCAGGGAGGAAGGAAGGAAGGAAGGAAGGAAGGAAGGAAGGAAGGAAGGAAGGAAGAAAGAAAGGAAGGAAGAAAGGAAAGAAAGAAGGAAGGAAGGGAGGAAGGGAGGAAGGAAGGAAGGAAGGAAGGAAGGAAGGAAGGAAGGAAGGAAGGAAGGAAGGAAGGAGGGAAGGAGCTGTGTTGCCCAACTGGAACTGGCTAATTGGGTCCCTAGTGAACCAGCTACTACTACTCACAGGTGGTTATTTGTCCTTAGATTCCTTAGTCACAGACATTAGCTGAATAGATTGCTCTCATTTACTAGTGAGGCAAGAAGTCAATAAAGGCACAGAAACTATTTGCTTTTTTCATTGACTTCTATCATTTTAACAACCTTAACACTTCTGAAAGTCCCTGAGATCAGCGGGGCCTCTCTCTATTCTCACTGTTGTTCAGTTGTGTCTGAATCTTTATGAACCCATTTAGGGGATTTTCTTGGCAAGGACACTGGAGTGGTTTGCTATTTCCTTCTCTAGTTCATTTTACAGATGAGAAAATTGAGGCAAACAGGGTTAAGTGACTTGTCTAGTGTCACAAAGCTAGTGAGTGTCTAAGGCTATATTTGAACTCATGAAGATGAGTCTTCCTGATTCCAAGTCCAGTGCTCTGTCCACTGCACCACCTACCTGCCCTCTATTCTCACAAACTTGTGAATTAAGGAAAACATGATAGGAAGAGTAAATACAATTGGGTAGGCAGCATGGTACAGTGTGACAAACCCTGGTCCCCTGCATTCCAAAAGACCTCTGATGCTTAGCATCTGAATGACTTTGGGCAAATCATTTGATCTCTTCACCCCTCAGATTCCTTATCTATCAAATGAGGGGGTTTAGGCTGATGACCTCTGGACTCCCTTGCATATCTCCATCTACAACCCTGAGAACAGTCTAGAAGTCCATGGAACCAGGCATATCTAAAAGGAATGCAGGGAAGCCAACATTCCTTTTAAACAAAAGAGTTGAGATGTAGGTTTCACTAAACAGAAACTGAGGACTCCTTTTGAAGGTATGAGAATAACATTCTCTTGTCTCCTTTGACACAAAACAAATGCTAAAATTATTGCAATGACTTAGAACAGAAAAATGAGCGTTCTACTATCCTTAATAGGAGTTATAGGCATTAGAGAGGTTTGAATAAAGAATCAGACAGACCAGTAAATGTATTAAGCAATATTGTTGTTCGGGCACATCCAGCTCTTTGTGACCCCATTCGGCATTTTCCTTGGCAAAGATACTGCAGTGGTTTGCCATTTCTTTCTCCAGATCATTTTACAGATGAGGAAACTGAGGCAAACGGGATAAAGTGACTTGCCCAAGTTCACACAGCTAGTAAGTGTCTGAGGCCAGATTTGAACTCAGATCTTACTGACTCCAGACCCCTCACTCTATCCACTGCACCACCTAGCAGCCCTGTATTAAGTAATTGGGTTTTCATTATCTAGTGTGTTAATATACTCAGTGGGCGTCTAAGATGGCACAATAGAAAGAACCCTGTATTTGGAGTCAGTGGACCTGGGTTCAGATTCTGATTCTGCTCTGTATGTGATTTTAGACAATACTTCTCCTCTCAGAGGTGTAGTTTCCTTTGTCTATAAACTGATGAGACGTTCTCTAAGGTCCTTGGTCCTCCTCTAAGTCATGTGAGCATATGAATGGACAGAGTGTAGATGAATGCTCTTTAAATAAAAAGTATGTGTTGCTTTCTGAGGGTCAGTCAATTAACATTATTAAGTGCCTACTATGCATTAAACTTTATGTTAAGCCTGGGGATACAAAGAATGATAAAAGATAGTCTGTTCTTAGGAAACTCATGGGGAGTCAACATGCTAACAACTATGTACAGAAAAGATATTTACATGTTAAAATGGAGGTAATCAATGGCAGGAAAGCACTGTATTAGAAAAAGAAATTTTAGTTGGGACTTAAAGGAAGCCTGGGAAGCTAGGAGATAGATGATGAGGGAGAGAATTCCAAGCATTAGGAATTGGCAAATGAAAATGTTTGGAGTAGAATTACTTCTAATTATTGGTGCTCACAGTTAGCTAGGTGATGCTATGGATTGAGCGCCAGGCCTGGAGTCAAGAAGACCTGAATTCAAGTCCAGCCTCAGATACTTCCTAGCTATATGATCCTGGGAAAGTCACTTCATCCTGTTTGCCTCAGTTTCCTCATCTGTAAAATGATCTGGAGAAGGAAATGACAAAACACTCTTTGCCAAGAAAACACCAAATGGGGTAAAAAAAATGACTGAATAAACTTGTCACTATCGATATAACTTTAGAAAATCATATAACTTCAGTTTCCTTATCTATAAAATGAAGGGATTGGACTTTGGGTCCCTTTCAACTCTCATTACATGTTCTTATGGTAATCTACTTATAAGAGCCAACATGACTAGTCCATGCTGGCGGTGCTGATCTCCAGCTGGGAAATGTATTTGTCCACAAGGAATACTTGAGCACAGGAGTCTGGGGACTAGGAGAACTGATAGAGTTTGAATTGTTCATTTTCCTAAAGGTTCCTTGTGGGTGTAGTGTGAATCATTTTTTTTTTTCAGATAAAGTTGTAAAGTGTACCCAAATCCTTGGCAGCTCATTCATTGTGTGCAAAATATGAAATTGATGGGCTATCTCTAGCAAATCCCCAGCTGCAGGATAAGGAAACCTGAAAATCCACACTACATTTATCTCCTAGGCTGTGGAATTGAAGGACTGTATCAAGTGGGCTGAGCTAGGAGGTAAGTTTTACCTGGAGTCAGTCCCAATTCCTCTACTAAACTACTTGTCTGACTTTGGCCTCATGACTTAACCTTCTTGGGCATGATATGGGGGCAAAAATATATGCCTTCATTGTCTCACAGAGACATTGTGAGCTTAAAGTAAAGACCACTGTATACCTGGGATGGTTGTAATAGGCCCAGCAGGCACAGGAGGAATACACAGGGATTTTGCCATTACAGAAAGCCTCAGGGCCCTGTCATGCAAATAACTCAGGAGGCCATAGAATCCACAGCATAACCCCAGGAGAGGGCCCCATCTAATCTGTCTGTGGTATATTGGCTGTGGGGAAACAAATGAGATTACCATGGACTTAATGTGCCTGTCTGAATCTTGCCTTTTTTTTTTTTCCAGAACAAAAGCATTGTTTTAGAATTGCTGCTTCCCTCACCCAGGGATGGACCCAGTGATGGAAGTCTATCATTGATGGGTTTATTCATTCATATGTGCACTTGAACCCTGCTGGGGTTTACATTCAGTTCCCAAGGAAACCCTGAAGGCATAAGCACAACAGCTTCCACATGTGTCCTCGAGTCCCACTGCTCCCCAGCAGAGGATAAATGACAGCATGTTTAAAAGCCACTTGAAGATACAGCTGGCAGAATCCCAGGGTTACCGCAGGTAGAGAGTTCTTAATGACAGCTGCTTGGATAAGGAAGATGGGAAATCAAGGCCAAACCCCCCCATCATCTGACTTCTCAGAAAGCATCCTGGGAGCTTTCTCCTTCTTTTTCTCAGCCCATTTCCTGACCCATCACAATTTGTTTCTTCCAAAAGCAGGCACAACCATGGCGTGTTTGGCGAAATTTTAAGAACCAGTTGACAAAACCAGGCAAAACTCTGAAGTTACTATAAGATTTGACTTTGGCATTCACACACTTACACACTCACTCCCTCCCCTTTTCCCACCCCCCCCTCACCTGATGGGCCTCTATTTGGGGGTAGGGGCCAATATCTTAGAGTTAGAGGTCAACTAAGGAAACCAAACAATTTGCCTAACTTCCCCCCCCCAGACTAATAATAGTTGTTTCGGGGGGCGGCTAGGTGGTGCAGTGAGTAGAGCGTTGGCCCTGGAGTCAGAAGGACCTGAGTTCGGATCTGGCCTCAGACACAACGCACACACAAACAAAAAAAACTAGCCGTGTGACCTTGGGCAAGTTACTTAACCCCAATTGCCCTCCAAAAAGCAATAATAATAATAGTTGTTTCCCTGAATTGCCCTAAATTGATTCAGTTGGTATTATTTCTTTTGATCTTTTTCTGGAGCAATATATAAACATAAACTAAGATTGGATGGAGAACAGAAGCAAATCTCTCCAAAATCCTGGTTTGCCCACTTTAAGGATACTCTCCAATATCACCAAATAAGAACTTTGGAAAGTGATCCATACTGAATGAAGGGACCTTGTGCTAGTAAACCTTTGTTCCTTCTCATTGCTCACCTGGCTGCTCTCCTTTGTGACTTTTATGATTGACTTCTCCACCATGCCACAGGAAGCTCATCATTGGGAAAATATCATCACCCCCACCAGACCCCATCAGCCTTGGCTGGGACTCTGCCTCACTGCCACTGCCTGATTGGACAGTCAAATCATGAACCCTAGACTGTCCAGTTAAAGAGACAGCTCAGCTCAGACCGTGTGCTTACCTCTCACCTGGCTGTGAAGATGTTTCTGACTGTTCTACCATGGGTACCTTCCCTGGCATCTGAACCTGCATACCCCACCCTCTTAGCTTTTTCTGTGTGTTGGTTTTCTGTATTAGATTGTAAGCAACTTGAGGGCAGAAGCTGTCTTTTCCTTATCTATATCCTCAATATTTAGCACAGTGCCTACCATGAAGTAAGTGCTTAATAAAGTTTATTGACTGACTGACTGAATTCCTGGTACACTCCTCTCACCCTCACCAAAAAAAAAAAAATTGATTGGGCCAATATTCATGAAATTTGGTCACAGAAAGCATGATGTGATATTCTTTTTTTTTTTTTTTTGCTTTTTGGAGGGCAATTGGGGTTAAGTGACTTGCCCAAGGTCACACAACTAGTTTTTGTGTTAAGTGTCTGAGGCTGGATTTGAACTCAGGTTCTCCTGACTCCAGGGCTGGTGCTCTATTCCCTCTGCCACCTAGCCACCCCCATGATGTGATATTCTGTTATTCAATAAGGCACTATGGATATATGAGGATGAGGCTCCAAATCTTAAAGACTTTATACTCTAATAAGGAACTTTCAAAAAGCACAGAAATTGTGGGTTTCAGTTCAATCTTTTTCAGTCACATCTGACTCTTCCTGATCCCATCGGGGTTTTCTTGGCAAAGCTACTGGAATGGTTTGCCATTTCCTTCTCCAGTTCATTTCACAGATGAGGAAACTGAGGCAAATAAGGCTCTATTCACTGTACCACTCCCTGACTCACAAGTGATCACACATAGGGACAATACAGATAACAACATACTGTGGTATGAAACCAAAAATTGTAAAATCAGTAGCCAACTCCAATTTAGAACCTTTTCTATTCCCAATACTCCATTAAACATTATTGACATTCACTCATGAGAGTAAGGGCTTTGCAAACATTAAAGTGTAATATAAATGCTAGCTGTTATTATTACTATTATTACAGACTAAACTTGTGGCATTCTCAGCATACAGAACTGCTAGGAGGGAAACTTCTTTTTACCAATGCAGATTAGCACCTGCTCTGTGAGTTGTAATTAGAGAGATGCTTAAGAATTCTGGGTTAAGTGCCTTGCCCAGGGTCATACAGCCTGTATGTGTCGTCAAAGGCCAAACTTGAACCTAGGTCTTCTGACCCTGAGGCTAGCTCTTGATGAAATATGCCATGCTGCTTCATTTTGAGGAAGAAGAAAAAAAGGAGAGAGGAAGATGATGAGGAAGAGACGAAAGAAAGAAGAACCTAGCTTCTAATTGGAAATCTAAAATTGAACTTTTAAATATTTTAAATGTTGCTATTGAAATGCTTATATAGCAGTGATTGAGAGGGGATGGAAATCTAGTAGGGATTCATCCATAACAAAATATGAGGGGATAAAAACAATTGTCAACCCTGTTCTAGAATTTCTCTGACTTGTGATTTTAAACAGAAAGTATTCTGAAAATTGAATTGAAATTCATCTTACTTCTCCTCCTCCTCCTTTCCTTCATCTTGCTCTCTCTGTTTCTCTGTGTATCTTTCCCTTCCTCTTCCACACTCCCTGCTCTCTGTGTCTCTTTCACTCTCTCACTGTTTCTGTTTCTTTCTGTCTTTCTCCTCTCTGTCTCCCCCTCCTTCTCCTCTCTTCTCCTCTCTCTCTCTCTCTCTCTCTCTCTCTCTCTCTCTCTCTCTCTCTCTCTCTCTCTCTCTCTCCCCCTCTCTCTGTCTCCGTTTCTCTGTGTCTCCCCCTCCCTCCGTCTCTCTCTCTCTCTCTCTCTTTCCTTTCTCTGTCTCTCCCCTTCTGTCTATGTGTCTCTATCTGTCTCTCTGGTTCTCTCTTTCTCCCCACTTCACCACCCCCCCCAAAACACACCCTTCTTACCACACACCACATTCATGCCTCATGGTCACCTTTGTTCAAGAAATTTTCTGCTAGAGATACCACGGCTGCTAAATCTCCAGCACTTCAGCTTTGAAATTAGAGTTGTAAGGTCTTTAATCTGTTCACAGTTTGAAAAGATGACAGCTGAGAAGAAATAGAATTGAAGTCTATAAAATCTGGAAGGGGGTGGAAACAATGCAAACAGACATGCAGCACATTTGGGGAAAGGAGCAGGAAGGAGAGTATTTTAAGGACAGCTCAAAAGAAATCTCCCTCAGTATGTGTTGCTATTTAGATCATGAGGATAAACATTCATATTTGCTACCTGAAAGACAACATGGGCAATATAGTTTCAAGATAAATTAATGAGATTTTCATGATCTTATTTCACATTTTTTTAAGAACCACAAGAGACTGTTAATGGAAACTGATGTTGTATAGAGTACATCTCTAATCTCTGAGATTGGCCTCAAGAAAGACTACTCTGCCCTCCTCCTCAATTCCTTTGGTGGGGCTGGGTCAGCCAGTCAAAAAACATTTATTAAGCATTTACTATAATTCACAAAGGGCATATAGGTGGTACAGTGGATAGAGAGCCAGGTCTGGAGGAAGACCCAATTTCAAATCTGGCCTCAGACACTTACTAACTGTGTGACCCTGGACAAGTCACTTAACCCTGTTTTTGCCTCAGTTTTCTCATCTGTGAAATGAACTAGAGAAGGAAATGACAAACTACTCCAGTATCTCTGCTAAGAAAACCCAAAGAGGGATCATGAAGAGTCGGACATGACTAAAATGACTAAACAACAACATATTTCACAACTTGTACTAAAGCACTTAAATTACAAAAAAAAAAAAAAAAGTCAAGGCATGGTCCCTCCTCTCCAGGAGCTAGCATTCTAAAGCATGCAAATAACTGCATAAAAGACAAATGCAATACAAATGAAAGACATCAATTAGAGACAGAATCTGGCTGTAAGAGCCTCACACTTTAGACTTGCTATTTTATTGGGGAATATTTTACTAATGAGGACTCAGAAATGCTCATGGGGTCCATGAAAATTTAGCTGGATGGCTAGGGAGGGACTTGCAGATGGGCTTGCAGCCTCAAATAATAGCTCCTAGTGCTGGAACAAAATTGTGTCCTGCTCTGGTGCTCATTGTCTGGCTAAGTCTCAGCAGTCTGAGAAGCTTCTGAACTTGCAAATAACGGAGTTCCAGAAAAGCTTGCTTCTCTGGGGTGTGTGCAGTCTTCCTCCCCACCTTCAGGCCTTCTAACAGAATGGTCATTGAACACCATTTATCAAGAATATTGTAGAAGGGATTCATGGAGAGTTGGAGAACTGGAATAGATGACTTCTCAGTCTTCTTCCAGCTCTGTGATTTTATGATGCTGGCAGAGACTCTCAATTTATTCCTTTAGGTCCCCAGGGCCTTCATGGGGAAGGCAAGAAACAGAAAGATGAGTCTTCAGTTTATCTTCCTAGGTCTTTATTCTTTTCTCTTTTTGCTTAAATCCATCCTCAAGTCAATTTGGGGTCTAGGCATCGTGGGGTCTAACTCCTCTCAGCATACGGAGTCTGGATGTCTCCTTATCCTCACCCTCCACCCACCAAGCCAATGACACTTGGGTTGACTGGACTTTATTACTTCTCATATTCTTATGCTCAACTTGGAGGTCAGTGGTAGCTGACCACAAAATGGATTGAAGACTCATAGGTTTAGGGTTGGAAAGGACTTCAAAGGGTCTATAGATTATCCCTTCAATTTAGAAATAAAGACACAGAGGATCAAGAACATGAAGTGATTTGCCCAAGGTCACACATGCAGCAAATCTGGGCTTCAGACCTAGTTTCTCTGACTCCAAATCAAGCCATCTTTCCCCTATATCACATAATAGCTCACATTTACTAGAAATTTTAAGGTTTGAAAAGTGCAGTATGTATGTTTTCTCATTTGGTCCTCATTCTGCAAGGTAGATACTATTATTATCCCTTTTTGCAGATGAGAAAATTGAGTTGGGTTAAGTGATCTGTCCTGGGACACTAAGCTAGCTAGTAAGTGTTGGAAGCAGGACTCAAACACAGCTCTTACTGACTTTAAATTCATTGCTCTCTCTCATATTCCAAGGCTCTAAAGATTCATGCATTAAAAAACATTTATTGCCAGTCTATTATGAACAAAGCTCTATGCTTGGAATTTGTTGCTGAGACATACTTGACTCTTCATTACCTCGTTTAGGGTTTTTATTAGCAAAGATACTGGAGTGATTTGCCATTTCTTTCTCCAGCTCATTTTACAGATGAGGAACTGAGGCAAACAGGGATAAGTGATATGCCCAGGGCCACGCAGATAGCAAGTGTCTAAGGCCAGATTTGAACTCATGAAGGTGAGTCTTTCTGATTTCAGGCCCAGCACTCTATCCATTTTGCCACCTAACCACCCCATCCTGGAGATAAAAAAGATGAAACTGCCAGGCTCTGCATTCAAGGTTTTTATTATATTGTATTGGAGAAAGGGAAGAACATTTCATATACAGTAATGTACAATGCAAAGTAGGAATAGAGAAAAAAGAACTCGATAAAATTTTGAGTTAGAGATATTTATTGAATGGATGAATAAATGAAAAAGTATTTATTAAACACTTCTGATATGCCAAACTGTGCTAAGTACAAGAGATACAAACAGAAATTCAAGGTTTCAAGGAGAAGACAAAACATGTAAGGGAATTCAGCTTTAGAGAGATAGGCCCAGCGACTCTTAGGATGCTTGGGGTGTCTGCCCCACAGACGTGGTTTATCACCACTACGAAGGTGGCCAGAGTAGGACTCCAGATACAGATGGAGAAGAGATTTAGAGTTCCTTCTCACAGGGGTGGCACTTAACAGATTTACCAGGAGAAGAAAAGAAAAAGTGGATATTGGTGGTAAAGTTGGGAATGAGCTGGGAGCTTGAAAATAGGGGAGAGAGTCCTTCTTGGTTCCAGCTCCAGTTTAGACCTTTTAGGACCTCCTAATGGTGTCACTGTTAACTGAGGCTATCAAGGATGGCTTCCTGGAGGGGAGGTTTGAGCAAATGCCTGCACTGGTATCTTGTTCCATTACTGGATCTCATTGCGGATGATAGGTTATATGGGATCAACTGAATTCCAGGAAGAGCTTTAATTATGGTGGGGTATTTAGGGGTTTGCCTGGGGCCCCCCAATCTAGACAGTGACGATAACATTTGCACTGCCTTTGCCACATAGAAGCAAGAACAATTAGTTAAAAGAGAAAGGTAACTGATGGTGTGCTTCCTTCTTACCATGGCCACATTCTCATTTATGGCAATTCCCAGCACTCTATCCACTGCACCACCTAGAAGTCCAAGGTGTAATAACCCTGGAAAAAATTCATGGAGGCACATGCTAGTGTGTAAGAAATGTTTGTTGAATTAGATTGTTACAAGAAGTAATATAATACTGTGCATTTATATAGGACTTTAAAGTTTGCAAGCTCTCACATAAGAGGATTTGAATAAAGTCTTGTTATATGACAGCAAACCATAGTACTCCATCCGGTGATTCTGTAACAGACGATATCCATACATATAACCCAGCAGAGGAAACAGCTAAATTTAGTCAAATCATAATTCAAGTGGTATATGTAGTCAGGAAACTCAGAGTTCTAATTTTGGAATTGCCACTTGATAGCTGTGTTACCTTGTTTGGGCAAATCAATTTCACATCTTTGGGCTCAGTCTCCTTATCTGGAAAACAAGGGGTTTGAGGTAAATGGCCAATAGGATCTCTTTCAGCTTTAAAATTTGATGGACTTTCTTAGCAAACAGTGAGTTCAACTGAATTCAGCCAGTTGTTTTCAAATTGATAATGAGACATTCATTACTTACTTGATCAGGAACTAAGATTTCAAATCTGCAGCTCCATAGTAACTTATTCTTAGGGTTGCCTGGGCATGTTCATTGGCTGAAGTTTGCCCCACTGTCACCGCCACTAAAAAGAATAAGAAACAAGACCTGAGCCTAGGTCTTGCAGGTTCCAAGGTCGGCCCCTTACCTACAACAAGTCTCTCTCTTTATTGAATACTTTATTCAGTCAAAAAGGAAGGAAGAGGAATGAGAAGGAAATGACAAACCACTCCAATATTTTTACCAAGAAAACCCCCAATGCAGTCACAAAGCTGATACTGCTGAACTGAACCGACTCAACAACAAATCAATCAAGAAGGAAGTTGCTAGAGTTCAAAAACAATGTTCTTGGAGTCAGATGACCCAGATTCAAATCTTGATTCACCCTCCTTTAATGCTTAAGTGACTTTGGGATAGTCGCCTCATCTGCTGAATGGGGAAGTCGTGCTAGATGCCCTTTGAGATCCCTTCCAGCCCTAAAACTCCAGTCCCAAGTACTGAAAAATCCCATAAAGCGGATAATGCAGGCACTATTCAGCCCAGGGCCCTTTCTACGGCCCACTGCCTCTGACCTAAGCCTTTCCCCCCCTCTCCGCCCTTCCCTTTAAACATGATTGTCTTACAGCCGGGGCAATAACGCACTCGCTTTTATTTCACGATAATGGCCATTCCCAAATGGCAGAGCTATCTTTAGCCCTTCCTGCATGCACATTGCACGCAACCCGGCGCCAGAGGCGCGCGAGGAAGCCCAGATCCCTCCTAGTGCCTGGGGTGGTGACCCATAAAACTCTCTTCCAGCCCAGGTTGGTGGCAGTGGGCTGAGCGCAGCACGCATTCAGCTGCGCGCAGGAGGAGCTGGAAAGCGAAGCCTTTAAAATCCACGCGATCGTTATTTATACTGAGGCCGAGGCTCTTCTCAAAGCAGCTGCAGTGAGTGTGCGTATGTGTTTAAATTACATGTGAAGTCTTAAAAAAAAAACAACCCACGAGGTTAACGCTAGAAAGCCCCATTCCAAACGTTGCGCATCTCAGCTGCCAAGTGCCCAACAGAAATAACCTTGTTTTAGTCTTTAAGGAGAGGCGGAGGTCAGCGAGGCAGCAGGCAAAGCTGACGCCTCTTCCAGGCTCCTTCCAGTATTTGCCATTTATTCTCTGACTCGGATACCAGACGCTTGGTTCAGTGGTGATGCCAGCCAAGATACTGCTAAGAGCCAGGGCTAGTCTGTTTCTTCTGGTAGGGGGTGGGAGCCCATAACAAAACCGAAGGACTGAGTTCTGTTTCTCCTGCCTCATTGTCGGAGCCTGAAAGCTCGAGCCCGACAAAGCATCAGACAACGCAGGGTTCTCCCCATCACTCTTTGCCGGCCGTGTTTCTGCAGCTGTGCTGACAAGCTGTAAGAGATTTGTTTGTGTCAAGGAATTGGAGCTCCTTTGAATCAGGAGAACTTAAAGAGGGCAGGCTCTATTATTGATTCACTAGGAGCGGGGGTTTTTCCTCCCAGTTTCAAAGTACTTCTTTGATCTCCTAAATATTTCTAAAGCCACTGCCCTTCAGGCCCTGTGGTAACTGTTCAGAGTAGAAGATTCAGGTGCTGGAGCGTTGGGGTTTGCCGGGAGAAGGAAAGAGGGGGAGGGTGCGGAGGGCAGGGGCCGAGAGAGGAAAAGCTGAGACAAGTCATTTCCATATATCCATATGTGCTGAATCATCAGTGGGAAAATGATATGGGCAGAATGGAAAACGGAGAGGAGAGAGTTTAACAGGCTCAGGCCGGTCTGATCAGAAGGTAGGGCTGCCCCAAAGAGGAAGGAACTTCCTGCCAGTTGGGTGTTGTCCCCCTCCTTCACTCAGGAGAGGGAAAGGGAAATATCTGTTATGGGAAGAGAGATATTGGGGAAACCACCAATGTTTCTAGGTTACTTATTTTGTGAGAGCCTCCATCTGATCCCATAGGATTCTGGAATCTTCCCTCACTGATGATCTCTCTGGCTAGAAGTTGGCTAGAGGGTACAATTTAGGGACAGCATAGTTTGTGATAGAGTGGAAAATTCTCTCTTCCAATACCAGCGACTGCAGGCTGTAAGAAAAAGATACTGTAAGAAAGGGCTTTCTTGGGATTTTTTGGACATTATTGCATTGCACTGAATGAATTAATGAAAGCCTTCCGGTTTGAGTTCTGAAATCTCAGGGGGGGGGGGGGATTTAGTAGAGCTCTGTTTTAAATACATGGGATCTTTTAGAGGCAGTCATAGCAAAATGGTCCTGAAACTAGGAAATACTGAAAGATCTATATTGGTTGTGTGGACCTATATAAGTTGTTTATCCCCTACATGCCCCAGACAACCTTTTAAGACAAGAAACCCTGTATTGACAGAGGGAGTTACTTTGTGATCTAACTCAGGGGTGGGGAACCTGCAGCCTCAAGGCCACATGTGACCCTCTAGGAAAGTTGTGTGAAGTTTGGATTAGATAAAAGGGTTGTGCTTGAAGACCTAGAGGGCTACATGTGAATTCGAGGCCGCAGGTTCCCCACCCCTGGACTCAAGCTCCTATCCCCTGGGATATGTTAGGGTTCAAATTATATCCCCTGAAACATAACAGCTCCATGTAGTAAGCTCCTGGTAGAATACACTTAGGCTCAGAGGCAGATGTTAGTACAATTAAGGGGAGCCACTGTATTCACAGCACACCCTACCTTCCCACCACAGTGCATCCAGACGGTGTTTCTGGTCATCAGGCATTAAACTGTGGGCTCTGGAGTGTGGAAGAAGGTTTCGAAGATATCCATCTCCAAAATTTCCAATTATTGAGGTAAACAGAAAATATTTGCCTTTCTATCCAAGGTAATGAGGAAATAGATCAAACCAGCAGATGCCAAGTGTAAAATGGCATTAGGTGTGTGAGCAATTCTGTCTGAACAAATGAGGGATGTCAGACCACTGGATTATGAAATAACCCAGGTGTATGATGACTAATTAAGGCTTTTTCAATATATGCTCTGCTTCTCCTTTCAGCCATCAGCAGCTAGATCCGCAGCCTGATCCCTTATGGCAGCCATTCACTAGAGTAGGGAGGTCTAATACAAAGACAGGAGACCTAGGTTTGAAGCTTGGCCCTGAAACTTACCTGTGTGGTGTCTGTGTGGTGTGGTGTGCCCATGGGTAGGAAGATGGTGCAGGGGAGAGAAGACTGGGCTGGGAGTCAGGAAGACTTGAGATCCAATCCTGCCTGGCTCCTTTGTTAGCTGTATGATTTGGGCCTGTTTCAACCTCTCTGTGCCTCAATTTCCCCATCTATAGAATGGGGATAATAGTTTTTGCAGGCTTCAAATGAGATACCATGTAAAGCACTTGACAAACTTTGAAGTGCTTTATAAATGGTAACGTTTCTGAGCTTTGGTTCTTTATCTGTAAAGAATGATGGCCAAAATAGTTCTGAAGAAAGCATTTTGTAAGCCTCAAGGCTCAATAGAAATATGAATTGGTATTGCAAAAATAAAAAGTACCTCTGCCCACACACTCTTGACCTTACCAGTCATGGGTTATCTTCACAAATCTCCAAATATGAATTGTGATTGCTACCCTGGTTCCATAGATTTTTTTTTAAACTCAACCAAACTCTAGGATCCAGTAGCCTTTCACTCCAGGGCAGTGTGTGTGGGGGTATTGTGTGTGTGTGTGTGTGTGTGTGTGTGTGTGTGTGTGTGTGTGTGTGTAGGGAAGGGGGAATTCTCTCAAAATCTAATGACTAGGAGTCATAAGGATTACAGAATTTAAATCTGGAGAGGATTTTGGAAGCCATCTAATCTGACTGTGCCCCTCCTTTTTTATGAGGGAGTGTGGCAATGGAAAGAGTTTGACTGTGGAGTCAGGTCCTGGGTTCAAATCCACCTTTCATACATACTTACATGTGACCTTGGAAAACTCCTTAACCTCTCTGGCTCACTGCACTAGATGGCCTCTAAGATCGCTCCCAGATCCAAATCTATGGTCCTGTGACCCAGAGAAGGAAACTGAATGTGCCCAAGGCTGGAAAGCAGTCTGGCAGAAATTGGGTATAGACCATTTACCAAGATAAAGTAAAAATGAATATATGACCTAGATATAAAGGGAGATATTACAAGAAAATCTGAAGAACATGGAACATATTACCTATTAGACTTACAGATAGGCAAAGAATTTATGAATAAACAAGAGATAGTGATGTATAAAATGGATAATTTCAATTACATTAGACATTAATTAATTTTTGTGGAATTGAATTTGGCATGAATCTCATGCCAAACAGTGACTGATGAAACATTTATTAGGCACTTCCTGTGTGCTTCCGTACTAGGCTCTAGGAATACAAATACAGGACTGAAATAATTCTAGTCCTCAGAGCTTTTACACCTTTTCAGAGGAAGCCACATGTACTGGTCTGACTATATACACAAAAGTACAAAGTAGTTTTGTGGGGGAGGGAGGTTGTGACTTCATTTAGAAGGCATTGTTTTGATTAAGTTATCAGTTCTGCCTCCAGAACATTTTTTTAAACTTTCCTCCCCCTCTCTCTATCTATGCTAAGAACTGAGTATTTAAGGAAATCAGGGAGCTTAAGGAACAAAAATGAGACGAGGTACATTTCAGATATAGGGTACAGAACCTATACAAAGACCTGGAGGTGGGAGATGGAATATTATGTGTGAGGAATAACACAAAGACCAGATTGTCATGAAGGAGAATAATTATGTAATAAAGCTGGAAAGGGACAGTGGAGCCAGATTACAAAGACAGAGAATATGGATTTGATTTTAGTTGGAATAGGGAGTCACTGGAGTTTTTCGGACAGGAGACTGACATGTTTAGACCCATGCTTTAGGAAAGTCACATTGGAAACTGTGTGGGGGATGAATTGAAGTAGAGAGAGACTCAAGGCAAGGAGATTAATTAGGAGCCTATTACAATAGCCTAGGAGAGGTGATACAATAGCTTTGGGTGGTGGCTATATAGGTAAAAAGAGGGGGATGAATTTGAGAAATGTTCTGGAGGTAGAAATGCCAATATTGACAACTTATTTGATATGTGGGATGAGAGACAGTGAGAAGATGAGGAAGATATTGAGGTTTTAAATCGAGGTGACTGGAAGAATGGTAGTGGCTTTGACAGAAATAGGGAAGTTAGGAAAAAAAGGTGAGTTTTGGAAAATGAATTCTGGTTTGTAAATGTTGAATGTGTGAGATCCAGGAGACCCAGTTTGAAGTGTTCACTAGATAATTGGTTATGTTAAACTAAAGTTCAGAATAAAAACTAGAATTGGATCGGCAGATCTGGGAGCCGTCTGCATAGAAATGATGATTAAACCCATGTTGCTGATGAGGTCCCTGATTAAGAAAAATGTACAGGGACAGCTAGGTGGCACAGTGAATAGAGTACCCACTCTGGAGTTAGGAGGACCTGACTTCAAATCTGGCCTCAGTCACTTGACATTTACTAGCTGTGTGACCTTGGGCAAGTCATTTAATCCAAACTGCCTTGACTTCCCCCCTCAAAAAAAAAAAGAGAGATAGAATGTACAGGTTCCAGGACAGGGCAGTGAGGAACAACCACAGTCAGGAACAGTAATATGGCTGATTAGCCAGAAAAGGAGAGAGAGGAGTCAAGACAGGTAGGAGGTTCTCCAAGAAAGAGTAGTATCATGAAAACCCAGAGAAGAGAGTACCCAGGAGAAGATCATTGACAATGTCAAATGCTGCAGAGAAGTCAAGAATGATGAGTATTGATGTTATTAGATTTGGCAGTTATGAGATGATCATTAACTTTGGAGAATGACACTTTAGGGTTTATAAGTAAGGAGAAAAAGTAGCATCAATGGGTGTAGACAGCTTTTTTTCCCCTATGAGTTTGTCTATGATAGGGAGGAGAAAAGGGGAAGGGAAAGTTAAGAGAATAAGCATTGGTTAGATAGCTACTATTTGCAGCCACTGTGCCAAGTGCTTTACAAATATTATCTCATTTGATCTTTACAACACCTTGTGGGGCAGATGCTCTTATTATCCCCCCTTTAAAGTTGGGGAAACTGAGGTAGACAGTAGTTAAGTAAACTTGTCCAGGGTCACACAGGTTGACCTGAAGCAAGATTTGAAAACAAGTCTTCCTGACTTCAAGCCTAGTCCTTTATCCATCTAGCTAATAGAGTCTAGGATTTGCTTCTTTTGGTTTGTTTTTCCATTATGGCTATATTTTTAGTCATCAGGGAAGTTACCTGTAAATAGGTATTGAAGAGTGGAGACATAGAAGGGATGCTTTGAGTTGGTTACAAGAAGATAGAATCAAGGGTACACGTAGAGAGGTAGGTTTTGGTGAGATGAAGGACCACATCTTTATCAGAGACTGGAGACTAGGAAGAGAAAATGAGAGATGATGTCAAGGAATTGTGAGCATAGAGGAAGGGAAGTGAGGAACTCCTGACCAATGACCTCAGTTTTCTCAATAAAGTACAGACTGAGATCCTCAGCTGAGAGAAGGGGGAGTGGGACTGAGAATCTATTTAGAAGGAATGAGAAAATTATTTTACAGTGAAACTCAGTGGATTCTATATTTGTAGCAGATCCAATCCATATGGGTGTATGACTTCTTTCAGCTCTGTTCAGCTGCACATGGGTAGAACTGGAGGAGCCAGATGGCAAAAGTAATCCATGGTTAGTGTTTGTCAAGGCATAAACAGCAATAGGACAAGGGATCTGGGGATTTAAAAATAGAGGATAATAAAGACTTTAACTGGTTAATTAAAAGGTAGACATTGGGAGAAGAGAAACATGAAACCAGAGCAGGGCTTATGGCCTGGAAAAATACTGAAGGATTAAATTTCATAAGGAAAAAACAAAAATAAGTTTGGAAAGGCATACAGAGAGATAAGATGATAAGAAATGTGAATTAGATAAATTAAATATGAATTAGAGTTCTTGATCCTAGAAGTAGAACACTTGTGGGTGATAGAAAGCTCAAGGGGGTACAATATGAAGGAGTTGGTCATGAGAACTGAATAGTTTGATATTTGAGATAACAGCAACATATATTTTGAAGTCTTAATAGCATAGGCCAGGAATTGCGGTGGAGAAAAGGACTGAGACAAGCACTGGAGTCCTTGATAAAGGACAAGGAATGTCCTTTGGGTGAAAAGATAATCAACAGCAGGATCTGGATTGGGTGATAAATTTGGATGGTGTTAACTTCAAAGGAAGAAAAACTGCTGATGGATGGTAGCAGAGGGAGAGTCTGGAAGAGGCATTAGGGAGCAAGAAGTGTTCCAGTTTTCCCTCAGGACTAGTGTGTCTGGAAATATGAAAGAAGTTGGAATCAGTCTGTAAAGGATGGCCAGAGACGTTGTGTTACTGTGGAGGAGCCAGGTCTCTGCCAGTGCCAAAAGGTAACAGTATGATGTAAGCATTAGGGGTTCCAAAAGCCATGAATAAAATGGTGGGCATAACTGGAGAGGGTCATTGGAAGGGCAGGATAAAGGTGTATTGGAATGGGAAAATAAGAAATGACTTTTTGAGATAATGTTTTGTAGATAGCTGGCAATCCAATATCATTGGAATTGAGAAATTAAAAGGAATTTGCTAATTATAGATAACTTGAATTGAGTCGTAACAGATGGAAGCAACTTCCCTTTTGATGAGAATGGTATCTCTGCTGTACCTTGGTGTCCTGGTTGTACCTTCTGGGGGTGATTTCCCAGCTCCTCTAGGGCCAGGGTCCAAAGCAGGTCCACCTCAGCATGTTCAGCTAACCCTAGAGATATCTTTGAAAAAACTGTTATTAGGGGTAGAAAGATACCCAGAAGAGAAAGAGAGAGAGAGATAGACAGACAGAGACAGAGACAGATTGAGATTTATATAAAATTGAGGTGAGGGGTAGAGGAGAGGACAAAATGCTACTACTAGTAAGTACTTGGAGGGAGTAACTCATTAGCATGGTCCTATTTATAATTGCCTTTGTGGAAAGAAGAGATTCTAGAAAAGTGAATTTTAATGAAGGAGAGGCAAACTCCTCAAATTGTGACAGCCAAGTCAATTTAATAGCAGACCTGAGTTCAAATTCTGGCTCTTCTACTTACTGACTATATGATATTAGGTACATCATTAAACTTTTCTGGGCCTTAGATTCTCACACATAAAGTCAAAGTGTCAAACTATGTAGCTTCTAAAGCTCCTTAAGTTTATAAATCTGTAATCCTGAGTGTCTTTCTCTTGCCCTTTACAAACTACATGACTTTGGGAACACACTTCCTTCTCTGGACCATGAGGTTCATGAGGTTCCTCCTCTGAAAATGTCATTTGAACCACATAATCACTTAGGTTCCTTTTAGATAAAACTTCTATGGTGTCTGAGGCAATAAACACTTTCTTTTCTCTGAACACTTTAGAATCTCTGGTATTTGTTTTACTTGGCAATGAACTAGGGAGGTAGGTTGGCACTCCTCCATTTAGATGCAGAAACCTCATTTCAGAGAGGTCAGACAAGTTGCCCCAACTCACACAGCAAAGGAAAGGCAGAATAGCAATCTGAATTCATAGTAGCACTAAGATTTCAGTTTTTCCAGCATTTTCATCATATCCCTCTGAGGATGATACTGACTTCATTTTGGATGAACTTTCTTGCAGGGTCTACCATAATATGATGCTCACTTGGACACTCTGGTACACTTATTTTGAATTTGATTGATATTGATGACAGGTTGAGAGGTTAAGGGACAAAAAACAAAAGAGTGGATAAAACTAGTAATCAATCTGATTTAGAAATAGGTTCTTCTATTCATTCCTTCTTACTACTGACTGAATATCTGATGTGCGTGTTTATAGACACATAAATATTTGCACATATATATGCATATATACACATGTATATGTAACACACACATGTGTGAATTTCCTTAGAGAAACTAACAAAGGAGGAGGAAAAAAACCCACCTCGTAGTTCAACTTCCCATAAAAGATTGGAACAGCTCAATCGTAGCCATTCTGTTCTCTGATGTTAATGAGTAATTAAGCATTTTCAAAGTCATATTACTTATCCTATTAAGGGGCAAACTCACTCTGCTTACTATATGCATTAGCGCTCTATCCGAGCTTAACAGAACTTCAGTTATATGCAGATTTCCATTCTGATATTAATTTTACGGTCTGCTGGCTAAAAAATGTATGTAGGCAGTGTTTAAAAAGGGCATATTGGAGCTGATCAAACCTCTAGTGTTGCTAAAAAGATGCTACAATCTATCACAGTCATCTTCTTCTCCATGATTATTGCCCTAATCAGTAATAGCATTTTTGGAGCTTTGCCACAGTAGTGAAATAATCCTGTTCCCTCTCTCCCACAATCTTCCACCCCACCCCAAATATATGCTTATTTGCATTGGTTACAGAGAAACATTACATGAATTGCATGCTGGGTTGAGCTATTTCTTTCCTGTCATTCTCAGGTTGCAAACCCTTACAAAAGGTAGACTATTAAAAAAAAATACAAATATACCTCCAGCAATGGATTCATTTTTAGCATTGTTTTCCTATGTTTATCGATACCTTTTATTTTAAAAATACAAATAAATCACCATCATTTACATTGCATTTCTTTACAAATTCCTTCCTCTTTCTTCTTATACTGAGAGAACCATCCCTTGTAACAAAGCTTAAAAAGAAAAAAAAATAGTTCAGCACATCTAATACAGTAGGCATTGTGAGGGTAAGGTAATATTCCACACTTGTAGTTCTCCAACTCTGTAATTAAGAGGAGGTATATTTTCTCTACTTTTTTTTTTCTAGTGTCACACTTAGTCATTATAATTATGTAGAATTCATTTTCCGCTTTTATTCCCTTTGTTTTTTAAACCTTCCATCTATGTTTTTAGAGTAGTCATTATTTTCCTGGTTCTGCTTACCTCACTTTTCATCAGTTCATAAGTCTTGTCACACTTCTCTGAATTTTCCATATTTGTTATTTCTTGTATCAGTATAATATTCCCTTACATTCATTAGCCACAATTGGTTTAATCACTCCCCATTAGATGGGCATCTGTTTTGCTTACAATTGTCTACAGATGAATGAAGAATTTGGGGTTCTCTCTCTTTGTGTGTATATATGTGTGTGGGTGTGTGTGTTCTTCCCTCCACAAGTAGGCTCTGCACTGGATCAATGTTACAATTCAATAAAAAGTGACACTAATATCTGATAATTTGTTAATCTTGTCCATGTGGTATCAAATACCTGACTTGAACTGATTTTTTTTTATTTTTTAACTGCCTGCTCTTGTGTCATAGTTTTGTACCCTTAACCACATAAGGTTTTGATATTGTCTATGCTTTGCTCCTATGTATGCTATTTTATGTCTCTGCTACTATGTCTATAGTAGAAAAAAATCAGGAGACTTAAGTTCTAATTGTTTTTCCCCTTAGGAAATTGCTGTATTCCAGACATGCAAAACTGGGAAATATCTGGGACTGGCCAGGAAGAGAAATCCCTTCCTGGGGAAAGAGAAGGATACAAATTGTGATCTAAACAAATATAAGCCAAATGATAGGCCTGGTTGAGAAACTAGTTTTTTCTGGAACATTGAAATCTAAGAGGCTGAGAAAAGTAGGGAGCTTCGTTCAGGACTAGAGGTAGCTTCCAGACAGAGAGGTCAGGGTCAGATCATCAGGTATAATGTTACCTGGATTCACCCTGTTTCCTTTAAACTTTGGCATTTCATGGTAGTTGTGAATGGTTCTTGCCCCTGTTTTGTGTGTGCTGATGTGTGAGTGTGTTCAAGGGCTGCGTCTGCCTCGGCTACACCAATGAGACCATGAGATCAAACAACCAAAAACTGAAGGTTGTGATATCTGAGAATAGATGATGGTAAAGCTGAATACTGAAAAGTAATACCCAGGGGATATGACACTGATTGAGGGGCTGGGAGTTCTAAAAGTACTGTATTTCACCACATAATTGTTGAACCCTGGGTGTTTTTGTTTGTTTGTTTGTTTTTCTCCATTCAAAAATTGGTTTATAACCTTTCATTGCATAATTGTCACATGGCATAATTCTGTTCACCGAGCAGCAATGTATTCACCAGTGGCATCCCACATTGCAAGCAAAAAGTCTAGAATTTCCAGTCTAGGGCACTGTCAGTATAACATTTTAACATATATTCATGAGCATTCAATGCAACCTAATCTTGCATCAAAGATAGTTTAGTAATAAATGATTTTTAAGTAATACTGGTACAATTTTTTAAAAGCTTCATATAATGGTTACACCCCACTCTTTTGCAAAAAAAAAAAAGTTGGCATAAAATTTGCAATGATTATGTAGTGAAATATGGTATGCCAAGCTCTTATGGGGAATGCTGACAACAATGGGGTACCTTACTTCTACAGGATGGTGAACACCTCAAATGCAGCTTTAACCATGAGAAACAACTTCTTCCAGACTCTATAATTATTTTCATCTTTCTCCCTTTTTTGTGGGGGAAATATGTCTGGGGCCAGGACATGATGGAGGGCAGCACGGTCTAGCAGGGGATTTCTCCTCTCCCACTTTCATAGCAATATTAGATATTTTGTTCTCTAGAAGGAGCTATTTATGTTATTTGAAGTTTATTAAGATAGAGAATAAGGAAAACTTATTTTTCAGGTTTGTAAATGTATTGTCCATCTATGATTTCCATGGCAATGCTTTGAGGTGCTTCAGTGGATCAATGAGAGGTACTCTCGAGGTGGAGAAATAGGCTTTTGCCATTTAGTTTCTGTAACTTCCTTATAAATCTTTCAAAAGTTTGTAAATTTGTCAATTGAAGACTGAGAGGGAATTCAGATGGGTGGGCTATCTCAACCAAGAAATGGCCTTTTAACTTGTCAACTACAACTCCATTCCATCTCATTTCCTCTAGCAGGTTAACCCTCTGTCATCACCATTCTTCCCCTAACCTTCACTCCTTGTCTACTAGATGATTCTCTACGGCCTAAAATCATGCCCATGTTTCACCATTCTCCAAAGATCCTCACTTGATCTATCCCTTCTATCCTGTCTTTCACCACCCCTTGTGACTAACCTCCTTAAAAAGGTCATCTACAACAGGTGCCTCCACTTTCTTTCCTTTCACTTTCCTCTTAACTCTCTACAATCTGTCTTTCAGCCTCATCATTAAACCTAAGCTACCCTCTCCAAAGTTACCAGTGATCTCCCCATTGCCAAATTTAATGATTTTCTCACCCTTCTAAACTTCTCTGAAATCATTAACACTATCAGTCAACCTCTCCTCCTCCAGATTCTCTTTTCTCTAGGTTTTTGTGATACTGTTCTCTCCTGGTTCTCCCTCTGCCTTGCTAACCACTCCTTCTCTGTTACTTTTACTTAATCTTCTTCCTGGCCATGCTGTGGGGGTCTCCTAACTTTCTGTCCTGGGCTTTTTTCCTCTTCTCTTCTATTTTTCTTGGTGATCTCATTGGCCCCCCAATATTTTTAATTATTATCTCATATTTCCAACTGCCAACTTGATATCGTGAATTGGATATCTTAAACTGAAGTTCACCATTTCCAAATTGAACTCATTATCTTCTCCAAAACTTCCCCTCTTCCTGACTTTCCCATTCCTGGTGAGGATCCCACCATCCTTCTAGTTACCTAGGCTTACAACCTGGTTATGAGCCCTTAACTCCTCATTTTCTCTTCCCTCCATATACCCCTCCCAGTTATCCAATAAGTGGTCAAGTCCTGTAATTTCCAACTTCATGGCATCTCATATATATGCCTTCTTCTTTCCTCTAACACTACGACCACCTCGGCACATGCCTTCCTCACCACCTCATGCCTGGACTATTGTAGTAGCTTCCTGGTTGTTCTTTGTGCCTCAAATCTAGCCCTATTCCAACCCATCCTTGACTCAACTATCAAAATTATCTACCAAAAGTGCAGACCTAACAGCATCACTGCCTCAGCCTCCCAGCTCCATTCACTATTCTCCAGTGGCTCCCTATTACTTCCAGGATCAAACATAAAATCCTCTGTTTGGCTTTCAAAGCCTTTCATAACCTAGACACCTTTTACCTTTTCAGCCCTGTTATATCTCACTCCTTTCTGTGTACCCTGAGCTCTGGTGACACCAGCCTTTGTACAAGACTTGATCAATCTGCTCTTGGCACTTTCAATGGCTGTCCTTCATGCCTAGAATTCTCTTTCTTAATCTCTACTTCTAGCTTCCCTGGCTTCCTTCAAGTTTCAGTTAAAGTCTCACTTTGTGTCAGAAGTCCTTCTCAATCCTCAATTTTAGTGCCTTCTCTCTGATATTATCTCCAGTTTTTCCTTTCTTTAATTGTAGATAATGGTTTGCATGTTGTCTTTCCCGTCAGACTTTTCCATTGCAGCTCCATGAGAGTAAGAACTGTTTGTTTTTTTGCTTCTTTTTATATCCCCAGTACTTAGTACAATGCCTGGTACATAATTACTTCATACATGTGAATTGACTGACTCACTGATAG
This sequence comes from Gymnobelideus leadbeateri, assembly GCA_011680675.1. Taxonomy (NCBI): domain Eukaryota; kingdom Metazoa; phylum Chordata; class Mammalia; order Diprotodontia; family Petauridae; genus Gymnobelideus; species Gymnobelideus leadbeateri. The sequence goes on from WOXC01008083.1 coordinate 365,715, forward strand.
CCTCATTTCTTCCTGGGATATGCTCCTGCATGTCAAATGATGACAGGGCCCCTCCTTGTCTTCCTGGGTTGAGAGCCAGATTATACACTAATGGTCTTTGCAAATCCAAGAGGGCTATTGTTACAGGAATGAAAATTTTTAAGATCTTCCTTTTCCCTAGGTTAAGTACACCTGGAGCCTGTGGTGGGAGGCTTGTTTTTCAGGAATGCCCACACCTTGGTGCTTTATGATTGGGCAGTGGGTCAAGAGGGTTGTTACATTCTCTGAGCCAGGAGAAGGCTATATAAACCCTGATATGAGACTTTGTTTTGGGGCTCACTTTGAGAAGTGTTGTGTGATTTGACCAGATGAGACTCTTGGCAGCTGTTGAGAGGCCCCCGGCTTTGAAAACCCAGATGTTGATACTTCCCTCTCTGGTAACTGTGATTAGGTATGGATATATGTAATGGTTGGACAGTTTGGAAGCCTGTCTGCTGAAATGTTTCTCTGTCTTGTAATTTCTGTTTTTAACCTCTGTATACTCTGAAGTTCAGGGTGCTGACTTTTTCCCCTTGAACGAAGTAAACAATATATGTTTGATTGATTAAAGCAAGATTGTTAATCCATTTTGAGTTGCTTTCCTTTAGAAAAGCAGATCTAGGTGGAGCAGTGAGTAGAGCGTTAGCCCTGGAGTCAGAAGGACCTGAGTTCGGATCTGACCTCAGACACTTAATGCACACATGAAACAAACAAACAAAAAAAAAACCCTGGCCATGTGACCTTGGGCAAGTTACTTATCCCCAGTTGCCCTCCAAAAAGAAAAAAAAAGCAGATCTAAGAACCTATGTTGGCAGCCACCCTGGATATGCTAAGGGTGCTTGCTGCTACAGCTATACAAACATTAGTTGTTACCAGAATGATTCTACTTTCTTTTCTTTTGAAAATATTGGGTGAATTGTTTTCAACAACAACAAAAATAAGAATGAGGTCTTTGGGAGAAGTAAATGAATTGTGCCATGTCTGGAAGGCCAGTTTTCATTTGACACTGCTCTCTATCCTGACCAAGCTATAGTTTCTCTCTCAGTCACCATCCTTCCCAAGAACTCTGGCAGGGAAGGTAGAAAGCTGAATAATTCTCTTCCTTTAGTTACTTTCCAAGGGACATATCTCTGATCTGGTCTATGAGTAGACACAACTGGCTGAGTTGATCTTGGCTAGATAGACCCCACAATTTGAACCACCCTCATGGGGATAGTTTTTCTGTTCCAGCAGTGAGGAACCTGAGGCCTCAAGGTCACATGTAACCTTCTAGGTCCTCAAGTGTGGCTTTTGATTGAATCCAAACTTCACATAACAAATCCTCTTAATAAAAAAAGATTTGTTTTGTAAAACTTGGACTCAGTCAAAAAGCCACATCCAAGGACCTAGAGGGCCACAGGTTCCCTACCCCTAAACCCTTAGACTATGCTAAATCAATTCCTGTGTGCTGATATTCCTGGTACTGAGGAGGGATCTGGGGGCTATGGCCAAAGGCAATATTTATCAGTTGTGGATAATCTACGCAGCTGTGCTAGGAGGTAACCTTTCCTGAGTCCTGCAAAATGACTGAATTGTGTAGGTCTGGCTAGCTCATCTCTAGTACTTTTGGGGAAAATCAGGGTTTTTTCTTTTTTTAAGGATATGTACTTGAAATTTTGAAGCTTCACACAGGGCTTCAGAAGCCTGCACTAGATCACTGCTCCAGAGGGAAGCAGCAGTTCATAAATTGCTTTGTGACAATCACCGGGATTGCATGAGATTTCTGGAGTACTCACTCTCTTAGAATCAGTCAACTAATAAGCGTTTACTAAGTACCAGGGAGAAAAAGAAAGGTAAAAGAATGCCATGCCCTTGGAGGACCTCACAATCTAATAGGGGAGACAATATGCAAACAACCATATGCAGACTAAATAGGGAGTAATCAACAGAGGGAAGACACTAGAATAAAGAGGGATTGGGAAGTATTCCTGTAGAAGGTGGGGTTTTAACTGTGACTTGAAGGAAGCCAGGGATATCAAGAGGTGGGGATGAGAAAGGAGACGGTTCCAAGTATAAGGGACAGTCAGTGAAAATTCCCAGAACAGAGAGTTAGAGCCTCATTTATAAAATTCTTATACTTTCCCATAGCTAGGATCCACAAGGTTCAGTGCCTGGGGAAGTTTGCTTGTGAAGGTCACACATAGGTAGATGCAGGCATAAGCTGTGAGGAATGGTCAGTTATAGTAGCCAAGTGAGGCATTATGCTGTTGTTGTTTTTGTCCTTCATTCTCTAAGAGGACCATGACATTAGGAAGGTGATGCCATGACTTGCAAGTGAATTGGATTTAAGTGAGGCATGACTGTACAAAGTTACCAGCCTCACTTTCTCCTGCAGAGCAAAGAGAAATAGAGGTGCTATAATGAAAAAGAGGCAGCTAGGTGACACAGTGGATAGAGCACTGGGTTTGGGATTAGAAAAACTCATCTTCCTGAGTTTAAATCTGGCCTCAATCAATTACTAGCTGTATGAAATGGGCAAGTCAGCTGAAGAAGGAAATGGCAAACCATACCAGTATCTGTGTCAAGAGAATGCCAAAGGGGGTCATGAAGAGGCAGACATGACTGATACAACTGAATAAGTTGTATATACAATAGAAGAGTGAACAGGATACTGACTCAGTTGTCACAGGACCTTGGTCTAAATTCTATCTTTGATTCTTACTTCCTCTATGACCTTGGACAAGTGACTTAAAACCTCACTGGCTCACAGTTTCTTCATCTCTAAAATAGCAGGTCCCTTCCAGCTCTAGGATTCTGAAAGATCTTCTGTAGGAACAAGCAGCTTGGCCCATAGGTTGGTCTTTGCCTGCTGTAACCCACTGGGTGCTCAGTATGGAGAAGCTAGATGTGGCATCTCCAGAAACTGACCTCATTGTGCTATATGGGCTTGGAGGTTCCCCTATAATTGCACATATTCAGTGTACACACATTGCCAGATAAATATGGACAAATTCACTGTAGACGGGCAAAGTTAAGCCCTCCAAAAGTCTATCTACCAGAGCAGAGATATTTCTTGCCAAATACTGATTTGGAGTCTAGAAGTAACTGGAATAATCTGCCAGAATTCAAGCCCTTTCTAGAGCTGATGATTGATAATTCTCACTCTAAATGTTGTTCTTCCGTTGCTTTTAAGTTGTGTTGAACTTTCATGACCCCATTTGTGACTTGGCAGAGATCTTGGAGTGGTTTGATATTTCTTTCTCCAGCCCATCTTACAAATGAAGAAACCGAGGCCAAAAGGATTGAGTGATATCCAGGGTCACACAGCTAGGAAGTGTTTAAAGGCAGGTTTGAACTCAGGAAGATGAACCTTTCGGACTCTAGGCCCAGGCACTCTCTCCACTGCCCCATCGCTCTAAATAGGGGAGTCAAAAGTCTCCTTGAAGTCTAGAAGAAGCCCCTTCACCCTTGGCTCCCAACATAGTCAAATACTTTCAGTGAAGCTGAGAGTGGCTCAGTGGGGAGCCTGCCCTGTTCAGTGAGACACCATGTAGGCTATTGACCTTGACCTAGTCAGTTAGGAATCCCTGAGTTTGAAGTCCATGAACAACTTGAATGATCTCCAAAAGGCCTTCCTGCCGCTGGTGAAAAGACTGAGGCTTTGTCAGCTGAAACCACCTGCTGCCTAAACCAGGAATTCACTTGATTCTAGGGTCTGGTTCAACTGTTACTTTCACTTTGAGGTACTGGGGACTTTGTAGTGTGTCTGGATGCCCTGCCACTGTTGGCCACTGATCATCTATTTTGAGATATCAGGCACTATGTTCATATCCTGTACAGGGGGCCAGCAGGCCCCTGTGATTAGGAGGACTGGAGGGTGGGGTGGTTGTGGTGGAGAAGAACATTTCTCTGCTGGAGATAGGTAAGTTCCAAGTCTGGAACCAAATAACCTTAAGCTAAAGGCTGGGGTTGAATCAGGAGTCTGGGTTCTCCAGGGTGTGAACGTAAGTGGGAAGCTAGGTACATGACTGGAAATAGAAGCAGAGGGAGGTTGGTACCAGATCAGGTGAGAGAGCACACACCTTGATCTGTCTTTCCAAAGCTGTAGTCCTGTCTAACAGTTGTATTAATTCTTTGCCTCTGCCCATCACTTGATCTGCTTCTCCCCATTCAGCCCCACAGATGAGGATATTAGAACTCAGATGCTAACTAGTTGTGTGGATTCAGGTAAGCTATTTTATCTCTCTAGGCTTCATCATTTCTGGATAAATTCTGAGATCCTGCTCAGTTCTGACATTTTTAAACTATGAAATTGGTGAACATAACTAAACCTGTAATCAGGGGGATCTAAATTCAAGTCTGGCCTCAAACACTTACTAGCTGTCTGACCCTGGGCACCTATTTCCCAGGGTTATTCTGAGGATCAAATGACAGAATACTTGTAAAGTGCTTAGCGTGGTGCCTGACCCATAGTAGGCTTAATAAATGCTTATTTCCTCCTCTATAATTTTTCTATTAGACCTAGGGAGAGGACATCCCCAAACCAGAAGGTCCTGGTAACTAAAGCTGTTCCAATGGGGTTCTCTTTCCCAGAGAACCAATGAGCCTTCTCTCTAGGTAAATATTCAGTTACTGTGTCTGATTATCTCCCTATTGAATTAGGAGCCTGGCTTATTGAACTGAATAAATGGACCAGATATCATGCCTTTGAATGGACATGGTTCTGGTGTCCTGCAGGTGTGTTGATAGAGCACATTCCAGCCAAATTTGGTGACTCTCTATTCTGTGATCTCTCCTGTTCCCATGCAGTTTGTTTATTTATCTCCGGTGCCTAGAATCCACTCCCTCCATATCTTAGTCCATTGAGCTCCTTCTCTCGTTCTGAGGCCTAGCTGAAGTGCCATCTTACCCCTTATGTCCTCAGCTGAAAGTTCTCCCTCAGATTTTCCTAAAGCATTTTGTCTGGCTCTTTTCTTTGTCTTTATCACCCCCTACCTGGTAGTACTCTTATCTGTGCATCTATGTATGCCCTCCTTTGAATTGTAAATCTCATTGAGGACAGAGGCTTTGTTATTTTTCCTCTTTGTAACCTCAGTGATAGATACTTAGAGAAGATATTTAATACATATTTATCAAATTTAATTGAACCCTGGTGAGGAGAGTTCTAGGCTCTAGGAGAATAGGCCTCTTTTGACACTAAGCTTCTGGGTTAATATTCCCTCCACACCTTGTTTCCCTAGGATCTTCTGGTGGAATTTCCTTACTATACAAGACCAATGCTTTGTGATCCAAGCTTCCTCAGGAGAAAGCCAGCCCCTTCTCTGAGAGATGGCATGCTCCGGTCTCCAGTCAATCAAGGAGCATGTATTAATTATCAACTATATGCCAGTAGGTGCTGGGGATACAGAGATAAAAATGAAAAATTCCTCACCTTCAGGGAGTTTATATTCTATTGAAAGGAGACAACAGGAACACATAAATATGCAAAAATAAATAAAAGGTAATTTTAGAAAAAAAGAGTAAGCAGCTGTGGGAATCAGGAAAGAATTCATGGAGAGGGTGGTTTTTGGTTGTGGCTGTCAGTCAACACATATACTAAGTATGGTATGTGCTGGCACCTTGGTTAGTGTCGGGTATACAAAGAGAGAAAAAAAATGGAAGGAAAGAAGGGATTCCAAGAGAAGGTAGTTAGGAGGGTCAGCATTCTGGACAGACCCCATAAAGGCATGAGGACAGGAGCGTCAAGTGTGGGGAAATAGCCAATTTGGCTAGATTATGGAGTACATGAAGAGGAAAATATATAATACATTGGGACAGGGCCTATCTCACATGGCTGGCCCAAACTCATCTTGTCTTTAGTGATAACAGCAAAACCAATCTAGATTTAGATTAAGCTAAAATCACCATGTTCTATAAAAAGATTCCTAGCTAAGCCTAAATCTTGATGGTGGCTGGTAAAGAGTAGGGATACTATTCAGAGACAAGGGAGCTGAGAAGTCACTAGGTAAAAATAAGAGGTAGGAGGAAGATGGATTATCTTCAGGTATCTTCAAAGATAACTTTTGCCTGTTTCACAGTTTGAAGCCTTTCTTTCTCCTTCCCTCCTTTTTTTCCTTCCTTCCTTCTCTTTTTTCCTTCCTTCATTCTCTTCCCTCACTCCATCCTTCTCTCCTTCCTTCCTTTTTTCCTCCTTCCTCCCTCCCTTCCTTTCCTCCTTCCTCCCTTCCTCTTTCTCCTTCCTTCTTTCTTTCCTCCTTCTTCCCTCCCTCTTTCTCCTTCCTTCCTTTCCTCCTTCCTCCCTCCCTCTTTCTCCTTCCTTCCTTCTTTCTTTCCTCCTTCTTCCCTCCTTTCTCCTTCCTTCCTTCCTTCTTTCCTCCCTCCCTCCCCCCTCTTTCTTTTCTTTCTCTCCCCAACATTGTCATGTTATACAAAACAAATTATCTGGTGAAACTATGAAATACCTAACCCCTCCCACCAATAATCAAGTCATTCCCTCTGCCATGGTACCCTATTCTATTTAAACCCTGTTTCCAGCTCCCCTCCGTGAGTACTCCAGCACAAGCCGAAACTCCTTTGCCCTGATTAAAGACTTTCATTTTGTTATATTGACTGTTTTCATTAAAATTTCCGGTTGACACCCTGATTGCCTAAAAAAAAAAATTAAACTGTGCTTGATTTTTCACTCTGTTCAAAATTTACTGCACTGGGCTCTGAGCCCATGATCAACCCAACCCAACCCCCTTGGAGCCTCTGCCAGTCGACCTGTTTGTACCTAGCTAGCTTATCAATTGCTCATTCCCTTAAAATATTTTTCAGGCTAGAACTATTTCCCACATTAGTAAAGACCCTAAACATCCCTTTATGTACCTGCTATGTCTACAGCATCTTCTGGCAGCAAGACAGATATACTTTGAATGGCCAGATATAGTTGTAGAATTGTATTCAACAGATGATCTCAGTGCTTACAATAGAGAGCATTACTCCCCTCTACCAGACATTATGTTAAGTTGCTTCACAATAATCTGGGAAATGTTCTTTCTCACTTATCTACTCTTACCTACCCCCCCCCAAAAAAAAAGAGGATTCCATAGCTCCATTTCCATTTCTTACCTACAGCCTGAAAAGTGGCTTTGCCAAACCAGGAAGCTCTATGGTCAAGTCCTTCCCCCAGCACATTCTCATTGGGTGGCTCTGGTTGAGTTATTTAACCTTCCAGTGCTCTACACAATTCTCTAAGACCTGAAGTTGCAGAGAAGATGCTGATCTGCATTGGTAAAGACTTTTTCCTCACCTGAGAGTTCCCTATGTCAATAAAAAAGCACAGGTACAGTTTATATCCTACCTATAGCCCAAATCCTCTAGTAGCCAGCTAGGAAAGGTTAGTTGTCTGATGGAATGGACTAGACAACTTAGGAGAAGGAAGAAAGGAAGAGAGGGAGAGAGGGAGAAAACAAAGGGAGGGAAAGAAGAAAGGAAGGAAAGGAGAGAGGGAAAAAAGGAAGGGAGGAAAAGGAAGAAATGGAAGGAAGAAGAGAGGAAAGGAGGGATGGAAGAAAGGGAGGAAGGAAAGCAGTGTACTAAATACACATATTAGCTCATTTCATCCTCATGGCAACCCTGGTGCCATTATTATCCCCATTTTGCAGTTAAGGAAACTGAGGCAGAAAGGTTAAATGACTTGCCCAGGGTCACACAGCTAGTAAGTATCTGAGGTTGGATTTAAACTCAGGTCTTCCTGACTTTAGGCCCAGTGATCTATTTATTGTACCATCCAGATGGCAAAAATATCTTGACTGTGAGAGGACTACTGTCCCCTATCACATTTGCATTAGAAAGGAATTAGAAGCAATGGTGTAAGAGAAAGATCATTAGACTGGAAGTTGAGAGATCAAGGTTCTAGTCCCAATTCTGTCATTGGGAAAGCCACACAAGTCAGGCCTTCAGTTTACTCCTGTGTAAAAAGGCATGGACCAGCTGGATAAGGGGTTGGCAAACCAGGTCTGGAGGCAAACCCTGTACCCCTGCCTGTAGGTTTTCTTTTTGGAGGGGAGAGGTAAGGCAATTGGGGTCAAGTGACTTGCCCAGGGTCACACAGCTAGTTAAGTGTCAAGTGTCTGAGGCGGGATTTGAACTCAGATCCTCCTGACTTCAGGGGCAGTACTCCCCTGACTGTTTTTGTAGGGCCCTGGGTTAGCCTTCAGGGTAGCTTTCCTACCCCTCAACCAGATGGTCCTTAGCTGTAAAAGACTGGAGAAGGAAATGGCAAATGCAAACATCTTTGTCAAGAGAACCCCAAAATGGGGTGATGAAGAGTCAGACATGACTAAACAGCAGTTCTAAATGGTTACAATTCCACGAAAATTTCAGAGAATGTGGATGGGAAAAATGTCCACTGTTTGGAAACAAATATGAGAGAATGAAAAATGCCAGTGTGCCAGTCAGCTAGGCCAGTGGTACCACTAGCTCGTTATCCAGGTCTCTGATAAGGGCACCCCCATCCTGTAGGGAGGCATGGCTAGTATTCTTCATAGTTAGAGCAGCACCAGCTCATTTTGACTTTGAACATTCTTCTCTTTCCTGGGACTAGAACTCTAATACCATCTGCCTTTCCCCTCCCTTTCCCCCTCCCCATTCCAAGGACAAAAACAAGCTCGGGTATGAAAGACCTCCCTAAAAGACAAACAGCTTTTGAATGATCTGAAAGAAAGCATTTACTGTGCAAAATCGAAACTTTCTGACTCCTTTAAACAGGGTGTTATCGCTAGAGTTGTTTTCAGTTGTGTCTGACTCTGTGACCCCATTAAGGGTTTTCTTGGCAATGATACTAGAGTAGTTTCCCATTCCCTAAATAGGGCTATATTCAATTGATTTTTATAGCACTTATTTGGCAATTACTAAGCATACCATGTATAGTGTTAAGCACTTGGGTCTTTAGGGAGCTTACATTCCTTTAAGAATATGTGCCATGGAAGAATCAGGGACAAACTGAAGGTTCACTGTTAATTTTTTTAATTCACTTAACAGACATTAATGTAGTACCTACAACATGCAAGGAGGGCCATGCCACTAAAGTCCCTCTCCTCATACGCTGAGGTGACCCTAGACCAAGAGTTCTTTGTTTGAAACATTCTTTGTTTCATGGACTCATTGATAGCACACTGAAGCCTATGGCACCATTCTCAGAATAATATCTTAAATAAATAAAATAGACTGCAAAGGAAATGAATTATATTGATATATAATTACCAAAAACAAATTGTTTTGAGATTGGGCTTCCCACTCGTGCCCAGTTTGGAAGTACAATGGTTATTCACACGCTCAATCCCATTACTGATTGCCAGAGAAGTAGGGATCTTCTCCATTTCTGACCTCGGCCAGTTTGTCCCTCCTTAGGCAGCCTGGTGATACTTACCCTGTCTCAAAAAGTTCACTCTATTGGTGCCAGACTTAAGAAAGACACCCTATCTGAGCATCATATGTTAGGTGCTGCAGAAGCCAATAAAAGTAATGAAACAACTCCTACTCTTGAGAAACTTCCATTCTAATGGGGGGGGGGAAGGAGGGGGAGAGAGAGAGAGAGAGAGAGAGAGAGAGAGAGAGAGAGAGAGAGAGAGAGAGAGAGAGAAGGGAATAAGCATTTACATTGTACCTACTATGTGCTAGGCACTGTGCCAAAGACTTTAAAGATTATTGGAAAAGACGGAAAGTCTTTTCAAAGACTTTAAAATTATTTCATTTGATCATCAAGATAGATATTTTTGTCATCATTTTACAGCTAAAGAAACTGAGGCAGAGGTTAAAATTGCCCAGGGTCACACAGCTACTAGGTGTCTGAGGCTGCATTTGAATTCTAGTCTTCCTGATTGTTGGCCTAGCACTTTGTAGGTAAATCTATATATGTATGTTTACAGTGAAGGGAGATCAGGAAAAGCAGAAGATGGTGTTTGAGCTATATCTTGAAGAAAGAGAGGGATTCTATGAGGCAGAGACAAGAGAGAATGACTTCCAAACAAGGAGCTATAACAATGCAAATGGATGGGGATAGGAGATAGAATATTATGTGCCAGGGACAGAAAGCAGGTCAGCATGGCTGTATCACAAACGGCAGGGGGGGAGCAGGAACAAGTTCTGTTTATTCACTATCCACTCTCAAAAAGGTGTAGAGGACTTTAAATATTTAACTTGTCCTAAAACTACATATTTCAAGGTCACAAGCACACCCCCTGGATCTATCTAGTGTTTCAGTGTTTGATGAACAAATTAACTGTCTTAATCTTGTAGACTTGTCTTACATCCATTGCCCTGTGGCTTCAGCATGGTTTTCTGTAAACCTAAAATAATCCTCCAGATATATCTCCATTTAAACATTATCCTGCCAGATATATTTACATTTGAATAGATTATCTTCCATTTATTTGCATTAATTCATTCATTCTTCCTTCCATCTTCTTTTTTCTTCCTCCCTCTTTCCCTCCCTCCTTCACTTGAGATTTCTTTGCTCTTTCCCTTCCTTTTTTCTCTTTTCTTTTCCCTCCCTCCTTCACTTTTTCCCTCCCTCCCTTTTTTCCTTCTTTTCATCACTCCTTTATTCATAACATCAGTGTTATTCACTAAATTACTTTCCTGTTTCCTTTTCATATTTTAATCAAGGATACCTTCAATAAGTGTGCTGATCATTATTCCAAGCTCTAAATTCTTAATCCTAAATACTGGAGAGGAAAAATAAGGTTATTTTCCATGAATCTTATAGGATAATATTGAAAGAATATAAAATCCTAAAGAACAAAGATGATCATTTTTGTCTTTGTCCAGTGCTTAGTAAATGCTTGCTTAATATTCAGGGGATTCTAGTCAAATCCATCCTATATTCTAGGCCATGACTTTATACTTGGTACCTCAATGGGTACTTGAGATCACTTCATTGACTGAAGGACCTAGAGATATCCAACATATACATACATACATATGTATACACACATACACACATGTGTATGTATGTATATACACATACAAATATTTTTAAAGTCTTCAGTTCAGTCACTTTTCAGTTGTGTCCAATACGATTTGGGGTTTTCTTGGCAAAGACACTGGAGTGGTTTGCCATTTCCTTCCCCAACTCATTTTATAGGATGAAGTGATTTGCTCAGGGTCACAAAGCTAGTCAGTGTCTGACTGAGGCCAGATTTGAACTCAGGGAAGATGAGTGTTTTTAACTTCAGGGCCAGCACCCTATGCATTGTACTACCTAACTGACCCTTTACAATCTTAGGGGGTTATAATTTGATATTTTTCAAGTTGTTGATGAGCTGTTAAGAAATAGGATTAGGACTTTTTATTTCAAGGACCAATGATGGGATTATAGAGAAGATTTTGGCTTAGTAAAAAGGGGGCCCTTCTGAACAATTACAGCTGAATCCTCATTTCTTCAAGCACAAAGCAGATGACCACTTGTCCAAATTAGGCATTTAGGTGGTGCAATAGATAAAACTCTGTATCTGCAGTTAGAATGACCTGAGTTCCAACCCAGCTTCAGATACTTAATAGCTGTGTTATCCTATGCAAGTTGCTTCATTTGTCTGCCTCAATTTCCCCATCTATAAAATTGGGAGAACAATAGCCCCTAGACCCAGAGTCATTGTGGGGATCAAACGAGATATTCGCAAAGCACTCTGCAAGCCTTATAGCTATTTTTGCTCTTCTTTTGTTGTAATTGGGGATACTGAAGAGGGAATTCATGCTTCAGGAAGGGAGAAGAATTATCTGAGGTCCCTTCCAAGTAAAAAGTTCTAAGGTTCTCCAGCTATGTAATTAAAAAGGAACCCACAGAAGCAGTCCAGCTACACATCTGCCATATTTTTATTGTACTTGTACCACATTGCAAACAATTCCACAAAAAAAAAATGCTGCAAAAGTAAGCCTATGACTGCAGATTGCAGATTTACTCATATATGTATATATTTACACCAAACTATCAAAAGCAAAGTCAGGACAGTAGCGGCTTCCCTTTGCCCATCTAGAAAGGTCAGGATTGCTACTTAATGATGGATAAATAGAATGACTCATCATTTTACATCACTTTGTAAAAACCAACATTCAAGTATTTTCTGAAAATGAACAGTTATTGAAATTCCATTTGGATTAACCACTGAGCTTGCAGAGTTTTCCTCCCAACTCTTTAAGCGCTGAGGCCCAACCCCCATGCCCACCCCAGAGCTGTTGTTTTGGATCAGGGCTAGCACAGGACAGCGCGTGATGGATTAATACAGTCGACCAAGTGGATGTCACCTGGTGTAAATGGTGAGGTAGCAGAAGATGCTGCCTCTGCTTTGTAAAATTTGGCAGGTAGATCTGTGGTTTATATATATGCATGTGTATTATATACATATGTATATGCAGGTATACACATGTATATACACACACACATATATAGATATCATATGCAAATACAAAATATCAAAGGCCTCCTTCCTATACAAAAAAAAAAAAAGGACAGAATGCAATTGCCACCAATCCATTTCATCTGTCAGTGATCGTAATATTTTTTCCAACTCTTTCATATTGTTTCAGGGAACTAATTATAAGCATTGCCTTAGACTTATTTCTTAATTATCTAATTCTTCTCAGAGTGTCTTTACCTACTTGGGGAACAATTATATCTCAATTCTGAATTCACTGAATTCACAAAGTGGCATAGACATAGTCTCTTGCAAGACTTTTTTCTTCTTTTTCCTCACTTCACTCGTAAAAACAGCAAAGCTGCTTTAATTTCACTACCTCTTGGTTGTGATCGTGTTGGCAGTGTCAAAGTCATTTTCAACCACATTGTTATAACCATCTTTTTCTATGCAGTCCCTAACAGCCTGGAGAACAATCCGTAGCCTTCTGTCCAGGGCCTCTAAATGTAACTGGTAGAGAATGGGAGCGATTTTGTCTTTGAGCAAAGATTCTTCCATTAAGTCACTCAGCTTGTACTCTTCCTTGGCGAGTAATTGGAGTCGCAAGTAGGTGGACTTCCTTATTCTGGAAAAGAAAGGGTAAAATGTCATTGTCCAGGCTGCTGGCAAACCAGAACAGAGGACGGACACACTTTGTTGGCTCTCAGAGAATGACAGCTGGATCGGGTAATAAGGGTAAGAGGCAGGGAAAAGGCAGTCTGGGCTACTGTGAATAATGAAATGGTCCCCATGTATTTCAGTTCTAACTATTTGAAGTTATAATTATGTAAAATATTGTAATTGGCTCCAGCCCAATGGAAATACGCAGTGCAAATTCAAATAATGTGACCATGTTATGGGATTCATGATTTATATTCATCAGCATCTAGCTATAGTATAGGGCAGCTAGGTGGCATAATAGATAGAGTGCCAGGCCCTGGAGTCAGGATGGACTGAGTTAAAATCTGGCCTCAGAAACTCACTAGCTGTGTGACTCTGGGCAAGTCACTTCACCTTGTTTGCCTCAGTTTCCTCATCTGTAAAATGAGCTGGAGAAGGAAATGGTAAATTGGTCCAGTATCTTTGCCAAGATCAAATGGCATCACAAAGAGTTGGACATGACTGAAACAAATCAACAACAAATCAACAACAAAGACATGGGCTGTCTAGATGAGCTAGGGTGGAATGAACAGGGTTCTGTTGCAGAACAGGGCACTTAAAGGGTACTAGGAGCAGCACTGACCTCTGTCTTGGTAGCATTTTCCCCTTTGCCCCCATACTCTACCCTTCCTGGGGCAGGGGGATAAGGGGCGTTTTTCTGCCCCTTGCTCTGTTCCAGTAACATCAGGCAGCATATCCTCTCCTCTCTTTCACCTTCTACTGTAGGACCCTGTCCTCAGGGCACTTCCTCTTCCTTCAGCAATTTAGAACCATTTTAGTATTTGGGGAAACATTTGCTTCCCCCTGTGACTGCACCTCTGTGGAGCAAACCATTTCCACCTAACCTTTGTTGCCTGCCACTTCCTCCAGGTACAGAGGTTGGTAATTACTATTTAGCCCTACATCCTTGCAGGGATCCATGCTCAACTCCTCCCCTCTCCTCTTGTGGGACCCAGGGCAAACTGTTGTATTAGTTGGTTTTTCAGTTCCTCTATCTGTATAGTTCAGATTCCATGTGTGTGGCAGAAAGTGGATTAAGATTCTGGAGATGTGGGTTGCATTCTAGATTTTCTTGCTAATTAGACCCATGACCATGGGTAAACCACTTTATTTCTCTAGGGCAAAATATGCTCCTCTGACTATTGTACAGGGACAGTGTGGAACAGTGACTTCAGAGTCTTGAATTTGGATCTAGCCTTAGAAAACGTCTATTTCATACTTGTATGCCCTTGGATTAATCACTTCATCTCTCTCTGGGCCTGTTTCTTTCTCTGTAAAATGAGGAAGTCTGAAACAGATGGTCTTAAAAGTCTTAATAGCTCTAACCTATGATCTTCTGGTGCAATCTTATGAAGACATTGACTGGTTTAGGTCAATGGTTTTCAAAGTGTGGTCTGGGAACCCTGTGGGTCCCTGAGGTCAAAACAATTTTCATAATGATATTGCCATTTTAATTTCTAATATCATGAAAAGTGACAGATAGAAACAAAAGCTCTTTGGGGAGGGGAGAAAAAAATTTTTAAGAGTGAAAAGGAGTACCGAGACCAAAAAGTTTCAGTATTTCTGAGTTTGGTGATCTCTGATATCCTCTGTCTAGTTCTAACATTCTATGCTTATCCAGTCTTGGAGACATATGTGGAAGTGGACAAAAGTCAAGTGTTAGAAAGCTCTGCCACTGGAAAGTATGGTTCCCCCTGCAAATTCCTGAAATCCTACCATTAGTGATTCACTCCTTCCCCTGCAGTCCTGCAAGTAACATGGCAGCTGTCTAACACTACAGTGCCAATCAGTTAACACTGTTGTTGTTTTTCATATATGACTCTTCATGTCCTGGAGATGTTTAGCACATATATGTGTATATGTATACACACGTATATACATTCATACAAATATATATATTCACACACACATTTTTAAAAGTCTTTAGTCGTTTTGCAGTTGTGTCCAACAATCTGTGACCCCCATTTGAGGTTTTCTTGGCAAAGATATTGGAGGGGTTTGCCATTTCCTTCTCCAGCTCATTTGACAAATGAGGAAACTGAGAACAACAGGGTTAAGTGACTTGCCCAGGATCACACAGCTAGTAAGCTCTGAGGTCAAATTTGAGCTCAACTCAGGACAATGAGTCTTCCTGACTCCAAGTCCAGGGCTCTATCCACCTAGTAGCCCATCAATGAGTTAACACCAGAGAATAAATGAATTTCTCCCTCCCTGGGGGAAAAACCAGGATAACCTAAAAGCCCAAGGCACTGAGGGTCTGGCAGGGAGAGGAATACAGGAAGAGGAGCTTTAAAGACTAATTCTAATAGTACCTCAAATTTATTTCCTACAGTCCTGGGTGTCAATATAACATTAGCCACATTTTAGCTATTCGCAAAGGAAGGTACCCAATTTTCCACCTTATTTTGCCAGCCAGGAAGGCATTTCTGAATATTTACCTATAAAGAGTGCAATAATGGGAACCACTCACCACAGCTTTATGATCATGGACCACTTTACATACATTATCTCATTTGATCTGCATAACAATGCAGTAAAGTCTATAGTACAAAAATCACTGTAGTATAAAATGGAGAGAGTTGAAGGATGTTTCCCAAGGTCACATAGCTAGTAAGGGGCAGAGTCTGGCCTCACACTCAAATCTTTGACCACTTCATCCAGTATTCTTTAGACTACCCTCCTTTTGCCTCTTGAAGGTCTAAGATGACATCTCTCTGAGTCTAATCAAAGGAACCATAATCTTGGCTCTCGTTTATAGGTATAATTCTGAACTCAAAGACTCCCAATATGGATAGAGGAGGAAGATACTATTAGAACAGAATGCCTAGCATTAGTTGCTGGTGACTCCTCTTTGAAATTATCTTGCATTTAACTTTGCATATATTTTGTATATATTTGTGTGTGTGATGCTATTTACTGCAATAGAATGTAAGCTCTTTGAGGGCAAGCACTAATTTCACTTTTGCCTTTATATCCTATACATCAACTGCTTGTTGACTGAATGACAGTGGTAAATAACTGCAGATTTGTAGTAATAGCATCTGGGTTTAATTCCTGACTTTGCTCCCTATATAACCTAGAACAAATCCCTTTCTGTGTTTCATTTTCTTCCCCAAGAAAGTGGGAGTTGGATTAGATGCTCTGTAAATTCTCTTCCAGTTTTGGATTCCATAAAGCCAGTATGGCACAGCAGAAAAAGCAATGGGTGAACTTGGAGTTATGACTTGGGAATTCAAATTCTGATTCTGCTACCTATTACCTGTATGACAAGTCACATTACCTTGGACAAGTCACATGATCTATTTAAGGCTCCATTTTCTCATCTGTAAAATGAAATGGTTAGATGGATGGCCTCTTAGGGCTCCTTCCAGCTCTCAATCTATGGTTCTAGGAACCTATGAATGGGGGGCAGTGGGCTATGTCACTGGGTCTCTAGTATACGCCCAAGGCAAATGATATAGAATCTGAAAATGGGCTTAGCCATCCCCCACCACCAGAATCCTAAATCCCATCCCCCTATACGCCCTTTAGAAAAGAGTTCAATAGGAACACCTTTTGTGCTAGCAAAACAAAACACAAAACTAGAAACAAAGCAGGTGCCCATGGATTGGGAAATAGCTGAATGACCAGTGGTACTGTGTATGAATAAAATGTGAGTACAGCTTAAAAAAAGAATTCAGAGAAGCACGGAAATAACTTGTATAAATGGTCATATAGCAAAAAGAGCAGAGGCAACTGTACATACATAATCATTACAATAATAAATGAAAGCAACTTCAAATGCAGGCAGCTCATTTCATATTTCAGTGCAGTAGACAACAGATGGGGTATAAAGAGGATAAAACACATGTCCTTGGGGATAACTAGGTGGTGTCATAGAGAAACATTGGACTTGGGAGTGAGGAAGACCTGTGTGAGATACCTACTTCAGACACTTCCTAGCTATGTGACCCCAGGCAGCCCATATGACTTCCCTGGGGCTCAGCTCCCTCATCTCTAAGACGGGGCTCACAGCCCCTGAGTTGTGATGATCAATGAGATAATACATGTAAAGTGCCTCATAAACTTTAAAGTGTTACGTGAATGTTTATCATCATCATCATTATTGCTATGATACCCCTTCCCGCAAAGAACTCTTAGCAGAGGAAAATAGGGGACGTTTTATTATATCACAAAATCTCATTTGGGAAGATCAGGCTTATTTTTTTAAAGCAGATTAAGGACAATCTTCTCTACAGAATGATTTCCCAATGGGTCTTCACAGAACTGCTCTGACTACTTAGAAGACATTGCTTACCAATCAAACACAATTTTTTTCTGGGAGGTGAAAGATACTTAGATGGGCGGGTGGATGAGTAGTAGATAAGGGGGTTGGGTGCAAGCAGGAATCTCTGTAAAAATGTGATTTCTCACAAACCATCCCAACAAAAACTTGGCTTCTTTTTGACTGGCTTAAAGCTGCTTTAAATAGGGGTTAGCTTTAAATGGGTCACCTTGAAGCGCTTATTACTACTCCCAGCCAAAAATCTACCCAGGCATCCAACTGCCTCCTTGGTCTCCTTACCTAGGAGAAAGATAACTTGAGAGATTAATGGCTCTCTTCCTAATATCTCAGAATACAGGAGATGGGATTTCTAGTCCCAGCTCTAACACTAACGTATTGAGAGATATTGAGCAATCAGTCAATTGACAAACATTTATAAGACACCCTTTACGTGCCATGTACTCTCTGCTAGGTGCTAGGACACAGATACAGAGAACAAAATGATTCCTATTCTTTCTGGACTGATTTTTTTTTCCTTATCCATAAAATAACATCTCATCTAGTTCTAAATAAATCCATAAAATAACATCTCATCTAGTTCTAAAATTCAATGATTCTGACTAAACCACATATTTTTAAAACAATTAATAACTGGAATTTTCCAAATAAGCAGTTATTTGCATTTGATTGCTATTTTTCTCAAAATGGTAGACTATTGTGTCCAAATGCAACTTAATACAGCACCAGTAACATCATCTCTCTCTTTTCTTGTGGTCAGAGGAGTAGCTAGTAGCTACTCCTTGGAGTAATTTCAGTTGGGCATGAAGGCGTGCAGCAATGCTGAGGACAGTCCCACAGTGAGTACAACAGAAACACAGAGAAGTCAATTATCCCTTAGGAAGGTCTGGCCCCATGGGTTCTGGTGAGGAAGGTGAGCCCAAGGAGAGGAGACAACAATGGGACCCTGGAGGTTGGTTGTGCTGTGTGTGAGGACCAAAGAGTTCAAGAGGCATGTGGATACTGGATGCTGAGGGAAGGATATATACCTTTCTCAGGGAGCAAGCATGTTTCCCTACCAAATGTTCGTAACATGGGCAATACTATTTACAGCTCTGCTTATCATGCAAGGGTTGGAAGAATAGCTGATTTAATTTCAAGTCTTATATTTTCAGGACTGTTTGTATTGATAATTGATGGAGAAAGGAGTACATTAACAACTGGGAGAAACCACAGAGGAACTCACCTGCAGCATTGATTTAAAGGCACCAAAATGGAGAGCTCGTCATGGGAGTATTTTCCAAACCTATTTTAAGCAAGAAATATATTACATATATAGTCACATTGGGAGTCACAGAATGTCAAGGATGCATCTACGTGTGTTCTATGAAACACACTGGCACAAGAGAAGCCTGTCATTATGCTGGAGCTGACTAGAGTTTTGTTGAGTTGACTAGACCAGAAAAAGAGAAGGCACAGATGAATGAACAGAGCTGTTGGGTAAAGATGGAAATTCAGGGAGATATGAACTGTCAAATAGTTTACTGTATAGTATAATTACGGTAACGGCTCATTTATCCAGTTTCACCATGAAATAGGATGTTCTACATAAATGAATTTTCCAGATAACTGGAGCTTTCAGTTTTGTGTATCCAAGTATTTCCCATTTTATCCATTTGGGTGGGAAATCTTTCTAAAACAGCTGGTCGCATGGTTTCTTGGATCTTAAACAGAGCTCAATGAATATAACTTAATACTTTAAGGGGTTAAAGCAGCTAGATAGTGTTGGGCCTAGAGTAAGCAAGACCTGAGTTCAAATCTTGCCTCAGACCTTACTAACTGTGTATGACCCTGGACAAGTCATTTAGCCTCTGTCTGCCTCAGTTTCTTCATCTGTAAAATGGGAATACTATC
Organism: Gymnobelideus leadbeateri; assembly: GCA_011680675.1. Taxonomy (NCBI): domain Eukaryota; kingdom Metazoa; phylum Chordata; class Mammalia; order Diprotodontia; family Petauridae; genus Gymnobelideus; species Gymnobelideus leadbeateri. Next base: position 384,981 of record WOXC01008083.1, read on the forward strand.
ACCTACCTCCCATGGTTGTCATGAAGATCAAATGAGGGAATATTTGTAAAGTACTTAGTTAGCACAGCGTATGACACAGAATAAGTGCTTAAATTTTTGTCCACAACCTTTTATTGATGACTCAGGGTAACTAATAGAAACATAATCCAGAGATACACACAGAAACTACTACTACTAATGGTAATAATAATAGCTAATATATACATACATACATACATATATACACACATATATATACATATATACATACATATATATGTATGTGAAATCCCTTAAAATGTGCAAAGTACTTTACATAGATTAGCTCATTTGATATTATGATAAATAAGGTACTGTTTGCCCTTGTACTAAATGGCCCCAGACTGTTGGTGAGCTACAAATCTTTCTATCTCCTCTCTGCTGTCAGATGTCACTTTTATCCCACAGTTATCTTTGTACATCCAAAGGATAATTTATTTTACATTGAATTATTTTTTAAAATTTATTTTCAATTTTACATGCAATTCTAAGTCAGTGTGCTTGAGTGGCTCAGTGCCTCTCTTAAAAGGTCAGGTGCATGGACATTGCGACAGATGTCTCTCCACTCTCATTTATTTTCGTAACAGGCCTCTTTTGCTTATTTTCACTTTCAGGCAGGCGACCAGATGTTTGAGGTTTCAGGAAGGTGAATACACAGAGAGATAGAGATGTTACAATTCTATCATTTAATCTAGAAGAACAAAGAAGCCTTACCCTCTTCCATTGTCTAAGTGAATAATAAATGTTTCATTGCCAAACTTTTCAAAGGTCTCATAGTGATGTCGATCCATATTTCCTGCGGAGGGAACCAGAAAGAGCTTTGAATCTTGGATGGTGAAAATTCAAGGATGTAAAATAAGAGATCTTAGCTTCTTGCACAAAGCAGGTTATTTCTTACTCTAATGTACAGCCTCTAAGCATTAAAAACTAAAATAAAAACAGTAAATCTTGGGTGCCTGCTCAGACCACAAGACCTATTTCACAGAAATAACAAGCTGCAGCATCATGCTCTGTGATTTTTAACAATATATCTGTGTTAATATTTGATGGTTTTAATCTATTTTGTTACTCATGTAGGTCTGTATTCCATAAAATTTATGGCTCGTATATTCATGCTGTGTATGAAAAAATTGCTTGGTTACACATGGCCCTCCTGATAATTTGAATTCTTTTTATAGTTAATTTAACAGGATCAGACACATACCCATTAGGAAATCAAAAATGGTCATGTCCATTATATCCAAAATGCGGTTGCTATTGTATGGTGGTGTCTGCTTCACCTCTTCACAGTAATCAGGGTCTACTTCCCATCTGAAAGGAAAAACTGTCATGAAGGCAATTCTCATTTTAATAATGAGTCAATTTATTTTAAGGACAATTGAAAACTCAGTGAATCAGCTTTGAGGGGCTGCTTATTGAGAGAAGACTAAAACAGGGAAATAACCTCAAACTACAGTAGGCAATATTAAGGGTCAAACCTAAGAAAGGTCTTTCTACCTACTTATAAGAAAAACAGTTACTGCCAAGACAAAGACTGAGGGATGATATGGACGCATGATATGAACTACAAAATACTTCTCATACAAATAAAGTCAGTTCTAGACAAAAATTGGAGAAATATTCATTGCTCATGGGTAGATTGAGCCAATATAATAAATATAACAATTCTACCTAAGTTAATTTACTTATTCAGTACCATACTAATCAAATTCCCGAAGAATTATTTTAGAGAGCTAGAAAAAATAGTAAGAAAATTCATCTGGAAGAACTAAAGGTCCAGAATATCAAAGAAATCAATGGAAAAAAGAAGTTAGGGAAGGCTGCCTAGCATTTCCAGATTTCAAACTATATTACAAAGTGGTAATCATCAAAACAATCTGGTACTGGCCAATAAACAGAGGTGGATCAGTGGAATAGATTAGGAACACAATATATAGTGGTAAATAATTAACAGCTTGACAACTCCACAGATCCAAGCTTTTGGGCTTAAGAACTCAACATCTAACAAAAATTGCTAGGAAAATTGGAAAACAGTTTGACAGAAACTAAGCATAGACCAACATCTCACACTATATGCCAAAATAAGGCCAAAATGGATAAATAACTTAGATATAAAGGGTGATATTATAAGTAAATTATGGGAGCATGAAAAAATGTTCTTGTCAGAGCTATGGAAAAGGTAAGAGTTTGACCAAGCAAGAGATAGAGAACATCACAGGATATGAAAAAGGATAATTTTGATTCCATGAGATTAAAAAGCTTTTGCACAAACAAAACAAAAGCAGCCAAAATTAGGAGGAAAGCAGAAAACTGGGGGGAAAAATATAACAGCAAGTTTCTCTGATAAAGGCCTCATATCTCAAATATATAAGGAACTGAGCCAAATTTATAAAAATGAGAGCCATTCCCCATTTTTAAATGGTCAAAGGATATGAGTAGGCAGTTTTCAGAAGAAGAAATCAATAGACACCTGAAAAATGCTCTAAATCACTACCAATTAGAAAAATTAAAATTAAAACAACTCTGAGTTACCACTTCACATTTATCAGATTGGCTAACATGATACTAAAGAAGAAGGACAAATGCTGGAGGGGATATAGAAAAACCAGAACACTCATGCACTATTGGTAGAGTTGTGAACTAGAGTCTAACCATTCTGGAGAACAGTTTGGAATTACACCCAAAGAACTACAAAACTAGGTATATTTTTTGACCCAGTATTACCACTACTAGGTCTGTATCTCAAAGAGATAACAGAAAAGGGGAAAAGATCCATATGTACAAAAAATAATTCATAGCAGGTCTTTTTGTAGTGGCAAAGAACTGGAAATTGAAGGGATATCCATCAATTGGAGAATAGTTGAATAAGTTGTGGTATCGAATTGTGATAGAATACTATAATAATAATAATAAGAGGGTGGTTTCAGAAAAACCTTGGAAGACTTATATGAACTGATGCAAAATGAAGTGAGCAGAACCAGGAGAACACTGTACACAGTAACAACAATATTTCAAAGATGATCAACTATGAGAGATTTAGTTACTGTGATCAAGACAATGACTTAAGACAATTCCAAATGCTGTACACCCAGAGAGAGTACTGATGAACTCTGAAACCAGATTAAAGCATACTTTTTTTTTACCCTCTTTATTTTTATCATTTTATTTTGTTTGTGGGGTTCTTTTTCTGGTCACAACATGGCTAATGTGGAAATGTCTTGCATGACTTCATATGTATAATCTATATCAAATAGCTTGCTTTCTCAAGTAGGGAGTTGGGGAGGGAGAAAATTTGGAACTCAAATATTAAAAAAGATTGTTAATTTTTTTTACACACAATTGGGAAATATTTAATGAAATAAATAAAATTAATAATAATAAAAACAAGGAATAGTCATTACTCAGATAAATTACCAAAAATCAGTGTGGTAAGTTCCTTGTGAATAAGGAAGATGCCATTTTTCAATGATGGTTTGGTGCCATTTTTCATTGATGGTTTGGTACTATCTTTAAAGAAAGGTTTAGGTTACATTTCTCATTGAGTTGGGCTTTGGAAGTTATTTGGAAGGACATGCTCATCCAAAATCAAGGCTTTTAGGGCTATGCCATGACTATATTCCCTAACTTTCTTTCCTTTTGTTCTCAAGAGTCCCACTTTCTCTACACAGTTCTCCTTTAGCTCCCAGTTAAGCAAGTAACATACTTTTAGGGAGCCTAGACACACACACACACACACACACACACACACACACACACACACACACACACACACACCCCTCTGTTCAAAAGTACTACTGATTCTAGGGACTTAACCTAGTAATAACATCTATTGGGCTCAGGACAATGAGTAGAAACTTCAGTGACAGGAATATTTGAAGCCTCCCTTTGAAAGAAAAAGTGAACTAACTGGGAGAACTTGGTAAATAGGGGATAGAGACAGCTTAATAGGTAAGTGCATAGTTCCCCCCACTGACCTATTGCTTGAAATTCTACCATTCTTTACTCTTTCTTTTAGTTTAGTCATTGGTTTTTCCCCGAGGATCCTCTATCCAAGCATTCCTGGGAGAGGTAACACCTTAATTAGTTAGCACTTGTGTATGAATTGATTACTTCCCTTTTTTACATAGAGGAGCAGCAGAACATGAAGGGAGATAGCTTATCTCTGTGTATTGGGAGGGGAGGTCCCGTGCAAAGTGTGGGAGGATACAGAGATGGGGTTAAAGTGGCATCAATAAGGAGTGAGAGGGGCATGGAATGAATTCCAAAATCAAAGGTGGGGAGTACTGAACATAATATCATCCATTTCTCAGATTTCTCTCTGGTTCTAGTAGGGGAAAAGGCTTTTCTCCTTTCTGTTCCCCAAAGGAGTCTTCTTAGGCCCAAAGCATCACCCTTATTTCATTATAAATACTACTACAACAAAGTCTTCATACAGATTTTTGATGTCTCAATTGAAGGATCACTTATTATAAGCAGTATGGCAAATAAAGCCTCATTAATTTGGATTATAATAGTTTTTAATAAATTCAAGGCCTAGCTTGCAGTTTGCCTCTGTACCATCTCTAAAGACCGAGTTTTTAAACAAGTATAATATAAGCAAGATGACAAGGGTCATGTTTAACCTACCTATGGACAATACCTAATTACTGGAAAGACTAATGGATGAATTACAACTAATCCTTATCTATGCAGCAAATAGAATAGGTTCATGGATCTAGAGTAGAACAAGACCTTAGATGTTACCTACATCAACGCCTTGATTTGACAAATGTTGAAACCGAGGCCTCGTAATGTTAAGTGACCTGTTTTCTATAGTCAAATGGGTCGTAAGAAGAGGCTGATTTGAGCCCCAGCTCTGGGTGACTCTGGATTGAGTTCTCTTTCCAGTCTCTCTAACTTCCACAGCTTTTCACTTAAGTTCCCTGGGTATCAGGTTTCACATTCATAGCATGAAGGGGTGCTAGGTGGCCTCTAGTGCTCCTTGAAGCTCTGGAGCAGGGGTTCTTAGCCTGGGGTAAGATATTTAATATTTTGATTCATGTATTTCAATATAATCAGTTTCCTTTATGAGCTCATGTAGTTTATTTGTATGCATTTAAAAGTATTCTTATGAGAAGAGGTCCATGGATTTCACCAGATTGCCAATGGCACAAAAGTGTTACTGAGGCTCTGCTCCAGAGATGTGACTTTAAATCATTATCTATACCAGTATTTTAAAGCTCATTTAAAAAAACATCATGTAATTCTGCTATCCCTGTGAATTTAAGTTTGCCTCACCCATGTCTTCCGTTATGTCTTTTAAATATGAATAAGTGAGGTTGGTTTCAAAATGAGAAATCCATTTACCAAAAAAAAGAATAAGAAAGAGAAAAGGGGAGGAGGGAGAAGAGGAGAGAAAAGAGGAGAGGAGAAAGGAAGAGGAGAGGAAAGAGGAGGGGGAGGGAGAGAAAGAAGAGAGAAAGAGGGAGAGAGGGAGGAAGAGAGAGAAAAACAGAGAGAGGAGAGGAAAAAGGAAAGGAGAGGAGGGGAAGAAAGGGAAGGGGAGAGAAAGAGAGAGAGGTTGTGATAGGAAGTGAGTCTTTGTTTAACCTTCTAGGAGTTAAGTCCCTAGCCTTGGGTGCCCCCCTGCCTGAGATGAGAGCTGTTTTCTGCTTGCTGTCTCCCGACAGCTGGCAAAAGGGACTGACTCACTCTGCTTTTTTGCGTTTGTGGTATGAGCGTCTCCATGGATTTCGCCACGTTTTCCTCTTTGCCAGGGACAGGTCGGGCAGGAAGGCTGCAAGAGACCCTTCTATTTGATCGGGCTTCCCACACAGAGCATGTTCCGTGGAGCAGTAATAGGAACACTCCCCGTAGAAACAGATGTTGTTGGCTGATGGAAAAGAGACAACCCGCTAATTTAAAAAGAATCCACAAAAATAAACACACATTAAAAAAACAAACAAACAAGAAAACCATGCAATGACTTTCTAACTGAGAAGCAGCAGCGGGGTGTAGTGAAGAGAGTGCTGGACTTAGAATTTTGGGAGCTCAGTTTCAAAGTTGCATGACCACAGGTGAGCTGCTTAATGTCCAACCCAGACCCTCAGTTTCTTCTCCTGTAAAAGAGGTATAATGACCGTAGTACCCATCCATGAGGCTGTCGTGGGGTTCAAATCAGTGAATCTGAACCCCTTTCAAGAACTAAAAAATAAACTATATAATGAGTCCCCAAAGTCATGGAATAATTCGAAGCTTTAATAGCAATTACAACTTCAAATTGACTTTTAAGACACCCCGTATAAATTCCAGTTTTTATTGTAATTCAGGTACGAGAATTACACTGATGCAAAAACAAACAAACAAAACCCCAAACACCTCGTTTTCTTTTCACTGATCTTTCCTGAAGTCTTGAGCAATGACGACATATTCCCCTCATCCTTTCTTGGAACTCTGGGACTTAGAAGTACTGAGCTCCAAGAATGCAACATACACATTCTATGGAAAGCTTGGTTTCCACATAAACTGATTCTCTAAGAATCATAGAAAGTTTCAGAGTTAACGGGAATCTTAAAGACAATCTAGCAACCTTATTTGACAGATCCGGCAACTGAAGCCTGGAGATGTGAGGTCAGGTCTTCAGTGCCTTGACTGACTCCATTCAGCTCTTGAATCTAAGCCCTTCTCAGAGTTACATTAACTTTCTTTCTTTTTTTCTTTTCTTTTTTTTTGAAGGCAATTGGGGTTAAGTGACTTGTCCAGAGTCACACAGCTAGTAAGCATCTGATGCTGCATTTGAACTCAGGTTCTCCTGACTCCAGGCTCTATTCCCTAGGTCACTTAGCTGCCCCTTAATTCTTCCTTTAATAAAGAACTCATAGGTAGATGATTTCTCTGGATTGTTAAAAAGTCTCTTACTGGCCTGACAGAAGGAATGAAAATCCTTCCTCAAATGTCTGGCATGAATGTGTTCAGACTTGATTGCATTTTGTGTGTCCCTTTGAAAAGGGCTGGCTCAGTAAACCTCTGTTCTTACTCATTTTATTTTTTTTTCCATGTCAGTAAGACAAGAAAAAAGACCTCGGGGTGGGGGGGGTGCAGCTAGGTGACTACATTGAATAGAGCACCAGCTCTGGAGTCAGGAGGACCTGAGTTCAAATACGGCCTTGGACACTTAACACAAAAACTATCCATGTGACCTTGGGCAAGTCACTTCACCCCAATTGCCCTATCTTCCCCCCTCCAAAAAAAAGGGGGCCCAGCAAATTTTATATCTTTCCAACAACATTTCACATACTGAGCTCTAAATTCTAGCCAAACTGGACAACTGGCCATTGCCCAGACAAGATGATCCATTTTCTGTCTCTTGCATGTGACTAGTATAGACCCAACCTCATCTCTGCTTCTCAGAAAACTTGGCTTCCTCTAAGGTTAGAGGCCATCTCCTTCATAAGCTATCTTTAATCCTCTGAGCTGTAAGAGCTTCCCCTCCTCAATTCTCCCTGAAATGTGCTTTTATACCTTTTCCATCACTCACCCCATAGAGTATCAGCAACTTGAGGACCAGATTTGTTCATTTTAATCTTTGAATTCCTATTTAGTACAATGTTTTACACATAGTAGTCTAATAAACATTTCTTAAATTGTTGAAAGTATAGGAAACACTTGGGAACATTTGTTTGTTTGTTTTTTAAATCCACAAAGATTTTTTTATGCTTATACATGAATAGTTTTCCTAATTCAAACTACCTTAAATAAAGTCTGTGGTATAACAGGAAGGACAAATGGGTTTCATGTGGTGTTCTAGCCCCAGTCTAACACTTGCTTGTCAAAATTCTCTGGTCTTTAGAAACCTCAGTGGTTCCCTATCATTTCATCTAGGATGAAACACGGACTTCCCTGGTTTGTCTTTAAATCCCCTCCCAGTCTGGCTCTTAAACATTGTCTTTTGAAGATGACCTCATATAACTCTCCATCATGTACTCTACATTATACCCAGACTGGTCCCTCAATGGTCCTTGTACAGAAGAGGCTCTATCTCCTGACACCTAGACCTAGAAACTTCTCACTCCCTAGACTTTGACCTGTTGAATTTCAAACTTCCTTCAGGTGTTACTTCTGTCTTACAAAAAACAAAAACAAAAACAAAAAAAAACCTTTCCTCATTCCCCACAAGTTCCCTTGTATTCATTTTGTATAAATTATCACTGTGCATATCTCCCTCATAGTACCCAGAGGGTAAGTTTCTTGAGGGCAGAAACTATTTCACAACAGATGCCTAACAAATGCTCAGTAAATTCAATTGAATTGAATACAAAATAAAGAGGTTCCCCTAGAAATTTTCTAATTTCTCTTCAAATTTATGATCTTTAACCTGAGCCATTTGGATTAGAAAGTACTAAGGTCCTTTCCGGGTATAACATTTAAGAATTCTATGCATGAACCTACCTATAAGATGCTTTAATCAAGAAGTGGATCCTTTCTGCTGAAAATCAGAGAGTGGCATTCCCAGAAAAATAGTGTTGTAAAGTGAATAGATTTAAAGCTGTAAGGTATCTTAGAGATCTTCTAGTCTAGGGGTGGGGAACCTGTGGCTTTCTTGGTCCTTGGGTGCAGTCTGCTATTGTATCAAGAGGAGCAGAATAAAACCTCATTACTTTGACTGAAAGAAGGCTTTAGTAGTCAAGTTCTTTCAAGGCAGACCCCCTATACCTTTGCATTTCGGGGTTCCTAGTACTCCAAACCACAATAAGACTAGGATTCCTGGTTTCCAGTCAACTGTTCTTAGCTAATATATCATGTTGTTGCTGTTGAGTTGTTTTCATATGACTCTTTATGATGCAATTTAAGATTTTCTTAGCAAAGATATGGGAGTGGTTTGCCATTTCCTTCTCCAGATCATTTTATAAGCAATGAACTAAGGCAAATAGTGACTTACACAGGCTCACACACCTAATAAGTGTTGAGGCTGAATTTGAACTCAGGAAGATGAGTCTTCTTGATTCCAAACCCAGTGCTAGATTCACTGTAGCACCTAGCTTCCCACTACTCCATTATATCATGACTATTTTAAAAAAATGTGTCGTCCTATGCAATCAGTGAACAAATTCTTAGGAGCCATCTCTATTGACAACTATCCTGATAATTCAAGTCAAAACCCTAAAGAACTCTTCAAAGTTATACTGATTCAGTGACCCATTGTTCCCACTTGTAAATTGGTGTTGGGGGGAGGCATCACTCAGTCCCCAGATATTTTTCACGTGTTCAAGTCTCCCTCTCTCTGCCCCCACCCATCTGTAGCTAAAAACTGTCCCATATTTGCTACCTTGGGGAGGAACTGAGATGCTAGAGTCCAGCCTCTTTTTCTGACATGGACCTATCTGAATTGTCTTTCTCATTACATAAGTTACACACAAGTTACCAATAAAAGCTGGCCCCTCCTTGAAGCCACCCTTGATCCCCAATGATAAACCCCTTGACCTTGAAGTACTTAAATCCTCTTTGCCCTGAATTTTGCCTCATTAATCAGGGTAAAAGCCCAAATAAAGAATTTTCCTTTGACTTTGAGTTCCAGGTACACAGACACTACAAGCAGTGTTATTGATTATGGCTTCAACTCTTTGGTATTGACGTTCTGTAGGGGCTCCATTTAAAAGACTCCTAGGAAGATGAACTGAGATTCAAGCCCTATTCTTAATCCATTCAATCAACAAGCATGTACTAAGAGTTTACTTTTCCCAGGCTGGGGTGGAGCGGGGGTGGGGGGGGATTGGGGGGGGGAAGGTCCTACTCACAAGAAGCTGCCAGTCTAATAGAGGAAGGGTCAACCTATAAACAACTATGTACAACAAGATATTTACAGGATAAATTGGAAGTAAACAACAGAGGGAAGGCATTCGGGTTAAAGGAAATGGCTTTTTACAGAAGGGAGGATTTTATCTGGGACTTAAAGGAAGCCAGAGGACAGAAACTAGAGATTCCAAGCATGGGGAACAGCCAGTGAAAATTCCTGGAATCTAGGATGCCACCCTGAGTAAAGTTTAACTTTTCAATTATCTGTGGCAGACAAAACATTTTTATTGGATCTGATAAGCAAAGAAACAATCCTAAGAAAATATCTTGCACTGCAGGAAACAAATAGCTGATGTCTGATATTTACTAATGGAACAATCAAAGAAAGATCACTTAGTACTTGTCCATCTGTTGATACAGTTTAATTTGTAGTCTCCCATTTTTGAGACAATGTGCCTTTAACAGAATTACTGAATCTGTTTACACAGGAAAGCTGTTATCTGATCTTCCATTATCTTGGACTAGGAAATTTGTCTATTACATACAATACCCTCTTGTTGCATTTAAGTGAGCCAATTTTAAAGGCATAATTTTAAAGGGGGAAGAAGGTAAAACACAACAATGACCCCACCGCCATTCTCCCTGAGGATATCCAAATTCAATACAAAATGGGTTTCATTTGCATTTACATATGAATGCAACTTCAGTTAGAATAGGAGTCTATCATTCTCTTTTCAATTTATTAAAGAATGCACCTGGGATTAATGACTAGTAGGAGACCAGTGGAATAATATTTAAACCCAGAATAAAGTGTTGTTTGTCTCCACATTTCATATCAGCTTTTATATGGGGAGAGTCCCCTTGGTTCTCTGAAGGGATAGCACATAGCCTACTGTACAATCCAATCCAATCATTCATTCATTCAAAATATTCATTCATTCATTCAATAAGCACAGTAGATACCAAACTAAAAAATTAAATTATTCATACCTTCCAGGAGTTCATCTTCTCCTGAGGAGACGTAGAGGTAGGGAGAAGGAATTTCCCATTTAGGGAGGATTTTGGGAAAGTATCGTAATAATTCACACTTAAAAAACCTCACTAAAGTGAGGGAAGCCATCACACTGATGTGTAGAACGAGATGTAGTTTTTCAAGTAGACTATTTGCTAAAGTACTAGAAGCCTTTAGGCCTCAGTCAGGTGACCTGGGGAGGGAAAAACAAAACTTGGGAAATCCCCTTGTCACCCCACCTGCCAAATAAGGGAATGTTAACAGAAGAGCAAATCAATTTAAAAGATTACATGAGGAAGAGGAGGGTCAAGGTTTTCATGAGGTTTTTAGCTATATAATCCAGCTTTAGTTTCTGTATGGCAGCCTCCTCTCTCTGGACTTCCAAGTGACAAGACCACCCACTTCTCAGGAGATTCAATAAAACTTCCTGCTTTCACCTTGAGACGCTTAGGAGTAGTCAATTTGGGGTAGGGTCTCTATACCCCACACAGTTTTCGGGGTCTCGCCCGGGATCACATGACTCAGTGGAGGAATGACCACACACTTGCTCAGAGGCAGGCGCCTGTGGAGCTCTAATGGTCTCCAGAGTGAGTGGGGCATCTCCCTTCCTCTGCTGAATAAAGTTCCTGAAGTGGAGAAACTTGGTGAAAGAAAAAGTAGAAACAAAGGATCCGAAGCTCTGAATTGAGATTGAACAGGGGAACTAGTCAGGAAACCTATGCTCGTATAGCCTGGTAAGTACTCAATGAGAGCCTGGGGGTTGATTGGCTGGGTATAGAGACCCGAGAGGAGAGCCTCTCACTCTAAATTAAGGAGTGGACTGCAGACCCCAAGGGAAGGGCTTTCTGAGCACGGGTGACTGATGGCAGGTGGGTGACCCCTCCCGGGGCATATTCGAGATGCTTTGAGGTGTTTGATGGAAAACCCTCGGGGGAATGAGCAGTCCAAACCCCGAACTCAGGAGCTCAAGTAAGAGGTACCAGTGATTAACCCCGGGGGAATAAAGCATAGGATTGGCTTAAAATTACCAAAGTATATTGACTTTGAATACCAGTTCTGTGTGTTTCCATGTGAGGTGTGCATCTGTTTTCCTGCGTTAAGTGTATGTCTGTATCCCTGATAGTGTCCAGAGATAGTAAAGGGAAAGAAGAGAAAATATTCTACCAGCTCCATTAATAGTGTGAGGAAGTTTCCCTTCTCTTTACACCCTGAGATCCTGGCCAGGTCTAGGGAGTGGAAAAGAGTAACTTTCCCCTCAGACTGAATAGGAGATAACCAAGATTTATCTATGGGACTAATTTGCTAGTTGTTCCTGTAGAATTCCAGAAAAAAATAACAATCCTGTGGATTAGAATTTGTTCTCAATTAAAGAATATATATATTAATAAGGCATTGAGAATCATGCAGAAGAAGGAAGAGTCCCCCTCTCATTTTCTAGAGAGATTAAAAAAGGGAATTCGAGAGTACTCTGGGCTGGACCCAGATCAACCAGAAACTGAAAGTATTTTGAAACTATATTTTGTATCTAACTCATGGTCAGACATTAGTAAGGATTTGCAAAATTAGAGAAATGGAATTGCAGACTCTTGGGGGAACTTTTAGAGGAGGCCATGAAGGTATATGTGAAAAGAAATAAGGACAGGGAAAGACCAAAGAAGGGAGACAGGAACACCAGAGGATCAGGATGTTAATTCAAACCATATAAGAGATGAGATTCACTGAGGTATGAGGGCATGGCGAAGGATAGAGCTCTGTGGGACTGAATTGGGGAGTTCAGCAAAGTAGAAATGGGTTCGCTATAGGGCAAAGAAATAGGGGCCCTGGCCCACTTACCTGTTGGACATGCAGAGGAAGACAAAGCACCTGGCTACGGACTGTCCCCAGAGAAAAGGGAATTGACAGATTTGGAACCTAAAGACCTGCAGGGGTCTCCCTTGCAGATAGGAAGTTGGCTTATAAATGAGTGAATGGGAAAAGATTGAATGGGTATGCAATAATTGATGGAGAAATTAGTTCTCTGATTCAGGCTGGAAGTCTCCTCAAAACTTGGTCAGCACAAACTTGCAAGCTATATGCCTTGAACCAAGCACTGAAGTTGCTTAAAGGAAAGGAGCTGTCGATCTATACAGATTCCAAATAAGCATGTAGGGGTGAAACACATATTCAGTAAAATATGGGAAGAGGGGGGAAATGGTCAACAGTAAGGGGAAGGAATTAGTACATATGACCCTATTAACTGAGGTATTGAGGAATCTCACTTAAAACTATTGCTATTGTCCACGTAAAGGGACACCAATAAGGAAACACTTTTGAGGCTCGGGCAATTGTCTCACCGATGAGGAAGCTAGGAGAGCTGGAGTTAAGGGAAACTCTACTGAAGAAATGTTGGTTCTAATACCTGCCCTGCCTCCCAGTCCACCCCCTCCCCCATCTTTTGCCAGGGAGGAGAAATTGAAGGCCCAAGATTTGGGTGCCCAGGAGCATGACACAGGTCACTGGTTCCTCCCAGACGGCAGAGAGATACTGACCAAAGCAGGTATCAGACAAATTCTATGCTACCTACATCAAGCTAGTCACTGGGATGTCCAGAACCTGTGTGATACTGTGCTCACTAAGTTTGTCACTCCTGGAGTGTACCCTCTAGCCCAGCAGTTTGTAGAGGGTTGCTTTGTTTGTTGAAGGACTAAGAAGACTACCCTATATCAGACCTAGGCCAGAGGAAGGCCTCCAGGATTAAGACCATTCCAGAGCATACAGGTGGACTTCATTGAGCTACTACCCATGGGCTGCCTTAAATACCTGTTGGTCATAGTGGACCATCTGACCTCATGAGTTGAGTCCTTTCCTTTGTCACATGCTATTAACCCAATGGTGGGCAGGATTTTATTGGAAACATAATCCCTAGGTATGGGATGGTGGAACGTGTGGCCTCAGAATAGGGCACGCATTTTATAGCTTTACTTGGGATTAGTACATTCCTAACCCGAGTAGGGTACAAAGAGATATAGACCTCATACTCGATACCAAAGACCTGTCTATTAGAAAATATGTGTTAAGCTTTACTAAGCATTTACATGAATTACAATTAAAAGGACTCATTGCTCAGACCCCGCCTCTAGGATTTGCTGTGCACAAGTACCAGCCTAGACACAGGATCCTAATCTGAGTTTGGAAAGGGGAGAAGCTGACTCCATCATGGGACAGACCCTTTCAAGTGTTCCTGGCTCCAGATACAGCAGTGAGGACTCGAGAATATGGCTGGACTCATCATAGTCGGGTAAAAGGACCAGTTCCTCTTCCTGATGAATGGACAATAGACTCTGAATCAACAGATGAGCTTAGGATTCGAGGATGAAAAGAAAGGACTAATGAACGTTGCATGAAGGATTATTGTTATGTATACTCATTTGGGGATCTATAATTGGAATTGTCTTGTTTGAGGTATTAGATAAAATCTTTTGTTGGATAACCTTTCTACACCAAATACTACAGATCTCTAATGTTACTCTCTGTGATCCAAGTGGACCATGGAGACAGTGTCAATCTGGTTCTGGGTTTTGTTGACATCCTACCTACTGATCTCCCCTAGACCAGTTCCCAGCGCCCCATGGAAGGAAAATACATTTCAGACTTTAATGTAAACTACAGCCAGCACCTTCCACTTGACTAACTGTTGGATTTGTGGGGGGATCCTGAGAGGTTTGCTTTTTCCTTCCAGAACAAATGGAGGGACAGTTAGGTATTTCATTGTATGATGATTTGAGCCGATCTAAAAGAAGTATAGATACTTCCATTATCCAATCTGGAGACGCTAATGGGTGGGGAAACTCATGGCCACCTGAGAGAATCATTAAAACCTATGGGCTGGCAACCTGGGCCCAAGATGGGAGTTAGGGATATAGGACCCCTATATACATGCTAAACAGGATAATTAGGCTTCAGGCAGTAGTAGAAATTATTACTAATCAGATGGCCAGAGCTCTTGATCTGCTGGCCAACCAAGCCACCCAAACCCAAGATGCTATATTACAGCACAGGCTAGTATTGGATTATCTCCTAGCCGATGAAGGGGGGTATGTGGAAAATTGAACTTGTCAAATTGTTGTATGAGAATAGATGAAAACAGGGCTGTGATAAAAGAAATTACTCAGGACATTCAGAAAGTAGAATACATCCCAATGCAGACCTGGCAATCTCCTTTTAATATGTCTTGGTGGTCCTGGTTTGGAGGAAGCTGGTGGAGACAAGCTTTGTGGTTCCTACTCATAGCTATTAGTGGGGTTATACTAATACCTGTGTGTTTACCATGTATGATCAAATTGATCACAGACATAGTGAAGAATACAGTATTCAAGCTAGTCAGTTTAGAAATGAAAATAGAAGGGGAGGTCCCACTAATGGTTCTGAAAAGACCAGGAACCCTCGAAAGGGATGTGCCAGAGAACAATGTGAGGAAATGTTGCAGCTATTTGAAGACAAAGAAAGTGAAAGGATGTTAAAGGAATTTGATGAGAAACCACAGTAATACAAAGAGGAGGGATTGTGTACAAAGAAATGTGGTTTCTCAACTAGACTATTTGCTAAAGTACTAGAAGCCTTTAGGCCTCAGTCAGGTGACCTTGGGGGAAAAATGAAACTGGAAATGCCCTTGTCACCCCACCTTCCAAATAAGGGATTGTTAACAGAACAGCCAATCAATTTAAAAGATTACATGAGGAAGGGGAGGGTCGCAGTTTTCAGAGGTTTTCGGCTATATAACCCAGCTTTGGCTTCTGTATGGTGGCCTCCCCTCTCTGGACTTCCCAATGACAGGACCACCCACTTCTCAGGAGATTCAATAAAACTTCCTGCTTTCACCTTGAGATGTTTCCGAGTAGTCAACTGGGGGTATGGGGTCTCTGTACCCCCCACACTGGGAACCTGGGTCTTCTGGCTCCAAAGCCAGAATTCTTTCTACACCCCGACACTGCCAGACCAGCATTAAGTCAAAGTCCATTATGTGCAATAACCTTTGATAGGCCCTGGGAAAGATAAAAAGTTAAAGAAAACACACCATCTCCCAAGGGGCTATCTCCTAGGCTTCATAATATGTCTACACAGATCTATAGCATAGCCAGTAATATGGTGAATGGAAAAGTAGGATGAAAAGGGCTGAAATCTGTTAAATATGGTTCATTTGCCCTTGAGAACCTGAAATGCTCTTAAGGCCTTTCCTGCTGACTCTCATAGCTGAGACTCTGGGGCACCTGGTGACTTCTATGTCACAAGACTGTTAGACGGGTACATGCTCCACTTGACCTTGAATGTCAAAGGAGATGCAATTGTATCATGACTTTACATTGGACAACCATAGTTAAGGCTGACTTTTAAACTTAATTGACAAAGCAGTAACCCAAAGTCTTAATAAAATCCTGAGATTAAGTAAGGGAAGATAATTTAAGAATTTATCTAGTCCAACCTCCTTATTTTACTGATAAGGAAACCAAGACTTGGGACACAAGGTCCCAAAGGTAGATGTGTTGTTACTATTCAGTCATGTTGGACTCTGTGACCCCATTTGGGGTTTCCTAAGATTTTAAAGTGGTTTGCCATTTCCTTCTCCAGATCATTTTACAGATGAGGAAACTGTGACAAACAGGGAGAAGTGACTTGCCTAGGGTCACACGGCTAGTTAAGTGTCTGAGGTCAAGGAGATGAGTATTCCTGAATCTAGGCCCAGCACTCTATCCACTGTACCACCTAGGTGTCCAACCGTTTTATAGATGAGGAAACTGAGGCAAACAGAGGTTAAATGATTTGCTCAGGGTCACACAGCTAATAAGTGTCTGAACTCAGATCTTCTCCTGTTCTATCCACTATGCCACCTAGCTGCCCAGTGACAGAACTGAAATTGAAACTGACACCAAATCCAGCACTCTTCACTACAATATGAAAGCAGGGCTGGGACAACCCATATGGTCAATTGAGAAAATTTCCAAAGTTAGTTTCCTAATCTCTGATATCCAGCAACCTTGATCTTGGTAGAACTGCTTTATCTGGATAAAGCAAATGTAATGTTCCAAGGCCTTTATTTAATTTTACCTCCTCCCTCCCCAAATCCCAAGTCCGTCCAAAAACCCAACTCTGAGAACCATGTCAAAAACATGCAAACCCCAGCTACAGAACTGTGTTACCCTGTCTCCTTCCTCCAGATTCAAAGGTGGTCTTTCAAGCAGCACTAATTAATTTTTGTGGCTTTCTTTGATTCCATTTTTCTCATACAGATCTAATCTACTGCTCAGAGCTCAGCCTGCCCCTGGTTGGTGGAAGTGAGACACCTAGGCAGTTCACCTGTGCAAATTATTAAAGCCTCTTCCAATTTTCCATGGAAGGGGGAACAGGCCTGTCAATCATCTATAAAGCCCAGTTCTATGGAATGCATAGCATGACCTGAAACACAGGCTTTAATAATAGAGGTGGCTGCCATTTATACATCACTAAGATTCATGAAACCCATTCATATATCAATTCATTTGATCTTCACAACAACCTGAGGGAGTAGGGCATTCAGATATTATTAATCATCCTCATTTTATGGATGAAGAAACCAAAGGTCAGAGACACATAACAACTTATGCCTTGTGAAAATGTCAGAGACAGGAATTGTTACTGGTCCTTTCTGACTCCCAAGTCTGGCATTCTTTCTGCAATGCCGCACTGGCTTTCCTCTTTAAAAAATACAAAAATCAGCCACCAAACCAATTCAGAGTCAGTGGACTCTCTGAGATCATCTGGTCTGATCCATACCTGAAGAGGAATGCCATCAAACATGGTTGACATGGGGCCATCTTGCCCATGTTCAATGACCCCCACTGATGGGGATCTTGCTGTCTCCCTCAATAGCTCATTTCATTTTTGGACTGTCTTAATTCCCATGAACACTCTATTTTTTTTTTTGGAGGGCAATTGGGGTTAAGTAACTTGCCCAAGGTCACATGGCTAGTTTTTTGTTTGTGTGTGTTAAGTGTCTGAGGCCGAATCCGAACTCAGGTCCTTCTGACTCCAGGGCCAACGCTCTACTCACTGCGCCACCTAGCCACCCCCCATGAACACTCTTAATGGCTGTTGTTTACAACAAGCTGAAATCTACCCCTCTGACAATATGTCTTTAATGAGGGACCAAGAACGATTAACCAGCCATTAAACAAGTACAGGTAAAGGTGATTAATACTTTATTTTTCTCCTGGTTTAGCTCAGGTAGAACTTCAGAGGAGTTTAACTATTGTCCCTCTTTTTTTCTTCAGCTCATTAGCTTTTTCTTTGCTGCTATATCAGGACAGGGTTTGTATGGAGATTGAAGAGAACCTTTTCTGTTACCAGAAAAGTTTGTAAAAAAAAAAAGCCTTCGATTATTACATTTTGCTACCTGGTTACTGTTGAGGGTGGACATCAGATGAACCATTTTTATCTCTGCCATTTTTCTGCCAGTAGAAGCAGCTACTTAAGAACCACAGCTGACAGGGATTCTTTTGAGTCTACTGAGGCCAAGGAAAAAAGGAAGAGGCTGCAATTACAACTGGTGAAATTTAGGCAAAACTGTTTTCCAGACTCTCAGAGTTGAAGGATGTGTTAGGGAGGCAAAAGCCCTCTGATTCTAAACTGGTGCTGGAACTGTTTTTTTTTTTAATTTTTTCTAAATTTTGAGGGTTTTGGGATTTTTTTGTCTTTTTGGAGGGCTTAAGGTAGGATAATTGGGGTTAAGTGACTTGCCCAAAGTCACAGGGTTAGTAAGTGCTAAGTGTCTAAGGCTAGATTTGAACTCAGGTCCTCCTGACTCCAGGGCGGGTGCTCTATTCACTGTGCCACCTAGCCACCCCTTTTTATTTTTTCTAAAGGAGGAAAGCCAATGTAATAGAGTGCAAAGAATGCTGGATGTGGGGGTCGGAAGAGACCTGGGAAAAATTCTTGTCTCTAACACGTAACGCAAGTCATGATGAGGCCACGGGCAAGTCATTTTGTCATTGATCCGGGGTTTCCTCACTCATAAAATAAGGATGATAATAACTGCCATAGTTCCCTTGGGACTTTAAGAAATCACAGTGGACATTAGCTCCACTGACTTCAGCTGATTTCACCTCCTCTAAATCTTAGTGGGATGATCTTTGCTGTGGCCCCGGATGTTCATTATGCAGTGGCCAACCTTCTGATAAATCATTCTGAACCTCTCTGGGCTAGGTCTGAGCCTTTTCCCACACTGATAACAGACACCTTTCCAGACTAATGGGACCTACTCAAACTTGGGTTCTGTTGGCACTGCATTCAAGGACTCAGGGTCATCTCTATGCACAATGAGGCCCTGGAACAAGACCTTAGTGGAAGAAGTTTTAAACCATAACCAAACCTCCCCTAACAGTTTGATTAAGTACAACTACAAGCAGTGTATAGGGGCAGCATGACATGGTGGATGGGGAGTTGGCATTATTTTCAGAGAGACCTTAGTTCAAGTCTGAGCCTATGAAACATGTTGATTTTGTGACCCAGGGCATATCCCTTGACCTTCTAGTGACTCAGAGGCAGCTGGCGGCAGAGTGGGCAGAGTGTGGAACTCAGAGTCTAGAAGACCTGAATCCAAATCCTGCCAACTTAGATCCTTATAAGATATGGTGACCAAGTAGCCTCAGTTTCCACATCTGCAAAACAGGGATGATAATATCACTTGCCTTCCTGGGTTATTTTGTGGATCATATAACACATGCAGCTGCACTTTGGAAACCTTAAAATGCCCAGCAATCATCATCATGATTATTTTTTAGTTGCAGAGCTAGATGATACTTCCTCACTGAGAGATCTCCCAATGAAATAAAAGGTCTGAACAAAAAAGAAAGATTGCAATGAACTGTTACTACAATGATAACTCACGTCCACATAGTGTTTTAAGGTTGATGGAAAGAGCCTATGAGCCAGAGGTAAAAGGACCTGAAACTCACATAGCTACTTTGTCTCCATGACAAGAGTAGAATCCAGGCCTCCCATCTCTTCATCTATGGTTCTTTTTCAATGATCAGTGTTCCCACTCTCTTACAGGTCTTTATTTAACTATTTACAGATTTATGCTTAGACTGTAAGCTTTCTGAAGGCAGTTACCATTCTTTATGTGCCATCTGTAGTCTACATGGTATGTTCAGTACCTTGTTACATTTAACAACATTGTATTGTTGATGTTTTAAACATTTCTAGCAAGACTCTGAAAGGTTCTTTCTCCCAAGACTTCAATCACACAGAGTGCACAAAACCAAGAAATTCCCACTTCCTGAGAAACCCAAAGAGGTGCCCTGAATGCTTTAGAAAAGCACCAGCCTTACCCACAGCACCAACCTTGCCCACTCAGCTGAGCCCCAGCTTTCTAGCAATTATCCCCAGCTTTGCAACCCATCCTCCTTAGTCTGGTAGGGATGAAACACCATTGGCACAGTGGTGCCAAATAATTCTCCCTGATTGCATTTTATAACATTCCCTATGTTGCTTCTGGAATTCATTATTTTAACTGGCTTCACCAAAGGACATTCCCCACATTTTTAGCAGGTGGATGTGTTCTCTGACCACCAAGTACAGGTAGGGGTTATAACGGCTTAGGAATGATTCATTAAATCAGGGGACATGGTCTCCTGATAGTAACAGGAAGAAGAAAACATTAACTATGGAAGGAAGCCGGTGAACCCTAGAACCCAGGTGTTAAAGCCACAAGGGAATTTGGAAATCTTATGTTACCTTCCTCCATTTTATAGGTGACATGGAGAGATGGAAAATGACTTGGCCACATGTACTAATAGACCAAGTACTAGTTTTGAACCTGATCATACAATCAGGGTCTTTTTCTGTATACCGTATTGCCTCTTGATTGAATAAGGCAATAGAAAGCACTCTGCATACCTTAAAGCACTATATAAATGCAAACTTTTTGTGCAACCAACAATAATAACTGATTTCTGCAAATTTTGCGGGGAAAAAGTTAGCACTAGATTAAAATTAGTTTGACTACATGAATACAGAAGAAAATTTAATAATTTCTTCCCTTCAAAGGGTACTTAAACGATAGATTAATAGCAAGGTTATTTTTGCAAGGAAAATTTACGAAATTTGCCCTATTCAAATAGTCTGAGGATTCTTGCATAGTAGGTGCTTACTAAATGCTTGATTGATTACTATGCCACTGTGTAGCAAAGTGAGACTAGGAATAAGGTGTGGAAATAATAGCAAAACATTACTGTCGGTCTGTCCAAATTCATTGCTAGCCTCTGTTCCCACCATTGTTAGATGTTTTTTAGTCAGGAAACATTTACTCAAGGAACTGACTTTTTCAATGGAACAAAATGCCTGGATAGTGGAGATGCCCTCAGATAAAATATTTGCCCTTCCTCTCCACCAATGTATTTACATTTCAGTTGCTGGCAAGCATAGGACCTATTCATATGACATATTGGCAGCTATTGTACTTTAAAACTAGGGTTCACAAAGGAGATTGATCCATGCCTTCTACCTCTTTCCCATTCTTTTTTTTTCATTCCTCACTTCACCATTCCCTCCTTTTTTGGACAGCTAGGTGGTTCAGAGGATAGAGTGCATAGCCTGGAGTCAGGAAGACTCATCTTCCTGAGTTCAAATCCAGCGTCAGACACTTACTAGCTGTGTGACCCTTAGCAAGTCATTTAACTCTGTTTGCCTCAGTTTCATCACCTGTATGAAAAGAACCGGAGAAGGAAAAGGAAAACCAGTGCTATATCTTTGCCAAGAAAACCCCAAATGGGGTTACAACTCAAATGAATGAACAAGCCTTCCTTTCTGATCATCCAAGAAGGAAAGTCATCTAGGCTAATGAAACTCAGTATGTTAGAGTTTAAGGCACAAATTTTGAAGCATTTTATGCAAGATTCAACATTCTTTAGATCACAGATTTAGAGCTCAACCCCCTTATTTTACATTTGAGGAAACTGAAGCTCAGAGTTGTTAGTTGACTTATCCAAGGTCACACAGATAAATAAATAACAGAGGCTAAGATTTGAATCCAGGTCTTCTGACTTCAAGTCCAATACTTCTTTCCACTGTCCATATTTCATTTTGAGCAGATTTAAAAGTTTATGTAAAATATAAATTACACAAATGAATTGCATCGGGTTTCTAAAAAAAAAGATGTAATAAGTTGGACACTGATACCATTCCACCACATTAGTAAAAATCAAACATGTTTCATGGCTCTGAGTCAGATGAACATTTTGACGTTTGGCTGAGAAGTGCATTTTGGACATGGGGATAGTTGAAACAGAGATCATTTGGATGCACTGCAGCTATTCCGTACTTTAAAAACCTATTTTGGGGGGGATGTCTAGCCCTGTGATTTCATCTGCACAGGAAAGTCCTGGTGTAACAGCTCTCTCCGATGAAGGTCATCAAATACAACTCACCTGGAATTTGTAGTTTTTAAAACAAGAGTTCTTAATCTGGGATTTTTGGATCCCCAGGGGGTCTAGGGACAGATTTCATAGGATCCATAAATGATAATGGTTAAAAAAAAATACAGCTTTATTTTCACTAACCTCTAAAGGAAATCTAACATTTTGCTTAATTATGAGCATAGGCAACAGACATTTTGAGAAGGGGTCTATAAGCTTCACCAAACTGTCAAAGGGGAGGAGGGGGGACATCCATGACACAAAAAACAGGGTTAAGAAACCCTGTTTTAGATAGTTGTCTTAGATACTGAAAAATGGCTAATATGTGCTGAGGCAGTACCTGAACGTGGGTCTTCCTGACTAGAAAGTTAGTTTCTTATTAATAGTACCTGCCCTCTTAGAGATGGCAAGATAAAGCACCCTCACATTTCTTGTTTTTGTTCAGTCTTTTTAGCCATGACCCCACTTAGAATTTTCTTGGCAGAGATACTGGAATTGCTTGCCATTTTCTTCTGCAGCTCATTTTATAGATGAGGAAACTGAGGCAAACAGGTTTAAGTGACTTGACTAGGGTCACACAGCTAGTAAGTGTCTAAGGCTGGATTTGAACTCAGGAAGATGAGTCTTCCTGATCCCTAGCTCTATCCACTATGCCACCTAGCTGCCACTACTTGCCTTCTACTCCTCAGCAACTCTAACCTTAGTTAGAGAAGGTGCTATTCTGGATTGAGAGGGGTATTTCCCCATCTGTGAGTTCCCTATACAATGAAATCCCAAGTCCAGTCCCTGTTTTTGTTTTTGTTTGTTCATTTTTTAGAGGGGGGAAGGCAAAGCACTTGGGGTTAGTTAAGTGACTTGCCCAAGGTCACATAGCTAGTAAGTGTGTCAAGTGTCTGAGGCTGGATTTGAACTCAGGTCCTCCTGACTCCAAGGTCAGTGCACTATTCATTGATTGCACCACCTAGCTGCCTTCCCAGTCCCTGTTTCTAAGAAACTCCTCAGGGTTTATCTTGACATTGGATGATCACTTCCTACTCAAAGTTGAGGCCAGAGTGAAAATGCAGATCACCGGCCCAAATGGGAATGAAGCACTTCAGGCTCTCCATCCAGCACTGACTCTGATGGTGTTTTGTTTGTGGGGGATGAGGCTCCATAGCCCTCTGAGATTGCAGAATGTGAATAAAAGCATTCTCTATAGCACGGAGTCCTTAAATGGCTCCCTCAATTATCTTAAAGACCATGGCTGACATCTTTAACATTGCTTCTTTTTATCCTGGTAAATTACTATTCATTAGTAGTCATGTTACTGTGAGTCCACTCAGTGACAAAGGAAGTAAAATTAAGTTAAATAATTATTGACTGACTTCCACTCCCTAGTTTTTCATTTAGATAGCCTCTTAGAAGCCTCAACCTTATCTCAGATGTCTCAGGCCTGCAGGATGCTTTCCCTGATGCCACTAGCAATTCTATTGCTAATCATAATAATAGACAGCATTTATAGACCACTTTAAAGTTAGTAAGTGCTTTACAATATTATCTCATTTCATCTTCATAATAACCTTAAGAAGTTCCTTCAGTTGTTTTTCAGACAGGTCTGACTCTTCGTGATTTCATTTGGGGTTTTCTTGGCAAAAATACTGGAGTGGCTTACTATTTCCTCCTCCAGTTTATTTTACAGATGAGGAGACTAAGGCAAACAGAGTTAAGTGATTTGTCCAGGGTCACACAGCTAATGTCTGAGGCCAGATCTGAACTCAGGGAAATGAGCCTTCCTGATTCTAGGCCCAGCCCTTTATCCACTTTGCCACCTCATTGGTAACCCTAGGAAGTAGGTGCTATTATTAGCTCCATTTTATAGATGAGGAAACCAAGGCACCTAGAATGACTTGCCCAGGGTCACACAGCTAGTAAATGTCAGAGGCCATATCTGAACTCAGGCCCTGAGCTGTCTCTAGCTAGTGTTTTCTTTCTCCTCTAATTCTATTATAATGAGTTATCACTCCAAATGTTGTGTCTTCCAGTAGAATGTAAGTTCCTAGTGGGGAGAGAATTTTTGATTTTGTCTTTGTATCTATCCCTGATCTTAAAAGGTGCTTACTGAATCACTCTGTGCTGAGTTAAATCCAACTGAATTGAAACAGATGGTTTTGGAAGCAGAAGAAGGTGCTAGGATTCCCTGGATCTATCCCAGTGAAATCCTTAGGCTTTTATTCAATCAGAACCCACACTTCTGGGAGAAGTCATTCATAGACAGGTCTTCTCAAAGATCACCTATTCAAATTCCCTGTTGGACATGTTTGCTTATATTGGCTTGACCAGAAAGGGATCAAATTGTCTCTCTCAAACAATCTTTGGTTACTTTAACAAAAGTACAGGATCCAGCAAAAGAGAAGTATTAGTTTCACTGTGCTCTGTGCTGGTCAGAGCACACTGGGTGCACGGTGGGATCCTGAGTCCCATAATTTGAAAGGAAACAACCTAGAACCTAATTAGACTGATCAGCCTTGGATTCCCCAGCTAAGGTGAGTCCAGGATTGGGGTGGAGGAGGGCTCTGGATTAATTGAATCAATCAAGCAAGCATTTACTAAGTGCCAGACTCTATGTTATGAACTAAAGGTCCAAAGTGGTTTATTTTGAAGAAGAAATGATAGAGGGGAAATTCAGGACTTTCCACTAATTATCTGCAAAACTATCATGTAGATGATGAGAAAAAGAGTTTTGTTTATTTTACCAAAAGACAGAACTATGATCAATGAGTTGGAAGTTAGAGAGAGATCAATTATGGCACAGAGTAAGATTTTAACAAACAGAGCTGTCCAAAATGACCTTGTGAGGTAGTGAGTTCCTCATCACTGGAAGTGTTCAAACAGAGAATAACTGACCATGTGTCCAGCATACCTTTGAAAGGATTCCTACATTGAGTGGCATGTTCAAAGAACTTCCAAGGTCTCTTCTGATTCTAATAACATCTAATTAAGTATTCCCTGCTTACTGATTTGGTCAATAATTTCAAACCCCTATGGGGCTGAAACATTTTTATATGAGATGCTGAATGGGAATGTATTTTTCCAGTGGATACTTTTGGGCCTTTCATATATGATTTTGTCCTTGGTTAAGTGTGCTCTGGGATGAATAAAGTATATGAGGGACTTGCTGCACTTTTGGTGATGAGAATAGAGTTAATTAAATTATGGATTTATGGAGATTGATTGTGACAAACTTATGAGCACAATTAAGGAAAAGAGCAGAGTATATTGATCTGGAAAATCTATAGAAAAAAAGGCTGTTAGTTTGGGCTTTTATGTTCAAGCAAAGCTTGAGGCACAGATAATCAAATATCTTAATTGGTTTTTATCTGGATGAATTAGAGAGAGCTGGGAAAAAATCCTCTGGCCGAGGCATCCTTGTAATGTCTAAAACTGTGAGACCAGATGAATATCTTTCACATTAACCAGCAGCTTTCATTGTTGACTTCCCTGCTTTGGGAAGTTTCAGTTACCTATGGTATATCATACAATCATTCCACTATCCAAATCCCTGGGATAACACTCCAGCATTTCCAAAAGCATGACAAGGAAACCAATAAGTCCCTTAATGGTGAGGTACAATGATACAGTAGATGAATCAGGATTAACAACATTTGGAGTCATATGGGTACAAATGTAAGCTTGGGCAAGTCACTTAGCCTTTCTTCTATAAAATAGGGAGTTGGACTACATGACCTTGAATGTTCCTTCTACCACAAAGTCTGTGATCCTAGATCAGGTCAGACCAAGTTAGGAAAAATGATGCAGCAAGGAGCTACCCAATGCTAGGCCAGAGAGTCCTTACACTAGTTTTTCGATGACTCAGTTGGGAGCTGAACATCTCAAGGGATTTTATGAAATGAGTACATTTCAGTCAATCAACAAACATTTACTGAGTTCCTATTATATTCAGGCCACCATGTTAGGGGACGTGGGATGGGAGCTAGGATAACATGGCTATAAAATAATGATGATGATGCTGATACATAACATTTGTTTAGTACCTACTATGTGCCAGTCGTCTTGACCTTGGCCTTGCCACTGGACTTTGAAGATTCTGGGGGAGAGAGTGAGGCTGATGACTTTGCTCAGTTCTGCCTCACTTCGATTAAATACAATTCATGTATAAGTCAAGACATTACCCTTGTGATGTCATTAGCCCTTTTCAAAAATGAGAGACAAATAACAACTATGTGCCAAGCACTGAGATAAGAGCTTTTCCATTATTATCTTACTGATTCTTACAAAAACTCTGGGAGTTATTTTATAGATTGAGGAAACTGGGGCAGACAGAGGTTAAGTGACTTGCCCAGGGTCACACAGCTAGTAAGTGTCTGGGGCTGGTTTGCCTGAGTTCAAGAAGATGGTCCTCTGCTTTCAAGGCCCTGACAATTTAATTAGGAAGATAAGACATATATGGAAATAGCCTGTGACAACTGATATTGTGAAGTATCAATGAGTGGAACAGAGTATTACTGGAAGGAAATTACTGAAGGGGACTGGTCATTACCCTAGGGATTCTGGGAATCAGGAGCCCTGGGTCTGAGTTGTGGCTTCTTCTCTAACTGACTGTGTGACCTGAGGTAGGTCACTTCCTTCTTCTGGTTATCAGTTTCCTTTGGTGTTCAGGGAAGTCTACATGTACAAAGTGGGATTCTCAAAACTAAATGAATTAATTTTAATAACTGAATTAGGATATTAAATTACTTACTGGTTTAATTATGTCCTCTGACTCCACTCTTCTAAAAGTCTCAAATGACATAAAGTGGCCTGGCCGTCTACTCTGTTGCTGCCTCTTTTAAACCTCTGGGCATTGCTATATGAATGACCAGAACCTCCACCCTCCATGGGGATGAACCCTCCTTAATGTGTTATTTTCCCCAATTACAATGGGACCTCATTGGAGGTGAGAACTGAAATTTCCATCTGTAATCACGGGATTTAGCACATTGTAGGTGTTTTAGAAATGTTCATCCATCTAACTTCAAGTATACAGAGAATAACCACAGGCTGAAACACTCCAGGTTAGAATTCTAGCAACACTGACTTAGCTTTTCATCTTTCAGGGTTTCTAATAGCTATCAATGTGTGAACGTTGGCATTTAGAACAACCAAATCTGTTTAGGTGGCAAATCTCTCTATAAGCAGAACATAACCACCTTGTACTGGATTGCTGTCACTGCTTTACAATGGATGGGCAAGGGCCCAAAGGGGCAGGTTGAGGTTATACAAAGTGAAATGAAGCAATTTATTGGATAATTTAGGTAAAAAAAATCACCGTTGTCTGAAGAATCCAGATAATGAGAAAAATCTAAAAATTAGGATGCAGACAACTCTCAACTCTTTGCTCCAATCTGGGTGTTTAGTCTTCTCTTAGCAGCAATAGCAGAATTAAGTTGCTAGGTCTAATGTGCAGTTTTCTCATGGGACAGAGATCTTTGTATTTCTACGTATATAAGTTCTTTCAGAGAAATGGACTATTTCATTCTTTTTCCACACTTGTATCCTCAGTAGCCCAACAAATGACGTGGCATATGGCATGTATGTAATTAATGCTTGTTGACTGATTATCATGTAATATAAGATCAACAAATTAGAACCCTTAGAAGTCATCTGATAAAATTGCATTTTATAGATGAGGAACCTGAGGTGTAGAGAGGTTGTAACTTGCTCAGGGTCAACAGGATTCAAACCCAGGTCCTCCATTACCAAATCCAGAACTTTTCCCACATATCACCATGATGCATGTCAGTTTTCTCTATGCCCCTACTGAACCCGAGGAAGGAATTTTTACCTTACTTAAACTTTTTTACGCCAAGCACAGTGCTTTGTATATAAATAATTGAAGAGATATTTAGTGTTTACATTTGGGCTGTGCCATAAAAATTTTACCACCCAAATTAATTTATAGATTTAATTCTATACCAATCAAATTATCAAGGGGATACTTTATAGACCCAGAATTAACACAATGCACTGTACACACTGTACTTAATATATTTTTGTTAAATGAATGAGTCATGATAAGCTACCTGGATGCCAATTCAATCTATTTCACCAAGAAACCTTATCATCTCATCCCTGCTTATAACAATTTCCTCTATAAAATGTCCCAGACTGATGTCCGGGGAACTGCTTCCTTCATTTAATGTTTCCTTATTCATATTTTTAATATCTGTGGCAGGAATCCTGACATCACAGAATTTCATTGCATTTACCTTACGAGGCTACAAGATTTACAAGGAAAACTCAGGGATAGCCCTTTATTATAAAGAAAACCAAACTGACACACATAGAGTTCAATAGCCCTCAGGGTGAGAACTGTCAGCTACAATCTCTTCCCTTCTTCCCAGGATCCCAGAAATGAGAGTCACTGGGCTGTAGCTGTGTAGGTGTGCAGGGCTACCTGGAGAAATGAAGAATGTCCTCCACAGTTTCTTGTCTCGTGTGACATCCCTTATCTCCTTGGTCATATTGACCATTCGGCCTGCAACTGGAGGGACACGGCGGAAATCCAGGATTCTGGTAGTAGAAACAATAACAGCAATAATTAACCACAAAACATTACAATGAGGCTCTTTTTACATGGCATGAAATAGCTCGACTCCACTGAGTTATTTTTAACTGAACTGAATGACTTGAATTCTTGTTTTACTGTCTTTGAGACCCAGCCTTAGCTGGAGGACTTCTGGGATTAAGAGCACCCATGGGTACGTCCTTCTGCTGCCTCATGTCCTGGGAGACGAAGGTCACAAAAGAAACAGGCTACACGAATGCTGTCAGATGTGTCCTTCAGCATTATGGAATGAAGTATTCTTTGCAACCTAAGTGAAGCTTCTCCGACCCCTTAGTTAAAATGCTATGACTTTTTTTTCCTTTTAAAATTCTGAACTTAACCAACACCAAATAAAAGGAGTATTTCCATATGTAAAGTAGCACAGGCAGAAAAAGAGTTGAACATGAAACTGTGAATCTTTATTATGGAGAGTTTCCTTTTTAAGTGCATAATAAATTCAACATAGAATTTTCAAAGATGCTCTGCTTGTCTGGGTTTCTTACTAACCTTTACTCTGTTCTGTTTTATGCATTTTAAATGCTTTGATGATCCTCTTTTCTTACTTTTCTTTACCTCCCCCCCATTTTGGTAACCCCCACCTCTAACCTCCCTGGCCTCCCAAATGAAAGAAAAATAAAGCCCTTGTATTAGCTATGCATAGTAAAGTAAAATATTAAAACTTTTAAATGGCTGACAATGTAAATCTTTATGTATTGGAATAGAAGCTCCTTCCTTCTTTCCTTTTTTCCCTTCCTTCCTCTTTCTTTCCTTTTCTCCCTCCCTCCCTCCCTCCTTTCCTTCCTTCCTTCCTTCCTTCCTTCCTTCCTTCCTTCCTTCCTTCCTTCCTTCCTTCTTTCCTTCCTTCCTTCCCTATCTCACCCATGAAGGAACTGAAGTGGCCACCCACATTACTGATCCCAATATTGATCCCAAAAGATTTAACTTATTCCATTTTTTCCCTTTGATCTGGGACAATTTACCTTTCCTTAGGCAACCTGGTAGCCCTTCACTCTGAGGGGCTCACCATACTGGTGCTGAACTTAGTGCAGACATCCAGTTGGCTTTAGCCCTTCTTCAACCGGAAATCCTGAGTTCATATGACCTGCCAGTTTTAGCCTCCCCAGTAACAGGCATTTACCATCATGCCCATCATCCCCCCTATTTTCTTAAACAGGGTATTCTGAACATAATCTAACCTTTTCCAAATAATCACTGACATAATTAACAAGCATCCTTTTTGTACTGTTATAAAATAAGCTACTGAGGTGTGAAGGAAATGTTTGCTTTTATATGAAACGACTACAGATTGTTGTTCTGAAGAACTAGAAATCATATGGGAAAATTAGTCTACTTTTTAGTTTTTCTGTCTCTTTTCTTCATAGTCAGCTGTCAGTTTTTACTGCTGCTCACAGATCCAATTTTTAAATTATATATAGCTCTTTTGGGTGATTCACCTCTCCATGTGCTCAGCAGTTAAAGAAGAGCATAATTACTTCTTAAAGAATAAAATACATATGTTTTGTGGCTACTGTTTGCCTTTTCTATGGGGGCTTTTTGCTTGCTTATAGGTACAGGCTATATTTCAGATATAAGTTACTAGAATTCTAACCTCCCAACAAGTAGAGGCTTCATTGTACATATCTGCTGTCCCCAAAGAGTTTATATCCTAAAATTTCCCCCAAATCCATTTAACTTGCTTAAATACACTTATTAGTTTTATTGATGGAGAAAAGATAACATCCTCCTGGAGAGGAGGTATGAGACTTCCTCTCCCTCCTCTGAGTTTGGAAAAGTTTTATATGACTTCACTAAATTATAGATATACTTTCCCCCTAAATTTAGCTCTGGTGAATATTAGAATTGGGTCCACATTTTTGATGTATGTGCAACAATTATTGGTGAAGGAGGGTGGGGAAGGAAGGAGAGAAAAGTAATGCAATATGATGTATAGTTAGACTTTATCAATATAAGATTACAATGCACTGGTATTCCTCTTACAGAGAACTGAATAGTGATGACCCCCCTTTTTTGGTGGGGAACAGATGTAAGGAGGAGGGGACACCTGGACTCACCATGGGTTTGTTTGAGCTGAGATTCTGTAATTCAGTGAGGCTAATGATGGGGCAGATGTACTGGGATTGTCGGCAAAGGCAAGAAATGATAGCTTACCTGTCCAGATGAAAGGCAGCAATCTCAGCATTATGTCTTTCATAGTCAGAGAAATAAAAAAAGTCGGGAGGTGTCTCCTGCTCCCTGGTTTGCCTGGGAAAGAAAAAAAAAGAGAGACAAAAACAGAAATAGATAAGCCTGAATCTATATCTCTCTGTGGAAGCAATCCTCCCATGGGAATTAATCACTCAAGAAACATTTATTAAGCACCTACTATATACCAAGCACTGGCCAAGCTCTCATTGGGCTGAGTTCTGGGGAGACGAAGACAAAATGTCCCTGCCCTCAAAGAGTTTATATTCTTTTGGAGGAGATAACACACACATATATAATTAAATGAAAACTACAGGCAAGGAAGAAAAGTCAGTATTACTTGCAAAATACAGACCACCCACCACTACACAATTCATTCCCAATAATTATCATACAGAACAAACTTTTCTTTGTTCAGAATTTTAGATGTAAAGTAGAGTATAGGCAAATATAACCTGTCTTCCATCTGATTTTGCTCTGAGTAACTAAAAGGTATTTTGTGGAGAAGAATTGGGATGGGAGGAGGGGGGAAGAGGAGTATCCTCTCACCTTCCTCTGGGGACTTCCTGGAAGCTGATCTCTCAAGGTGACCTACAACGTCATAATGTATTAAGGATCAGAATGCTTTGGTCTCTCAGCCAACCCTCACCTCTGTATTCTTGGTGACAGAGTCTGGCCCCTGACCCAAATTTTCTTCCATTGGTCTATTTGCCAGTTCTAACACTAGTAAGTAATAAAGTACCTAAGTTGAATCTAAATACCATGAGGGCAGGGATTTTGTTTTATTCAGTTTTTTGGTCTTTCTTCCTCCTGACACTAAGTCTATTGTGGTGAACTGAATCAGCATGAATTGAGGCAGTATGGGTACAGTGGAAAGCGCTCTGGATTTAGAGACCAGGGGGCCTGGTTGCAAATTCTAGCTCTGCCAATGACTAGCCATGTGTGGTATTGGACAAGTTGGTTTAACACTCTGGTTCTGTTTCCTCATCTAGAAAAATGAGAGAGAGGGGTTGAACTAGATGGTCTTTAAATTCTAAATCTGTGACCTTATCTTATGAACTGAATGGGGTCTTAGGCAAATCACTTTGCTCTCCAGGTAGAGTTTCTTCATCTCTAAAAATGTACCTAATATTTATACTATCAAATGATACCATGAGTCAGGGGTATGCGGGGCCAACTGTTAAGACTCAGTGTGAGCACTGATACTTCAGAAATCCACCATAAATCAGGATCTGATTTATTATTCTGTTGATTGTCTGTAGACTCAATAAAGTAATAATGTTAATAATGCACATTAAACTTAAAAGCTTTTCTGTGTGCACTCCCTCCTTCTTGTTGTTGTTCTGTTGTTTCAATCATGTCCAATGCTTTGTAACCTCACTTGGGGATTTACTTGGTAAAGATACTGGAGTAGTTTACCATTTCTTTCTCCAGTAGATGAAGAAACTGAGGCAAACATGGTTAAGTGATTTGCCCAGGGTCACACAGCTACTAAGTGCCTGAGGCCAGATTTGAACTCAGGAAGATGAGTCTTCCTGACTCCAGGCCCTGTACTCTATCCACTCCTACAGCACCTCAATGTCCAATCATGAAATTACACGTATGCATGAAAAACCCAACACTACCCCCATGACCCTACCATGATAACTGAAATTTAGACAGAGTTTTAAGATCGATAAAGTGTTTTGTAAATGTCATGTGATATGATCTTTGCAACAATCCTATAGAGGAATAGGAAGTATTTATAAGCTCCATTTTGTGGATGAGAAGACTGAAATTCAAGGAGAGTAGATGGCTGACTTACCCAGGATCATCCAACTATTAAGTGCCTGAATCGGCATCTCCATTGATTCCAAGCCTGACACTCTTCCCATAACACTATGCTGAATCACAGTAAAAATATGAACAAACCACTTTTCAGCAAGTCAGTGACTCATCTCTGTGTACATATATATCCCCACAGCCCTGCATCAGTTTTTTCCCTCTCTTTGGCATGGGCCCTATCATCTCTGAAATAAAGCCCATCATTTTGGGGCGGCCGTCCGAGCCTAACATGTTTGCTTCCTTTAGGAAGAAAGGAAGGCGTCCAGGTTCTCTTCTGAAACATTTCTCCTGGGCTTTCCAAAGTCTGATAAGCGAGATCCTGCTCCGGAGGCATGGGAGATTTTTGTTTGTTCATTTTCAGAGCCAGGGAAATGAAAGTCACAGATTTCACCATGTAAACATAAGATGTTAATATTAAACTCGGCCTCCCTAAGACCACATAAATAATCCAATCTATTTGCTCCCTTTCCAGAAGTAAATAATTGCCGTCTGTCGGCAATACCTAGCTCTTCAACAGTACACACAGCTGGGGTGGGTAGTGTATCTGTCAAACACCCAGGCACCTGCTTGGAGGGGCTGCTGGGACAGCCTCTTGTTCACAGTGACACACTCCAGTGATTTCCTCTGTACAAGCGACCAGAGCAGATTGGACTGGGAGCCAGGAGATTTGTCAGGATTTGTGGTCCAATGAGCACTTCTTCATCCAGGTGATGCCAATCACCTGCTCCCGATGGAACAGCTGAGACCAACTTCACTGAGCTTGGGCCCTTTCCCAAAGTGGCTCAGAAGCATCAGGGAGAGGAAGCTCCTCCTGTGATCCAGGATCCCTGGCATGCATCCCTAATGCTGCTTGTAGCTTGTGGTCATCTTGGCCCTCTACATCCCTAATCTCCTAGGCCCTCGACAATTTACCTGCCAATAGTACTGTAGAAGCTCAATGTTGGAAAGACGTCAGAGATCACTGGTGGCTAACGCCTACATGAACTGCCTCCTTGTGCCTGGCCCCAACCTGCTCAAGAATCTCCCCCTTCTTCCCCTCTGTCTGTCTGCCTATTTTGTTGCTGACTTTGGGTTTCCTCTATCTCTCAATTTTCGTGATTACTCTTCTGGATGTTGGCATTCATCCAGATCTCCTGCTTTCTACTTTACTGCTCTAAACAGCTACCTTTAGTTATTCACACTCTGGCCTTGAAGTTTTGGAGAATTCATCAATCAACCCATCTATCAATCAGTATTTATTAATTACCAACAAGGCCATGAATTGTACTAGGTTCTGGGATTACAATAAGCTTACATCCTACTGGGGAGTGATAACATGTAAAAATATGTGTGTATATGTATATTGATCTATCTATATCTACACATCTATGTATCTCATATATGTATGTGTGTATATATGTATAGAGAGAGAGAGAAAAAAAGAGAGAGTGAGAAAGAGAGTGAGAGAGAATGAGAGAGAGTGAGAAAGAGAATGAGAGAAAGGGAGAGAGAGATGGGGAGATAGAGACAGAAGGAGAGAGAGAGGAAGAGAGAGGGAGAGAGAGAGAGGGAGAGAGAGAGAGGGAGAGAAAGAGGGAGAGGGAGAGAGAGAGAGAGAGAGAGAGAGAGAGAGAGAGAGAGAGAGAGAGAGACTATAAGCTTCTTGCTGTTTTCTCCCTTTCTGTCTTTCCTAGCACCTGGCACAAAATGGGTGTTTAATAAATGCACATGTGTGGATATATGTACTTGTGTATACATGGGTATACATGGTACATATGTATTTACAAAATAAGTGGTGGCTATTAGCAGCTGGGTGGCAGTCAGGAAAGACTTTGTTTAGGAGATAGTTACTGAGCCAAGTTTTGAAGTAAAGAGTAGATTCAAAAAGGCAGAGAAGGGCAAGCCTTCCAGAGCCTGGGGAGAGCTTGCTCAGGCCACAGAGGCTGGAGATGGTTTATCAGGGGTGAGGAGAAGCAGGAGGGTCAGTCTAGTTAGATTACAGGGTATAGGAGGGGGAGGAGGGTAGAAGTTGGGGGAGGAGATGTGAACACCTTTCAAAACCAGAGAGGAATTGACATTTGATCCTAAAGGCAATAGAGTGCCACCGGGAAATTTCCCAAGCAAGGGGAGATCTTAAAGATCATTTAATCCAACCCCTTCATTTGAAAAGAAAATAAGCATTTACTGAGGGCCTAAAGCATGCCAGACACTGGGCTAAACACCAAGCAAATATTAACTCAGTTTATCCTCACGAAAACTTTGGTAGATATCATGTTCCCCATTTTACAGATGGTAAAAAGACTGAAACAGATAGAAGTTAAGTGATTTTCTCAGAGGCTCAGCTAGTAAGTATCTAGGAAAATAAGTGACCTTGGTTATCCTGCCTCTAGGCACAACTCTTTGTCTACTGTCCCACTTAATAAATCAAGCCATCAAGCATTTATTAAACACCTACTATGTGCAAAGTGCTAGGAAAGAAAGGAAGTGGGGAAAAAATAATTCCTGCCCTCAAGTAACTCACAGTCTAATGGCGGGGCGAAGTAACATGCCAACAACTATGGACAAGCTATACAGAGTGGGAAGGCATGAAGATTAAGGACAATAGAGAAAGTTTAAGACTTGAAGCAAGCCTGGGAAACCAAGAGGCAGAAGTGAGGAGGGAGAAAGAAATTCTCTAATGTTTGGCTAAGAAGACAAAAGCCCAAAGTCAGGTGTTTAGTTCGTAGGAGAGCCAAGACTAGAAGTCAGGTCACCTAGCTCTGAGGTCAGCAGGCTTCCCACTTCAATACATGGCCCCTGATAAGAGACAAAGCCTTACAGACCAGAAGCCAAGTTATGACTTCAGATCACAAACTCAGCCTGCTGCTACAGACCTTAGCAAAGCAAGGCGCGTCTGAGGAAGACAATACTAGAAGAAAAGATGGCCAACAAGGGATGTATTCATACACTTTTCCCTCAACTGGAGGGTGGAAAACTTCCAAACTAGTTCCTTTTATAAGGTGACAAAATCTGAAAATCCATTAAGAGAAAGTGGACGCACCCAATTCCTTCCCACACTTATAAATATGACTTAAGTTAGCTGATAGGCATAGGAAAATTTGTTCAAGTAAATAAACCACTTCCATCTGTTGCTTTAAAATAAAAAATCTCCTGGAGAGATGAAATATAACACAACTGTTCCTTTACAAAGAAAACTTGGTTCAGAAAATACATCTAAAAGACAATGTAATCTTACTCTTTATAGAGCATAATGAGAAAAAGGAAGTAACCTCTTTGGATTTGTTTCCTCATCTGTAAAATCGAAAGGTTTAGACAAAGTGACCTGAATTCTAATCTGTGACCCTATGAAATGGACATTCCGGTTCAGGGCCACACCTCTTGACAATTAACGACCACCACTAAGATTGTACCAGTTGAGGGGGCGGCCAGGTGGCATGGTGAGTAGAGCGTCAGCCCTGGAGTCAGAAGGACCTGAGTTCAGATCCGACCTCAGACACAACGCACACACAAACAAAAACCTAGCCGTGTGACCTTGGGCAAGTTATTTAACCCCAATTGCCCTCCAAAAAGCCAAAAAAAAAAAAAAAAGATTGTACTAGTTGAAACCTGGAAGGGACTTGAGAGATCAGCTAGGTCAGGTCATGGACCCCTTCTCAAAAGAATGTTTTCAAAAACATAAAAGAAAGTATAGAAAATTGCAGAGGAAACTAGTTATATTGAAAGATAGTTATCAAAATATTAATAACAATAAAAACAACTTCACAGACCTCAAGTGAAGAACCTCCAAGCTAGTCCAAAGCTCACCTCTCAGAGGAGATACTGACTTGCTCAACTCAGAGACAGAACCAAGAGTAGAGAACACAGATGACCTTTCCCCCAAGGCTTGTACCTGTTACTCACTATGTCTTGGCTGGAAGCCAAGTGACTTTCAAGAAAAAAAGAAGAGGGATTTTATTCCTTATGCCCATATGGGGGGGGAGGGTCAAGGGTAGAGGGTCAAGGCGAATACTATTTGTTATTTCATCTAAGAAGGAAGCTAGGTGCCTTTGGCCAGGGACCTTTACTGGGAACTTCCCTTTCATTTTTCATTCATACTAGATATAAAAAACCAATAACAGTTTGAGATCCTCTCCTCTCTGGTAGTACCTGGAGTTCAGTTGGAGCCAAAGTCTTCGGGATTAAGTTAAAGGGATTAAGTTCTAATGGTGGAATTCTAGGTACCAGCCAGTTGCCTAGAAGGCTGGATTTTCCACCTTAAGGTGTTTCCAGTGCCCTGGAAAATCATACTGCTTAGGTCACGAACTCTAATCTTTTTCCTTTCTCTCCAACCCTGCCACCATGAAGTTATTTCTAGAGCACTGATTACAGACCCTATCATAAGGCTGTGGGTGGGATGCTGACACTCAGAAAGGGCCCATTTGCTATTCCTGAAAACAATTTTCTATCTCCTATTTTAATGCCTCTGAAAAGTCATCCCCTAAACTTGGGAGGCACCATCTCCTCACCTCCACCACTCAGAATCTGCAGTTTCCTTTAGGGTTCTGTTCAAGTACCACTTTCTGTAGGAAGTCTCCTTCCCCCCTCCAAATCTCCCTGCTGCCTTTAAATTATTTTTTGTGCTCATTCTCTCTCTCTCTCTTTCTCTCTCTCCCCCTTCCCTCTCTGTCCAATATATATGTATTCATGTTGTATTTATTCAAGATCATAGACTGAGAACTCTAAGGGTCCTCAAAATTCCTTTATTACATTTATACTTACACACTGTTTTGTAGGTGCTATTATTACTTCCATTTTTCAGATGAAGAAACTGAAGCAAATGGGTAAAGGGACTCACCCAGGGTTACACAGCCAGTATGTGTCTGAGGTCAGATTTGAACTCGGGTCTTCCTGATTACAAGCCCACTGTGCCACCTGGCTGTCTGTCATATTAAGTGACTTACTCAGGGTTATACAAATAGTGAGTTGTGAGAGATAGGATTTGAACTCAGGTTTTCTGAATCTACCACCTTTACCACTCTATCATGGTGCCTGATTCACAGTTAATTGTGGTTAACTGAATGAGCATCCCTGCTCTAGAAGAGTCCAGGTCTGTGTGTCCGGCAGTGCCAGAGTCTGACACCTTCCTCTCTGAATCACTGATGGTTAGTACAGGCCAAGCCCATCGGGGAGGACGACATCCTCCCTCCAGTGAACCGAGCCTGTCCTGGAAGTCTTTTTCAGACTGATAAGACCTCCCAGAAATTGTGTTCCTCCAGAATATAAGACTGTCTTCACCCTATGGTGGAGAACTAAAGTTAGGTTTTACATAGCCTGGAAAATTAGATTCCCCTCATCATTCAATCCACAAATATTTGTTAAGTTACCTGCTGTGTGCAAGGCTTTGTGATAAGTACTGCAGGGAGGTGAAGAGCTTTATGGATGACAGTGATGATAAGTACCCTGGGGGTTCCAAGGAAAGACAAAGACAGAGACAGAAACAGACAAAGAGACAGAGATAGACAGGGAGATAGAGAGACTCAGTGAGGGACAGAAACAGAGACAAATAGAGAGACACAGAGAGAACAGAAAAAGTAGGAGAGAGAGAGGAAAAGAGAAAAGGGGAGGGAAGGAGGAAGAGAGAAGAAAAAAAGAGGAGAAAGGAAGAAGAGAACAGAAATAGGAAGAAAGGGAGGGAGAAAGAAAGAGAGAGACAGAGAAGAGAGAAAGAGAGAGAGAAAGATAGAAGAGAGAAAGAGACAGAGAGAGACAGAGAGAAGAGAGAGAGAGAAAGAGAGAGAGAGAGAGAGAGAGAGAGAGAGAGAGAGAGAGAGAGAGAGAGAGAGAGAGCACTTCAGGATAAGATGCTCTGGGAAGGTTTCATGAGAGATGAGGATCTGAGCTGGGCCTAGGGTTCGGGCTGCTTTTATGGGTGTAAAGGGGGTGAGAGCAGTAGCATTTCAGATGTTGGGATCCTTCCTCTCCACACTGTCCAGTGAGCAATTTACTCCCACAGAGCTCCTGATCTGTACCAAAGATTAAACCTCGATGAAGAAAATGTCTGCTGTTTACTTGGGGATTATTTTTCTCTTACAAGCTTTCTCTCTGCACTCTCTCTCTAGGCTGTACAGAAACATCAAACAATCTGGCATAGTCTGTTACATCCTGCTACCCTAACCTCATTTACTCATCTCTCTCTCTCTCTTTTTAAACATTAATCATCCCAAAACAGCACATGCTAGCTTCTGTTTCCTAATTACACTATTTCCCATCCTCTTGGTATATCTGACAAAAGCACAGAGTTTAGGAAAATTCTGTCATTGGAAATCAAAGTCATAGAGCTTAGTGGGACCGGAGAGATTCTCACCCCTGCCCCATCATTTTACAGATGAAGGCCCACAGAGAAGTGTCTTGCCCAAAATTATAGCTATAGTTAGTTGTATGGCTGCAATTTAGAACCCTGGATTCCTGACTCCCAGACCTGTGCCCCTTCCTCTACATGACAGTGAGTCTACGGACAAAGAAGGGTAAAGGGGGGAGGGGAAGGGAGGGCCTGATTCGAAAAGACTGGAAGAAATTTTATGTTTGGGATTTTAATGTTTTGGGGAAATTGACTGTGTCATTTGGTGGGCCCAACAGAATGCTATTGATTGTTAAGAGGCTCCTCATATGGTAACTATAAGTGTATTTCTTATCACCTTCTAGCTATTTTGAATGAGGGGCAAAGAGAGACCTTGCTGCAAAATATAAGAGATCTGTCCTGAGCCTAGAGAATTTTTGGCTCATGCCTTTGCAATGAAGGCACTTCTAGTTCTGTAAGTAAAGGATGAATTATTTCACTTCTCTGAGACTCAGCTGATTTCTCTGTAAATGAGAGGTGGTAGTTTGCATTTGGGGGTGGCTAGGAGGCCCAGTGGACAGAGTACCAGGCCTGGAGTCAGGAAGATTCATCTTCTTGAGTTTAAATCGGGCTTCTGGAACTTAATAGCTGTGTGACCCTGGGCAAGTCACTTCACCCTGTTTGCCTTAGTTTGCTCTTCTGTAAAATGAGCTGGAGAGAAAATGGCAAACTACTCCAGGATCTTTCCCAAGAAAACCCCCAAATGGGGTCACAAAGAATCTGACACAACTGAAAAGACTGAACAATAACAGTTTTCATCATTTACAAGGATTTTTACAAGAAAATACCTTTAAAACATTAAAGAACTGCAGAAATAATAATAAAAATGAAAACAAAAGTAAACACGTCATTCTCTCCCTTAATAGACTCTAACTTGACTCTGTTCAATCTGCAGCTAGACTGTGGACAGAGCCCTGAGCCTGGAATCAGAGACCCGAGTTGAAATCTGGCCTTAGACACTTACTAGCCATGAAGCCCTGAGCAAGTCACTTAACCTCTGGGCCCCAGTTTCTTCAACTATAAAACAGGGATAATAATAGTATCTACCTCACAGGGCTGTTGTGAGGCTCATATCAAGATAATATCTGTAAGGTTCTGAGCCTAGTTATATTAATATTATTAATGTAATAAATGCCTGTTTCCTTCCTTCCTCTCTTTTTCCCTCCCTCCTTTCTTTCCTTCCTTATTTTCTTCCTTCCTCCCTCCCTTCTTTTCTTCCTTCCTTCCTTCCTTCCTTATTTTCTTCCCTCCTTCCTCCCTTCATTTTTCTTCTTCTCTCCCTTCTTTTCTTACTTCCTTCTTTCCTTCCTTCCTTCCTTCCTCCCTCACTTCTTTTCTTCCTTCCTTCCTTCTTTCCTTCCTTTCTTCCTTCCTTCCTTCCTTCCTTCCTTCCTTCCTTCCTTCCTTCCTTCCTTCCTTCCTTCCTTCCTTCCTTCCTTTCCTTCCTTCCTCCCTCCCTCCCTCCCTTCCTTCCTTCCTTCCTTCCTTCCTTCCTTCCTTCCTTCCTTCCTTCCTTCCTTCCTTTGCAGATTCATTATACATTACTCCCCTTCCTGCACTTTCACTGCAACCAAATTGACCTTGTCTCTGTCCCTCACACATGGCACCCCACCTCCAGTCTCCATGGTTTTGAATAGGCAGTCTCCCATGCTTGGAATGTCCTCCCCCATGCCTGGCTTCACCTTCAAAGAGGTCCTGCCTCCCTTCAGAATGCAGCTCAGGTGCCCTGCATATATAAGAAGCCCGTCCTTTTGTATTTGTTCTATATGCACCATATACATGGCATCTCCCCTGCTTGCTTCTAAGCTCCTTGAGACCTAGGATTTTTCTATTTTTTGTCTTTTTATCTCCAGGGCTTGGCACAGTGCCTGGCACAAAGTAGATGCTTAATAAATTCTTGTCAATGGAGCAAATGACAGGCACCACCCAGTCAGGCAGAAAAACAGGAATTGCTAAAAGGGGTACCAGTAGATCAGGGCACTGAATCCAGGAGGTAGTCTACTGGTATCAACAGGTTTTAGTTTTTCCAATTCAGAACTGGCCTGTCCCTTAAAAAAAAAGGGCAGTCCCTCCACTGACCTGGACTTGAGCTTGAAATGAACATGGCCTGATTTGGTCCTCAAGTGTCAAGGGAAGCTAGAAGCAGTCAAGTGGGAAGGTGAACAGAACTAGATGAGATATAGCAGCCTGACTCTTTTAGACACTCTTGTTTCCTGTGGCCCGTGCAGACGCCTTATGGTTCTCCTGGTCAGCTCTGACAGCAGCTTTCTCTCTCTGTCTCCCCTTACCCTTACCTCCCACCCCCCCCACCCTACCCCCACCCCCACCCTGCTCTCCTTCCCTCTTTCTCTCTGTTCCTGCCTCCTTCTCTGTCTCAAGCAAGTCCTTGGAGAAGCACTGAATTGTATTCCAATCCATCTGCTTTACAGGGATGAATGTGATTTATACATCATTAGGATAACTGTTAAAAATAATATTCTTAATTTTATAGGAATCATTTTTTGATAGAGATGCTAAAAATTTCCTCAAGTATCCACATGCATTCAAGTTTCAAGTGAATTCCCCTCCTTAGGCTTCTTGAGAGCAGGGAGAGTTTCATTCTTTGTATTTGGATGAATGAAAATTCACTTATTAAATGCTATGTGGCAAGTACTGTGCTAAGCCAGTATACAGAAAAACCAAGCATGAGTCCCATCTCTCAAGAAGTTCACATTCTAATAGGAGTATTCAATAGCAGGATAGACAGAAATGGTTTGACTGTTTTTGATTTCTTTTTTCTTGTTTCCGTTACGTTTTTCTGCCTAACCAGGCAGCTGATTCCTTCCAAGAGGCACTATCCCCACATACTGCTTAAGGTAGCCTAGAATTTGGTAGGGTTTCTCTAGATGGCTACTCCCCTAGATGGTGGCTTCTACTTAGAGGTAGGACAGTGGTAATTCTAGCACCAAGCACACTATTTGGCTGTAGCAGGTGTTAAATCAATCTGGTTTTCATTATTAACAGACTGGTGGAGAGTCATCTGTCTTGCTGAGATTCAGTCCAAAATAGAGTTCTGTCAGTAACTTGGTAACAGATCCTAAGAATTATTGTTTGGGAAAGTGATTTCTTCCTAGAACAGTATTTTTTTTTATTATTATAATGGGCTGGTAGAGATTGAAGAGTAGTATTGATAACGGTAAAGTTGGGGAACAGAATGATGATAATTGCCAGGTGTACCTGTCTAACAGCATTAGTTGGGATATTCTGAATTAAGGCTGGTGGCATGGAGGCAGACATTCACTGTCTCCATGGCTCACATCAGTGTACAGAAAGTCACTTAAAGCACATACTGTTCTAAGTGAGTTTGTGTGTGTAAGTGTCAAAGGCAGGATTTGAACTCAGATCTTGATGCCAAGTCCAGTGTTTAACCTCTACTACCACCAACCTGCTGCCTTAAAAGTGTTAAAAATAGAAATAAGACAGCTTGGGTACAAATCTTGACTCTTTCACTTGCTAAATACATGAACTTGGGTAAGAGTTTTAATCATTCTGGCCCCAATTTTGTCATCTATAATGAAAGGATCAGACTAAATGATTTATCTCCTACGGGCCTTCCAAGTGAAAATCTATGATCCTCTGAACTTTAACCTACCTTCAAAATCTTTTCCAAAACATGAGCAAAAAATGCTCCTTCCTTTATTTTTTTTTAAAGCAATTGGGGTTAAGTAACTTGCTCAAGGTTACACGGCTAGTCATTATTTATGTGTGGGTGCTCATTTTCTGAGGCCGGTTTCAGTCTTGGGTCATCCCAACTCCGAGGCCGGTGCTCTTACTCACTGAGCCACCTAGCCTCCCCAGTGCTCCTTCCTTTATGTTGTAGAAACTCAGCATGCTATATACACAGACACTCTTTTAAGAGCATACAGTAAAGCATGGTAATCAATGACTCCATAATGAAAATTCACATTACTTGTTGAGTTCTCTTTGTAACTACTTATGCACACATTTGAAGCTGCGTGTATATTTAATCTGCCTCCCTGTACCTAAACTGTTCATTTAAAATCATGCAGTACATTGCTGTCAGATAAATAGATCACCCAATTTTATTCCCCTGCTCAAAAACCTTCAATGGTTCCAAAAACCAATTAGGATTCAGTTTCCTTATCTATGAAAAGAGAGGGGCAGGGCAGCTAGGTGGTGCAGTGAGTAAAGCATCAGCCCTGGAATCAGAAGGACCTGAGTTCAGATCTGACCTCAGACACTTAACACACACAAACAAACAAAACAAACAAACAAACAAAAACCTAGCCGTGTGACCTTGGGCAAGTTACTTAACCCCAATTGCCCTCCAAAAAGCAAAAAAAAAAGAGAGAGAGAGGGGCAGCTAGATTGCAGTGGAGCGCGCACCTGGTTTAAAATCAAGAAGACTTGTCATCATGAATCCCAATCTAGCCTCAGACATTTCTTGTGACCTTGGACAAGTCAACCCCATTTCCCCAGTTCTTCACCTGTAAAATGTGCTGGAGAAGGAAATAACAAACCATTACAGTATCTTCCCTCCCCCCCCCAAAAAAAAATCCATATTGGGTCAGGAAGAGTCAAACATGACTGAAAAACAGCTGACCAAGTCCCTACTATGTGGCAGGCACTGTGGTAAGCCCTTTACAAATAGCTCATTTCATCTCACTCTGTGAGTAGTTCTTCCAATCAGAATTAGAAGAATATTACAGGTTTCTGAATTACAAGTGAGTTTAATTTTCTGATTGTTACCATACAACTAATGATGATGATAATAATCACTGAGTCATAGATTAAGAGTGAGCTAGTGGTCAAAACCACCTGATTTACAGATGAGATTCCTGAAGCCCAGAGATGTCAGGTTACATGGCCAAGGCCAGATAGCTAGTTAGGTGGAAGAAGTGAGATCTGAACACGGATCCCTCTGACTTCTAATACATTACTCTTTCTATACACTCTATACCAGTCTGGTTAGTCTTTATACTGGCTTCCTAGACTTTGACCTTCCTTATCTTGTTGGATCCTGACAACCTCATGAGGCAAGCAGAAGTAGGTAGTACAGCCATTTTATAGATCATAGATAAATAAGAGAGAAGGTACTTACTGGTCATTTATTTTAACACTCCCATTTTACAGATGCAAAAACTGAAGCCAGGAAAATGAACTTGCCCAGAG
Organism: Gymnobelideus leadbeateri; assembly: GCA_011680675.1. Lineage (NCBI taxonomy): Eukaryota > Metazoa > Chordata > Mammalia > Diprotodontia > Petauridae > Gymnobelideus > Gymnobelideus leadbeateri. The sequence continues at coordinate 429,344 of WOXC01008083.1, forward strand.
TCAAACATTTAGTAGGTGGCATACTGGGAGCTTGAAGGCAAATCTCCTGATTCCAAGAGTAGCATACTTTAAAATGTCTCGAGCAAAAGTGGCTGGTCCTATGTATAGGCATAGCAGTGGACTACCCATGTGGCTTGATTTGAAGGGCCTCAAAACAGGGTCTCTTACCATCCTGCTGTGGTGCTTTAAATCTCCACCATTAACATTGCTCCTCTGGGTTAAAACAGGGGTTCTTAAACCTTTTTGGTGTCATGGGCCCCTTGTATAGTCCAGTGAACTCTATGGACCTCATTTTCAGAAGAAGGTTTTAAAATGCTTAAAATAAAATATACATTTACAAAGAAAACCAAGAATATTGAAATATTTTTTCAAAATATTTAAATATTTAAAATATTTATTTAATAAATATTCATTAAATTTAATAAAAATAAATTTTATTTAATAAATATTTAAAATATTTTTTAAAAAAGTTCACAGCCCCAGGATAAGAACCTGTGGCTTAAAGCATTGTGTGAGAAAGCCCTAGTTAAAATACAACAAAGTGCTTGATTGGATAACAGATTAACAGGTGAGCTTTCCAGCTCCCCTGCCTTAGGTGAAGTCCTAAGGAAACTGTGGGCCTTCATCTGTAAAATGAGGGGGCAGGGGTTGAGAATCTCTAGGGTCCCACTAAGCTCCATGGCCTTGATTTCCAAATCAGCTAAGTAAGATGGTTAGGTTGAGTTAGAGAGGCTGGGAACTTTGGCCAGCAACCAAGGATGATACAGAATCCTGGAGAACCAGAAGGCAACATTAGAGCAGGGGGGGACTGTGGGTGGAAAGAAAGGGTACCAGAAGAGAGGGAGATGATGCCTAAGGGGAGTCAAATCTTGCCTGATTCTCCATTTTACTAATGGCTCCCAGAGGATCCTGGGTATTAATGTGAGCAGATCAACGCAAATCCATTTCACTACTGGACAAACAACTCAAAGGGCATGGCCTCCTGGCAGTGGGGCATTATAAACAGACTTGCTGGTTGTGTACACAAGACTCACAAACACATCCAGCAAGACACAGCCTAATGATAAAGGCCTAATGACTCTATCACCTTAAGAAATGCTGTCCCCAGGAAATTAAAAGGTTCTCCTGGTGAAGCATTACGGCCGGAGCATTAACTACACCCAAGCAACTCATTAGCAAGAACAGAATAATGAAGGTAGCCAGCAGGTCTCTACACCAAGACAAGAGAGAGAGGAGGAGGAGCAGGAGAAGGAAAAAGGCTTTAACTAAGAAAAAAAATGTCACTAGAACATTTTTGATGAACTCAAACTGACACTGTCCAATAAAATTACATATTTCATTATATGAGTAGATACATGAAAGGCACCATGGTTTAGGAGATAGGGAGAGAGCTGGTCTCCACCTCTGGCTGTCTGGCCTTGGCCAAAGCACTTCAAATTGTCAGTGCCCAAAGCACATCTCTAAGACTTTATGTATTCATTGAGGGAGACTTCATACCAGGGAGTTGTCCACACAGATGAAATCAAAGATCTGTATCAAATTTGATACAGATCTTTGATTTCATCTGTGCATACATACATAATCACACATAAACAAACATCTTTATATATATATACTTATATACATAAACACAAACATCTTTATACAAACACACGTAGCATTACACACATATACATGTATAAACATGTATGCATTTTACATGCATGCACACACATAAACAAACATCTTTATATAGCTATATACACATAAACACAAATTCAGCATCTTTATACATATATGTAACATGTATACATGTACATATACACAGGTAGCATGTATACATACACACATACACATATATACACACACAGAGGATATCTCAGTTTTAAGCTGCTGAAAACTACACTCAGACTTTTGGGACACCATATTTATACATACTCTTACTACATATGTATGTGTGTGTGAGATGAAAATACAAAGATATGAGACTTGGCACCAATGCTCATGGTATATACATATGCCAAAAGAATGCCAGCTAAGGATCTGGAGAGTCAGTGTGGTGACATACTGAATGTGGGGATCAAGACATGTGGGGACTAGTCCATATGACTTTAGAGAAACAGTTTAACCCCTCTGAGGCTCAGTTCTCTTATCTATAATAGGATCTCATAGTGAGAACTGTAAAATTATTTAGCAATCATCTCATGAGTAGTCTGACTTCCTGATTTTGCAAATGAGGAAACTGAGTCCCAGAGTGGCTTTAAGGTCCTACTGAACCCACATTCACTGACTCCCAGTCTATTATTTTTGCTGCCTTTCTATAAATGGAGAGTGTGGCTAGGTGATGTCTATGGTCCTTTGTAGTTCTGATATTCTTTGATTCTAAGAGTAACCACAATACAGTCATGGAAAGGATAGATTTCTTAGCTGGGAGAGGGGGAGAGAGAAGTGATATAAAGTTGAGTACAAAGTCTCCACTTCCCCCCTCTCCCCTGAAAAGGTCACAGGCACACTGCAAACATTAAAGGACTCTCATATCCCAGCTTTTCAAATGATTAACACAAGCTCTTGGGTAAGAAGGAACAAGGCATGATGACTCTACAAACTAAAAGAACTGACCTTGGAAGCTGGAAATAAGCTAACCTGCAGCTGTCAGAAGTCACAACTAACAATAAAAACTACTTCCTGTGAGAAAATGCAGGCCTATTTCATGCGTCCATAACCCACTCCTAGGGGAACGATTTCCCATTGGGTGAGAGCTTCCAAGCTTGATTCCAGGGGGAAAGCTTAGCCCTCAGTCTGTATAAATGCTGTAGATCCTTAAATTCTATGTTACTATGATTTTAAAGTACCAGGAAATATCCTTGAACTTTCAGAGTCAGAAGTGATATTGGATATTCCTGGTTTAACTTCCCACTCGATATAAGAATGTCTTCTACAAAATCCCCAAGAGGGGTTTATCTAGTCTCTACTTCAATTTGTTGTTCAGTCATGTACAACTCTTCATGACCCCATTTGGGGTTTTATTGGCAAAGATACTGGAGTAGTTTGCCATTTCCTTCTCCAGATCATCTTACAGGTGAAGAAACTGAGGCAAACAGGGTTAAGTGACTTACCCAGGGTCACAGAGCTACTAAGTGTCTGAGACTGGATTTAAACTCAGGAAAATGAGTCTTCCTGATTCTGGGCCTGGCACTCTCTGTCCATTGGGTCACCTAGTTGCCCTTCTATTTTAATGTATCCCATGATAGAGACTTCACTACATCAGGAAGCAGGTTATTACAGTTTTGGACAGGTTAGGTTGTTGGGAATTTCTTGTACTGTGATCAAACCAACTGCTCTATAACCCTACCCACCTGCCAAATTCTACTTCTGTCCTGTGGAACAACAGCCAATAAGCCCATTCTCTTTCTCCACATGCCACTCTCCCTTCCACCCTCTTCACTTTTCCTTCCTAACTCAAGTGATTATCTTTTTCAGGTTCAATATCCCCAGTTCCATCTGCTATGATTCCCACATCCCTAATTATACTATCTGCCTCTGGATGCCCACTCATTTATCAATGCCCTTTCTTAACTGTGGTGCTCAGCAACAATCATAATTCCAAGAGTCTGCACCAGTTCAGACACAGAAGCTTAACTGGAGATTTATAGGGCAAATTCAGATGATGGCAGTTCTCCCAGGGTGAAATTTCACAGTGAGAGGGGGTAGCCTATTCCTAGATACTATGGCCCATGCCCTCATGGTGTAAATAATGATCCTTGCTTCCTTCCCCACCTGTTTGGGAGAAGGCAGAGAAAGGGCAATATGATATGGGAGGTCAGCCCTGAGAAAGGTATACAGTCTAGGGGTCACAGATCAGTCTTTGTAGGGGAACATACTGAAAAGCATGGTGATGACAGGCCAGTGTTCAGTTCTGGGAGGAAGTATGTCCCTTGATATCAGTGCCCTGAGGCAAAGCTCAAATTGACTTATCTTAGTTATAGCTCTGGTCACCAGGTCTAGAGAATCATTCCTTCCCTTGAGCTGGACACTAGTCTTCTATTGGTATTACCAGATACTGCACTAGCTTTTCAGAAGCTGCATCAGTCTCTTGGCTCATATTAATAGTCAAACCAACACATCACTAAGTACCACAAGCAATTAATAATTAATATTCATTGTATAAGAGTGTTGACTTCGCTTTGCTATGAAGAGATATGGATAAAAAATTCAAACCCCGTGCTCATTCAAAAACATGACATGAAAAGTGATAGATCCCCAACCATCCCCTGTATTTTCGGATAGCACCCCATAGGAAGATAAAGTCTTTGCTTGTATTTTTCTCTGAATATTAATAACCGAGTGGATGACTTCCTCTTAAGTCTTTCTAGGAATTGGATTGTGTGATCTAGGATACATTTTGAATAGAGAGTTGATCTTAAATCCACCAAAATGTATTTAAAGATCTCTAGACTATTATAAAACAATCTCCCACTAAGAAAATTTTCTAAGAAAGTCATTTCAGGACTTGCTTAAATAGAGATCCCATCCATAGCACAATTACAACTGGGTGCCAACAGAAAAATGACTCACCAATTCACCACAGTGATTTAGAAAAGCAGGTCCTTAGTTTTTCTCCTAATTTTATTGTTTCACACTTTCCAGGCCCTGCTGTTATGGGCACTGCATGTTCTGTTGAGGCTATGGACCCTAAGGAGGATGTTGTGGTGTTTATTAGTAATTCAGTGATTCAAGGAGCATGCATATTCTTTAGTCATGAAGACCCCACAGGAAGATCTAGATAACATCACAAATGAGTATTAGTCTCTAGTTGATTAGTTAATTGGCTAAATAAAGTTATTCCAGTCTTTTAAAAACAAACAAACAGTAATCATTTTGTAGATTCAATCTACAAATTGAAAGGAGGTCAAATCCTGACCTCATACTTAGACCCAGACTGTTTGGTACTTGATAACAGTGGTGTCAAACTCATGTGCGGAACACTGACTCAGAAAACCCCAAATCAACATTATCTGTGTTGTATTGCATTAAAAAAAAAAGAATTAGTTTATTGCCTATTTTGTTAAACATCTCCCAACTGCATTTTAATCTAGTTCTGGCCTCCTTGGGGAGTTTCACAGTTTGATGCCTCTGCTCTTATATTATTTATTTACTCAACCAGGCTCAAACCTTGACAATGATTTTGGCCAGTTATTCCTTAAACATCTCCCATATCCACTCCTTCTTGATCTGGTCCCAAGTCCTTGACATGTCCTTGAAAATTCCTTGATTAGTGTAATGGTCTCCTGGAGGATGTCACTGAATACCCGCTCCTGTCTGGTTACACAATGCTACCAGACCTAGCTTATTCAAACATTACTTTCATCACAGGGCACTGTGGCTGCTCAGTGGATAAAGCACTGGGCCTGAAATCAGAAAGATCAGAGTGCAAATCAGACGTGTACTAGCTGTGTGATCTTGGGTGAGTCACTTAACTCCTGTTTTATGTAGAATAAAACTGGAGAAGGAATGGCAAACCACTTCAGTATCTTTGCCAAGAAAGCTGCATGGACAGATGGTCCTTGGAATCGTGAAGAGCTGGACATGACTGAACAAGACAAACTTTCATCATGTCCCTGCTCAAAAGCTGACTAACTATTATGTCAACACACTTTACAGATGAGGTAACTAAGACCCAGAGAAGTTAAGTAACTTTCCCAAGGGCACACAGGCAAAAAAAAAAAAAAAAAGGCCAATCTGGGATTCAAACCCAAGTCCTCTGACTCTAAATCTTCTCTGTCTCATCTGCTATAAGAAGCTCTTTCCCAGTCCTCCTTAACCTTAGTGACTTCCCTCTGAGATTATCTTTCATTTATCCTCTCTATATCTTGTTTGAACAAAGTTGTTTGCATGTTGTCTCCTCCATTAGACTGTCAGTTCCTTGAGAGCAGAGACTGTTTTGTTTGGTTTTTGCTTTTTAATTTTTGTTGTATTTCCAACATTTAGCCCAGTATCTGGCACATAGTAAGCACTAAATAAATATGTCTTGACTTGAGTAGCTCTGAGGAGGAAACCGAACAAATTGTAACAGGAGAGAAGAGGATGAGCGAAGGTGTTGGAAGGGATACTCAAATAGCCACAGGAGAGGAAAAGTTTCTGAGCATTCAGATGGGAACCAGATGCACACAGGCAAGTTTGACTTTTCTTTCTTTCTCTTTCCTTTCCTTCTCTCTTTCCTTCACTTCTGTCTACCTTCCTTCTCTTCCTTTGTTTCTTTCCTTCCTTCTTTTCTCCTCCCTCTCTTCCTTCCCTTCCTTCCTTTCTTTTTGCCTTCTAATGGTGGCTGCAGAAGGGCAGATCAAGCAGCAGTATGTTGGTGGACTGATTCTGTACTCCTAAAACAGCTGCTCATAGATAACCAAGAATTAACATTTAAGACCTTTGGAAAAAAGATAAGGTTTAATTTCCTTGTGGATTAAAAAGAACAAAAGACCAACCCTACAACAAACAACCCCTACCTCCATCAGAAATCAGATCCTGGGTAGATAAAATGAGTAAGTGTGTCTGATAGTCTGCCTTAGGGCTGAAACTTGTGATATTCAGGCTCTGCCATTGAGTCCTGAAGGACAAGACATCCTGGATACTCTGGCTAACTATAAAGACCATTAATTTAGAAGAGAGATCTCACAGATCAGCTAGCCCAAACCTTCATTTTACAGATAAGGAAACCGAGGCCAAGGGAGATTAGATGCCTTAACAGAGGTCACATAAGGAGTAAACAGCATGAACAAATGTTCTTTATCATTATATTCAATATCCAATAATCAATTCAACCTTGTCTTCACTGGAGTCAGTCTGCAGAAGGTGAGCTGAATCTGAGGAGTGCACAGGACTATAGAACAAATACAGAGACACTGTCACACATTCTAAGATACCCAGTTTTGCTTTTAACTTTTTTTCCAGGGAGTGGCCTGTGATTTCTTTGGTATAAGGAACTCTCAGATAAGGGAATTCTTAGAATCCTAGGCCTTACCTTGATTATGGAGAGGTTAAGTGATTTGTCCCGGGTTACTGAGCCAGGATGTGTCAGAGCTAGGCTTGAGCCCAGGTCCATCCTGAAGCCCAGACCCACTCTCTATGTAATACACTAGGCAGCCTCTCCCAGGATCTGGGGTTTCAGGCATATCTGTCCTGTAGCATCAAGTGAAGGAAGTAATGTAAGGAAAGTTTATAAGTTAATCCTAAAGGAGAGATTAAAAAAAAAGGCTTAATATTGAGGGGTAGCTAGGAGGTGAAGTGGCTAGAGCACTGGGCCTGGAATCAGGACAACTATCTTCCTGAGTTCAAATCTGGTCTCAGACATTTACTAGCTGTGTGACCCTGGCCAAGTCACTTAACCCTGTTTCGTCATCTATAAAATGAGCTGGAGGAGGAAATGGCAAACCATTCAAGTATTTTTGTCAAGAAAATACCAAAAGGGGTCATGAAGAGTCAGACATGACTGAGAAACAACAAAACAATACTAACTCTGGGATAAACCAAAATGTTTCTTAGCCATACCATGGCTTCCTCCCACTCTCACCTCCGTGACTTGTTCCCGTTAGGTCCTTTATTAAACAATGTCATGAATAAACAAGCATTTATTAATCACTAACTATGTGCCAGGTAATCTGTGTGTTAATCATTGGGGATACAAAGAAAGGCAAAATCACAATAGTTCCTACCTTCAAGGGGCTTACACACTAACGGTGGAAACAACATGTAGTAAATATTTCCCTTGGTGACCTCATAAAGTGATTCATGGAAATCAGGAGGATTTGATTATCATCTTGATGGTCCTCAAATGTATTTATGCAGACAATGGTAATCTCTTTGCTGACCTCCAGACTTTATGTTCCACTGCCTGTCTGACATTCCTTGCCAACTAAGGCAGCCAGGTACTGTAACAGGATAGAGAACTGGTGGACCGGCTAGGTGGTGCAGTGAATAGGCCCTGGAGTCAGGAGGACCTGAGTTCAAATCCAGCTTCAGACACTTAACACTTACTAGCCATGTGGCCTTGGGCAAGTCACTTAAGCCTGCCTTTCCCCCCCACCCCACCCCCCAGAAAAAAAAGATAGAGCACTGGAATCAGGCTATCCAAAGTTCAAATCCAGCCTCAGACACTTGACACTTACTAGTTATGTGACCTTGGGCAAGTCATTTCTGCTCTGTCTGCCTCAAATAGGGTTACTAATATTACCTACCTTCCAGAGTGTTGTAAGGATAAAATAAGATACTGTTTGTAAAGCTCTGTGAAAACCTTAAAATGCTATATAAATATTAGAGCTATTATTAGCATAAACTAGATATCCCCTAGACATCCTAAACTCAATATATCCCAAACTGATCTTGTTATCTTTTGTCTAAACCTTCCCCACTCCCAAACTTTCTTCTTGCTGTCAAAGGTGTTGCCATCTTCCCAGTCCCCCAGGCTCACAGCAGAGGGGTCATCCTCAGCTCTTCACTCCCCTTTGCCTGCCATATCCAATCTCCTGCCAAGTCTTGTCAATTTTACTTGCATAACATGGCTCATATCTCCTTCCCTTCTCTCCTCTGATACAGCCACCGCCCTTGTACGGGCCCTGATCACTACTACCCAGGCCTAGTGGACCATCTGCTGGTTATAAGTCTCTCCCCATTCCATTCCATTCTCCCCTCAGTTGCCAAAGTGATCTTCCTAATTCGAAGGTCAGACTATGTCACCCTTCAATTCAATAAATTCCGGTGACTTCTGGAGTGGGTGTGTGTATATTTATGTGTGTATTTATTTATCCTTATATATTTATAAATAAAATATATTCATAAAGACACATAAATAGGTATAAATATATGAATATTTTATATATATTATTTATTCCCTATTCCAAGACTTAAAGTCTTTATTCACTCCATTCATCATTTATTCACCAAGAAGTACCATATAAAGTACTGCTCTAGGCTCTTGGCAGGGAGAGGGAGAATACAAATATGTGTGAGATCATGTGCTTGCCCTCAAGCACTTACAGTCTGTCTCTATAAGAGAAATATGACGATAACAAAAACAACTAAAATACAAGGTACCATATAAAACCCTATATATAGCACTCTTTCTTCTCAGGAGGAAAACATTAGGGAGAGATTGGAGAGGATGAGGAAGGTGACCTTGCCACTTGTCTCTAAGAAAGCCACCCCTTTACCTTTTCATAGCCCTCTCCCTTCCTTTCCCTAATTGGCAAGATGGGGGAACCATTCCATTCCCTTGTTTCTCCAGCTGACATGATATATAAAACATCCCACTCAACACCTCCTTTCTCCTTCTGTGGAACTGTTCCCTATAGGTTTTATCATAGCCCAGGCATCGAGCCTACCTTCATTCACTGAGGGATAATGGATAAAATAAGACTGAGATTTTAAAAAATAATAATCAAACCTACCTCAGCATCCCTCTATATTTCCTGCATTCCTGATGTGTATAAGCTACCAGTGTCCTACTTTCCTGATGCTAAAAGGTCAGTATTTACATTTGCAAAATATTTAGTCTCCATTTCTTGGCAAACACCTCACCCCAGCTCCCTCTAGAGACATGCAGCTAAAATCTAGGTGGTTCTGGATTCTTAAAAGATAGTTTGAGAATTGTTTTTCCCCTCCCTCTACTCAAAGGACCTCATCCTGACACCACCCTCCCAGCACAGATCTAATCATCGATCTTAGAGTCACAGAGGAATTGTCCAAAGGCTGTTCCCAGAAAGTGCCAGTTTTGTTCCCTGTCTTGCCCCCAATCTGATGGGTACCCAGAGGGAAAGGCACAGGATGACATCACGGCACTGCAGAATTGAAAGGGCTTTGAAGTGATTAAGCTAGGGATTAAATAGCCTGGTTGTTGCTGAGTATTTTATTTGCAAATGGTCACTGGTTTCTCTAAGTCCCCTTTCCTGGAATATTCCAGGAAATTTAGGTTAAGATCTTTGGCCATAGGACTATATACAAATGTTGATGAAATGTTTGTTTGTTTTCACCAATCTAAAGTTTTTATTATTAACCACAGAAAGCCTGTTGGGTTTTTCTGACCAGTTATTACAGTTTCTCTGTTCTTAGAAGCCATCCTGAATTACATTAGTATCTATACCATTCCCTAGGGATTCAGTTCAATTCAATAAATGCCTATTACAGCATCTATTTTATGCAATAGCAATAAAACACAGCCATTGGCTTTGAGAGGTGGTCCCTGACTAGTGGGCTAAGCTAGCCACTCCAAGACAGGAAAAACTGTCTTCAAGTCCCACCTTTTATACCTATGGGATGTATGTATCTGGGCAAATCACTTAAGTCTCCTTAGTGCCCTAAAGTATAAAATGATCTATTTTAGATCAGTCATCTATTTGCATAGGTAGAGAGAGCTTCCCCACACTGCATAGGTAGAGAGAGTTCTCCACACTGATGAACAGGTCCAGCTGGACAAAAATATATATAAAACACATAATATGTTGTAAGACAAGAAACTATCTTAGGTGCCAAGGGGGAAAAACAAACATTTTCTGCCCTGAAGGAGTTTATAATCTAAGAAGGAAGACAGATGAGATAAAGGTATAGATAGAGGGGCAGCTAGGTGGCACAGTGAATAAGAGTGCTGGCCCCAGAGTAGGGAGGACCGGGGATTGGTTCTGGCCTCAGTCACTTAGCACCCACACATAAATAACTAGCTGTGTAACCTTGAGCAAGTTACTTAATCCCAATTGCTTTAAAGAAAAAAAAAGATAGATAGATAGATAGATAGATAGATAGATAGATAGATAGATAGAATTTTCTATTTTGTATTACAAGTCATGCATAGGGTAAGGTGTAAATAGTAAAAACCATGAGACAAAAAAGGAGGAAAGAGATTGTTTCCAGCTGGGCCAGGAATAAGGAAAAGAGGATAGAGTGCTTAATCTGAGTAGATGGGTAAGATATCTATAAGAATAGCTTGAGTATCAAAGAGAGATGAGGGAAAAAAAGTATCAGCTTTCTTCCCTGTTCCTCCACCTCCCAGCCCATGGAGACATACACCTACTACAGTTGTTCCTCAGTAACTCTCTGAATATTCTTACTCCATTGTTTTGATACACGACAAATACTTGACTGTATAGGATTATATTTCCAGAGCTCAGGAGATCCATCAGTCTACCTACCATCATTAATTCTTCACCTGGAAGGAGACCTAAAAGACAGAGCCCAACTCCATTTTAAACATGAGAAAACCAAAGACCAGAAAAGGTAAGGCTTTGCCCGGGAACATACGGGCACTGATTTATTCCATTTCTGAGATTGTTTGGTATTTGGCTGTTCCCTCATTGGTACCTAGGAGGAGAACTAGGTGGCCCAGTGGATAGGGCTCTGGGTCTGTAATCAGGAAAGACCTGAGTTCAAATCTGCTCTCAGACACCTACTACCTATGTGATCCTAGGTAACTCACTTAACCTCCATGTCAGTTTCCTCAACTCTAAAATGTGAATAACAAAAGCACCCAGACATCTCCTAGGTTGTTCTGAGGATCAAATGAGATTGTATTTGTAAGACACTTTGGACAGTGCCAGGTACATAGCAGGCATTAGTAAATGTTTGTTTCCTTTCCTTCCCCTAAGCTGGGAGATGGTAGAGCTGGGTGTCAGTCCTGGCTCCTTCTTTAGAACTAGCAGTGTGATGCAGGAAAAACCATTCTACCTCTCTGCATTGTCTCAGTTTCCCTACCTGTAATATGAGAGTGCTGGAATAAGTTAATTCTAAGGTACTTCCTAGAATTCACAGTCAGTGATTCCCTTTCCACATGGAGAGCAGGAGGATGCTGGAGCAATTATTATGTTCTACTATGGTTTGGAAAATGGGCAGCTAGGTGGGGCAGAAGATAGAGTGCCAGGCCTAGAGTCAGGAGGACCTCAGTTCAAATCCTACCTCAGATACCTAACAGCTATGTGACTCTGAACAAGTGAACAAGTCACGTCTCCTGTTTGCCTCAGTTTCTTCACCTGTAAAATGAGCTGGAGAAGGAAATGGCAAACCACTCCAGTTTCTTTGCCAAGACAATCCCAAATGGGGTCATGAAGAGTCAGATGTGACTAAACAACAAAAAAATGGTTTGGAAATATTTGTTCTGTGTAAAGAGAGCCAAGGTTGAAGGTTCCCTAGCTTCTTCACATCAGGAAAGTGTTATGAAAACAATGGAGTGGCTATATGAAGAAATCTCAGAGTAATTTATAAAGGTTATTAAAAAAAAAGACCAGACTTAATCCACTCTATTAGTTTTACTGTTTAAGGTTCACATTAAAATAAATGAGGGTTTTGAAAAGCTGCTTGCTGTCTGTTGCTTAATTCATCAATTGATGAAACAGAGAACAAGTATCATTACAAAACAGACCACAATTCAATAAACCCAACTGTCAACTGCATGCATAATACGGTTAAGCTACAAACACAAAGTAACTATCTGCTTAACTCCTAATAAATGTTTTTACCAGCCAATAAAATGCCTCAGGGAAATTTAAAGTGGGATGGGGGTGGGGGTGGGGAGGGAATTGGGATTTTACTTTCTGTGATTCCCATCTCATGGGGGTTAGTAACAACTTAGAAGAGTTAGGCCACCGAGAAAGCTCCATCTCCAGCTTTAAATCTCACAATTTCACTTTTACTATTCGACTGTATGGTCTGTTTAGTACTGAGGCAGAAGGTCATAGACAGTCATCAGATTTCATCAGTGTCTGGGACAAACTAGGCAAATTTGTGAAATTGGTGGCAGGTGTATATGGCAACCTTTTCCCCCCTTCTATCCCTTCAGGTGCTTTCCTGTAGGCCTGGGAAATTAATGGCAGGGAAGACGGTATGGTGGTACCTAGGAAATGATACTACAGCAACTAGAAAGGACATATAGTGGTTAGTGATGGAGCAAGGGGAGAGGGCAGCCTAGGAAAGGATGAGGCAGAGATGTTGTTAAATAAGTATGGCCGAAAGAATGGGGGACATGTAGTCAATGGTGAATTTCAAGGAAAAGTAGATTAAAAATATATAAAGGTTCATTACAGAGTAAATTTCTATCTCAGAAAACAGAGGATGAGATAAGGAAGGAAATAGGGAAACATTCATTAATAAGAAACATTTTGGCTAGGATACAGCTGGAGGAACACAAAGGTCCCCTAGAATGCAAACCATTTGAGGGCAGGGGCTGTTTCATTTTTTCTTTTGTATTCCCAGAGTTCAGGGTAACAAGGTAGTGAAGTGGATAGAGTGCTAAGCCTGGAGTCAGGAAGACTGATCTTCCTGAGTTCAAATCTGTGTTCAAATCACTTATTGTGTGACCCTGTTTCCCTCGGTTTCTTCATCTCTAAAATGAGCTGGAGAAGGAGAAGGCAAATCACTCCAGTACCTTTGCCAAGAAAACCCCAAAACGGGGTCACAAAGAGTCAAACATGACTGAAAGAACTCAACAACAAATTCCCAGAGTTTGGGCACAGATACCCCTCCAGGGAGAGACATCCAGTCCAGTGTTTGGCACACAGTCAAGAAAAATTTACAAAGCACTACCATGAGCCAGGCACTGTGTTAAATGCTAAAAATGTAAATGCCAGAAGGAAAAAAAGAGTTTTTGACTTCAAGGAGCTTACATTATAATGAGGGAAGGAAACACAGAAATGGAAGTTAAAAGGTGGTGGGAAGAAGGTATCCAAGAGGAGAAAGAAGTTAGAGTCAAGAGCAGAGCCCCAGGAGGAATGAAGAGAAAACATAGCAGATGCTTAATAAATACTTGAATTTTAAATTTTATTTTTTACAGTCATTTTTAAGAGATTTTTGAGTTCCAAATTCTCTCCTTCCTTTCATCTCCTACACCACACATTGAAAAGTAATGCAATATGATAACCATTATCATACTGAAGTCATGAAATACATTTCTACTTAATAAATGCTTGTTGATTGGTTGACCTATCTTTCCACCATATGCTGGCCACTTTCTCTCACTGATGAGTGTCCCCATTTGAGGAGGAGCCCAGGATCACCAACCTTATGAAGGGGTGTGGATATAAGCTATAAAGAAATGAGAGAAATCACACAGACACAGACACAGACAGACACAGACACACACATACACATACATACCCTTGTTAAAAAAAAAACAAACACAGAAATTAGGGAAGGAAGGAGGCCATGAAGAAGGAAGAGGGGCAGCAAAAGGAAGGGAGATAGATAGAATAAAAAACCTTTGGTGAATAAGATTGCTCAGAAAAAAATATTTTTTTTGTTTTGTTTTTTAACCTAGGAAGTATATCATGGTCAGAGAAACTTTATTTGGCCCCTAAGACCAAAAAGATAATGCTGTTTGCCAGCACTCAATGTAGCTCCTTGCAGCCGGGTTGTCATGGTAAGAATTATTTTCATCACAAAAGAGAAGAAGGTCAAGTGGGTTAACTGTACCTCAATGAAGTTCATTCTGTTTCCTCATCTGTAAAATGGGCGTAGTTATAATTAACACTACCTAACAGGTTATAAATTAAACATTTTGTAGACTTTACAGAACCAAAGAAATGTGACTTTTTACTCAATCTTCCCTGACAAACTTCAAATCTCTCCCATATGTAAACTAATTTCACTCTGCTAACCTTCAGGATAATGTTTGACATTTTGATAAGGTTTAGAAATTTCTGACTGTGGTTAGAAATCTACCCCATGAGGAAGAGTGGGGTGACTTTTCTGGTAAATAAGGTTTTGGGGTGTGATTTGAGGAGACTCTTAAAAATCCTTTGTCCCTAAATAGTTTTCCTTGCTTATCATTAGAACCTGTTATTGTTAGTCTGTCACACTGGTTGAAATTTCACCATGAGAGAGTCTTTCTTTTGGGTTAAAAAGTTCCCTTTAAAAATATAAATACCCACTCCAAAAGATTAACACACTAAGCCAGCTATCAGTTCTTGATTCTTAAACCTGAATTAGTTAAATCAGATTATTTGCTTTTAAGAGTTAGTACCAGGGCGGCTAGGTGGTACAGTGAATAGAACACCAGCCCTGGAGTCAGGAGGACCTGAGTTCAAATATGGCCTCAGACACTTAGCACAAAAGCTAGCTGTGTGACCTTGGGCAAGTCACTTAACCCCAATTGTCCTACCTTCCCCTCTCTAAAAAGAAAAATAAAAAAAAAAAGTTAGTACTGTAAGAGACTCAATCCATAAACATATGTTAAGAGCCCACTGTATGCCAGGAACATCCTAGGGAAGAGGAGAAGGTGCTAATTTTGGAGAATGAGGCACCTCTAGATATCTGCTATCTGCTGGGATAGTCAAGGGATAACATAAGGGCACTGAGAACCTCCTGGTAGATGACAGGAAATGTTATGTTGTAATGAAAACTTCATTAGCCTAGAAATCAGAAAACCTGATTCACCCTGAAAGGGTAAAGTCTGACCAGAAACACCTGAAGTGGTTTTGGGGGGAGGGGGTGTAGCGAGGAGGTGAGGAACAGAAGCATCCTTAGCCTTTACAATCTCAGGATAAAGAAAAATCACTATGTATTAATATGGGTGCTAGATATAACCCTATAAACAAGGCAGTTATTTTTGTTTGTTTGTTTTTGAAGACTGGATCTCCTCGTCTTGTGGAGGCTGGATGTGTAGCCAATCCCACTGCTGATCAGTGTGGGAACTTTTTGGACTTTCTGACCTGAGTTTGGTTCACCCCACTAATGAAGCTTGGTGGCCCCTTCTCCTGGGGGTTCATAGTATTGGGGCCAAATTTAGTGCAGACACCTGATTGGTAGCCCTACTCCAGCTCAGAACTCCAGAGCTCAGGAGATCCATCAGTCTTTTAGGAACTGTGATTGCAGCATACACAGTGTCAGGGATACATTTTTTTTTAATCTGTTGTCTTTTAGATTGGCATTAAATTTCACATATCTCTAGATTCCAGGCAAGAATAAATGATGGAAAGGTTTAAAGTTTAGATTTTGCAATGCATTCTCTCCTTACTATTTGTTTATGTAATGTTTAGGAATTCAGAATTCTGTGGTAAACATGTGTTTTTGTTAATCATTTTACTTGGAAGCTTTATCTCAGCCTGGAAAGTGAGGAAGACAACACATTTTACCTCTGGAGATTTTTGAAGGTGGAAAGAAAACATTACAATTCAGTAAGATTCCGGACTTGAGGTCTCCTACATTTTAAATATTCTCTCTCTCAAGGGATGGTTTCCACAGCATCTTCCAAATATGTTTAGCCAGACATCAGAGTTGGATGTTTCTTTCGCTTTCATAGCTAAAAAGAGGTAAGAGATACCCACCAAGCTAGTCATTAGGAGAGTGGCTTGCCTTAGAGTACCTTTTTGTCGATCTGGCATATCTACCACATGCATGCCAAAGCCTGGATGGGACATAGATTTCTGGAGCAGTAAAGCCTCCAGGGGCCCCGGGCGAAATTAGTCTTTGAAGTTTGTCTTTGGTGCTACCTTCTTCAAGAGACTTTTCCTGGTCCTTCATCCCCACCCTCCCCTAGTATCTTCCCTCTGAGCTGTGTTCTACCAGCAAAGCAGAATCACAGCAGCACAGAGGAAACATGAAAGAGACATGTCCATCCCAAATGCTCGAATGGACTATTTGAGCCCAACTTGTGCTACACTTCTGATCTCCTATTGGACTGATCAGTCACAGTGGGACACACTGTACCTTAACCCCAATATCATGATATTGTTGGTCCTCTTAAGAGTATGAAGGATAAATAACAACCACCTTCCATCTAGTATGTGTATAGTCTGTATGTACATAGTTATTTGCATGTTGTCTCCCCTTTAGAAGGTGATTCCTAGCAGGGCAGGGACTACGCCTTTTCCTTTCTTTGTATCCCTAGTGCTCAGCAAAGTAGCTGGCATATACAGTAAGTACTGAATTCCCAGTCCCTTGCTATGCTTCTATTTGTTCCCAGCCTTCTCCCATCTCTCAAGTTTTCCCATGGTCTTATTTGTCTTGGGCAGTTGAAAGTCCTGTGCCCTTCCCACCCAGGCATGCCCTCCCTCAGAATACTCCATATTTTTTAAATGCTTCTTTTCTTCCCTACCCAAATCAGATAAAAAGCCCTCAGAATTAGTAAGTAGGCCACTTTGGCTGCAGTATAGAGAATGTGAAGGGGAATAATAAGAAAAGAGACAGAAAAGGCAGGCTGGCATCAGTGGTATGCCTGGGGTGTGCTTAAACCTATTTGTTCATCTGATTTTCATTGTGAGCATTTACACCTGGGAAACCAGAAAACACTACAAATCAGAACTCGATTTATTACTTTGTTAATTATCTAGACTTTAAAAATGATGGAGAAAATGTTAATAATGTTAAACCTAAAAGAATGCTATTGGTACTTTTTTCTCCCTCTGGAGAATTGGTTAAAAATTCACCGCCATATCCCTAACTGTGGAGGGACATGACTGTCAAGTGAAGGCAGGGCAGTGTGGATCTAGAACAAAGAGTCTAGGAGGCATGAGAATCAAATCTCAGATCTGATATGTCCTGCCTCTGCGGCTTAAGATGAGCTCAGTTACAGTTAACATTTGCAAAGTACTTTTCTCATAACTACTCTGTGAGGTAAATCAGTGTAAGCAGCATTATGACTGCCATGGTTAGAGGATGAAACTGAGGGTCAGAGAAGTCACACAGATCATATGTTGGTGCTAGAAGTCATCTTCTGACTCTAAGTCCCAGTGGAAGTGTCATTTGACTGGATAGTTTTATATTCCCAATTAGATTATGAACTTTTCAGGGTAAAGATCAGAGTTTAAACTTTTCATAAATGCTATTCCCTTATAATAACAATTATTTATTGACTGCCCATTGTGTCCAGCACATTTGTGCTAGCCTTCTAAGTACAATCATAATTCCACTTAATAAACACTTGTTGTTTGACTGACCTATCCCTCCACCATGCCTGGCACTAGGCTATGCTACTACTGTAAGGGGATAGAAGACATCACATCCTAGAATATGACTTATAATAATGGTGATGAGAATGAAAATAACAGTGATAACATTGAAAAGTACTCTCCCTACATCATCTCATTAAAGTCTCAGGACAAGGTGCGACGGTCATTATTATATCCCATTTCACAGCTTAGTAAATTGCAGCTCAGAGATTTCAAATCACTCACACATTGGTTCCGTATGGCAGGATTTGAACCCAGACCTTTACAAGCAACTGAAGCTCCCCTCAGTCAATAGTATTTATATTAAAGGTCTGCATTTAAAGAGAACCAAACTTAGGAAATAAGAGCCACTGTTTAACAATAATTGTTAACTAAAGTAAAACTGAGATCTCAGCAACTTGGAGGGCTTAGTGTGTACAATTCATCCACGGTGCTACTGGGAAATGAAAACATGACCCCCATGAATGCATAATTAGCATTAACATTTTTATATATTTGTTTAAATTTGGGGAAAAGAATAGTGGAATTGACTGCCTTGTGAAATAAAACACACACGTGCACACACACACACAAATTAAGGACATCAATGACAGAAGAGATACATTTTGTGTTCCATCTTGATCTAGGAGTGTGAAAGCCTTCACAGACATAATCTGGTTAATTCCCACAACATGCACAGAAAAATAGGGAAGGAGTGGGCATGGGGTGTTATGCCTATTTTATATAAGAGAAAATTGAGGAACAGACTGTGTGTGTGTGTGTGTGTGTGTGTGTGTGTGTGTGTGTGTGTGTGTGTGTGTGTGTGTGAGAGAGAGAGAGAGAGAGAGACAGAGAGAGAGGGAGGAGGGAGGGAGGGAGAGAAAGAGAGAGAGAGGAAGAGAGACAGAGACAGAGAGACAGAGAGAGACAGAGAGAGAGGGAGGAGGGAGGGAGGGAGGGAGAGAGAGAGAGAGAGAGAGAGAGAGAGAGAGAGAGAGAGAGAGAGAGAGAGAGAGAGAGAGAGAGAGAGAGAGAAATGAGGACAGAGATAGTACTGGCAAACAAAAGGCTGGATTCTGACCCTCCCCTAGGAATTCTAAAACTTCTCAGAGTACCTAATAAAGTGTAAAGTCCCCAGGAGATCCTCAGTAAGTATTAATTGATGAGGACATGAAGTCCCGGAAGATCACTTCAGAAACACATGGCAATGACCAAATTACCTCATTCCAAACAAGTGGGGCAAACCAGCCTTTGATGGTTGAGTGGGCAAACAGGGTTTAATATGAGACTGGGATTAGGCAATGTGAAAATGTCTGAGTTGGTCTGTTCTGCACAACAAGATGGGCCAATGAAATAAGCTAATAAAAAAAGAAAGCCAAGACTCAGGGCAAAAAAAGCAATAGCAAACCACCAGGCCAAAAGCCTTGGAAGTATAGCAAATGCACAGCATTTCCTGGAGCTGATTTTTGTTTCACAGCTGCATTTTAGTAACTCCATACATCTGGCTAGTTTTCAGCTGCCTTTAAACTGTGTTGAAAATGTCACTGTAAAATGTAATCCTTATCTGCCACAAGGAATTCCCAGGTGGTCTAAATTCTGAGGGGCAGGGGCAGCAGTGAAACACAGACAACCAATAAAAAAAAATAAAATTAAACAAACAATAAAACCCTAGACTTCTAAGTGACCAGCTGTGAGATTCTTGTTCTCTCTTCTAGTCCATCCCCAATATCTTACAGGTGAGTAAACTGAGGTACGGAGAGCTTGATATGCTCAGGGTAATACAACTTGTTAACTGCAGAGCTGAGATCTGAGTCTGTATCCAGTCTGTGGAATGCTCTGCCTAGGGAGGAGCAAAAGACAAAGGTCTCCTGGAAAAGCAAGAGCATCAAAAACAAGGAATCTCATTCCTAATGATTGTGAGGCATTTTAGAAAGAAGATTCCTTCCTTCAAAACCTAGTTCATGGGATTCAGTAGTCAGTAACCTACTCAATTTCTGAGGGATATAATTAAGGGAATAGCTATTCTTGAATATGAATAATATTTGGCGTGATATAATTCTGACTTAGTGGATACAGTACTAAACCCTGGAGTCAGGAAGACACAGATTTAAATCCTACCTTAGCCATTTAATAGCTGAGTGTCCTTAGGAAAGTGTCTATCAAACTTTCTTCACTACAGTTTTCTGTAAAATGGGGGCAAAAACCCACTTATCTCACAGTGTTGTTTTCAGGATCAAATGAGATAACATATGGAAAGTGTTTTGCAAGCCAAAAAACATTATATAAATGAGTTATTTTTATTACTATTACTTATCATTATCATCATGTTACTAATCCACTCCTCCATATAAGACAACCATCCCTTTAAGAGACTCAGAGTAAGTGCTTAATTCGTTTGCAGTATAGATTTACAGCGTGCCTCTTTCCTGAGAATGTGTTTGGGTAATTCATACCTATTAGATTCCACCTCTGGCAAACTCTGCCTTCCTTACTGGCTAAATGCAGCTATGTAATTTATGTAAAGAATCTTGGACTTGAGGTATGAAAAAACAGGTCTGAGTCTCAGCTCTGCCCCTTAATGGCCATGTGAGCATGGACAAATCACCTCTGACTTATCTCAACCTTAATTTCCTCATTTGTAAAATGGGGATGGTTCGAGCTATCTCTGTTTCCTGTATTAATCATCTCTTATTTATCCTGTAGATATTTGTTTGCATGCTGTCTCCCCCATTAGATTGCAAGCTCCTTTAGGGCAGGGACTGTCTTTTTGCCTCTTTTTGTATCCTCTGCACTTAACATAGTGCCTGGCACATATAGTAGGTGTTTAATAAATGTGAAAGACAGAAGGTAGGCCAGTACAGATGCTCATCATCTCTCCAGAGACTTAGCCATCAGGTGAATTCTTTCAGCCACCAATTATATATACATACACACACATGCATACATGTGTATATACATGCATGTATGTATATATGCATATGCACATCTATTCATGTATATATATTCTGTCCACTGAGGAACTGGAGGGTTGTGATTTAGATTTGTAGAGAGCATACCCATACCAATGAGATCACAGATCCCTGAAATATTACTATATATACACAGTGATAGATTAAAAACAGTCATTATAATGATGGCTATTATAATGATAGCTGTATATAATGCTTTAAGGTTGATAAATTGTATATTATCTCATTTCATCCTCTGAACAATCCTGTGAATTAAGTGCTATTATTATCGTAATTGTATAGATGAAGAACTGAGGCTGAGAGGGGTTAAGAGACTTTGCCCAGGGGTCACATAAGTAGTATTTGTGGCTACAATGGTATTCCTGTTGTCAAATCCAGGCTTCTATTATTAAAATATTATGTTGCATTTGGTCATCCAGGGCAACTAGGACATCATCTAAAGGTCATTACTGCCCTCGGTGTTGCCCCAAACTCTTTAACTTAAGAAAATAATATAAAATACAGAGATAAAAGATTTGTATTCACATCTCAGTTGATTAAATGCATGTAATTGCTTCGGGCCATGAGCTGTTGGTAACACCTTCTGGTTGAGACTTTATGAAATGCAGTAGTAATTTGAGGCTTACAGGAGTCTTTTTAGTTGCTTTGGGAAATCTGGTTGAGGTTCTCTGGCAACAGTAATCATGGCTTCATTTCACTGACAGATTCAAATCAAGGTGTGATTATTTTGGTTTTGTTGATCAGTCTGATTTTATGACTTAAACGGGGGCCATAGTAATCAACAGAGTTGACACATCAGCCCAACTGATTCCTATAAATGGGAGAGCCTTGTAGTTGTATCTGGGGCCCTCTAAACCTGCTTACCAAATCCTCAGCATTTGTCAACAGTTTTTAAATTCTGCATATGCCACAGGAGATCCATATGAATGGGGACCAATTCAGACTAGAATTATTCTGACTCTTTAAGTAGGAAATGTCCTGAATCTGGGCAGGGAGAAGGTGTTTTTAAAGAACTATCCAATTGCTGTTATCTAATGAGATAATTTATTTCTTCCTTAATCTCTACCCTCAGGGGTTGAGAATAGGGAAGATGATTTTGCCTGTGGCTACCACGAACCTAGAAAAAGCATTTCTCTGAATTAATTATCTGGCAAAACATATATTTGCAAAGTAGTTGCTAGTGGTTCAAAATTTCACTTACCATTTTGTTTACTACACAGTTCTCTGTTTTTTATTCTTTTAAAAAAACACAAACTCCTCATCCCCATCCCCCAAATATGTGTGCCTCATCTTTAAAAAAAAATCTATTTTACAATTTGTTATGTTTTTTTTTTCCTTCCATCCACCCACCCCTACATTGGGGGAAAAATTCTTGTAACAAACTCAGTCAAAGCAAAACAAATCCCCACATTGGACACATCTCCAAAATACACCCCATTCTTATGCCTTTTCTATATAATTCAACCCAATAAACATTTTCTAAACATTCAAAGTGCCTGTACAAACCAATATGACAAACTACCAAGTGACTGCCTTCAGGGAGATTACAGGTGTCTAATAGAGGAATACTATATTTAAAAAACAACTAAGCACCCTGCAGAGTGGACCTAGTGGATAGAGAAGTAGCCTGGGAATCAAGGCCATTTCAATAGGCAGAGATGTGGAGAAGGTCCATTCTTGGCACAAGGTTGACCCAAACCAAAAACCAATACAGGAATAGGAAAGTCCTGGATGAGATCTGGAATGAGATAACAATAACTTTGGAATTTAGAAAGAATAAGAGTCATTTGAAATCAGACTTAAAAAAGCAAGTTAAGAGTCAAATTGTAGAGTCAGATAGATGGGTTTAGCTCATCCTTGGTGCATTTCAATGCTAAACTTTTCTATTTATCTCCTAGGAACTAGGGAGTAATCAAAGAATTTTGAGCAGGGGCATGACATGGTCAACCCTTCGAATTAGAAACATTAATTTGGCAGCTGTATAAAGGATAAATTGGAGAGAAAAAAATTACAACAAGGGTTCCCTAACTTAGGACTCAAGAATTTTTTTAAAAATCTGATCACTGTATTTCAATACAATGTTTACTTTGCAATCCTACATATTTTATTTTATGCATTTAAAAACATTATTTATCAGGGGTCCACAGGCTTCATTAGACTGACAAAGGGGTTCAGGGCATACCAAAAAAGCTTAAAAATACTAGATTAGAGAAAGTAGTTGTTAGTAACTATATAGGTGACAGGTAATAAGGGATCAAATTAGGATTATGACCACATTAGTGGATATGAAAGGAGAGATATTGACCACAAAAGGCAACTCATTAAATTTCCTCTTCTCTTACCGTTTGCATCCAAAGATGACTGAGATTTTGAGCCTAGCAGTATAGTAGAGAATTGGGAGGAGGAAGAAGTTTAGTTGGATAGATGAAAAAAAAAAGACAGATTTAGATCTGAAAGGGAACTTAACAGTTCATCAGTCAAAATTCCTCATCTTACAGGTGAGGAGGCTATGGCCCAGAGAGGGAGAGTGATTGCCTAAGAAATCAGAGACAGTAAATGCCAGGATTTGAATCTCAAAGGCCTCTGGTTCTAGATGAATCTTTCCTACAATACCATATTGTTTCATGAATTTATTGTGGGGCATTCTGATTTTGATGCCACTGAAACATTTGATGACAATGTCCAGAAGGTATCTGGAAATGCTAGGGGAAAGAGGGAGGGAAGGGAAAAGGAGACAGAGAAAGGCAAGGGAATAGAGACAGTGTGAAATTTGAGGAATAATTTGCCTATGAAGTCAAAAGAAAGTAGAGGGCTAAGGAGAGAGCCTTAGAGTTCACCCACATTTAGTGGGTGGGAAAAGATGAACCTGCCATGATATTAGGAGACCCATTTATTAAATCAGAATGATGATGTGGATTGGAATGGGGGGGGTAAAGTGTGTAAGCCTCTAAAAATTGTTGAGAAAGAAGAAAAGTTTATATCTTTAAGCCTATGTTTAGAGTTGGAAGAAAACTTCCCCCCTTATTTTACAGATGAGAACATTGAGGACCAGAGTGATTGACTTGCTCAATGTTGTACAGCAGGTTCAGGAAGAGCTGGGGAAGGTGGATGGACAGGAAGGAAGCAGAGCCAGGACTCAATATTCCCATAGTTCATTGTATCTATATGGTTATACCTGCATGAAGATCCCTGCCCTCCCCACCAAGGTTTACAATATTATCTTCAGAATCTTAAGGAGAACTACAAATAATTGTTTAGTAATAGTGGTGGCAAATTGTGGCCAACCCCCCCCCCCCCCCACCAAATATCCCCTATTGAGATGTTCAAAACAGTGTGGTTATTCTTTGAGATCTGCCTCCAAACCTGTAACACATTCCTTGGAATACCCTTAATAACTGAAGATTTCCATCTTTTGAGAGTTGACCTGATTTTTGGAGCTCTTTATTTGGAGACTACTTTGCTAACAAAGGATATAGACATTGCAGTGTCATCACAGGACCACAGACTGAAAGCTGGAATGGACCTCTGGGGCCCTCTAGTCCGGTTCTTTCCACTTTGCAGGTGAAGAAAATGAGGCCCAAGGAAGTGAGGTGACTTCTGAAGGTGGCACAGGTAGATTGCCCCAGACGTGAGAATTCAGCTCAGGACCCCTGATTCCAGAGCTGGAGTGCTGGAGTCAATAAGACTTAGGTTTCTTACTTGACATTTTAATAGCTGTGTGATCTTGGGAAAGTTATTTAACTTCCAAGCCTCATTTTCCTCATCTATAAAATGGGGAAAATGAGAGCACCTATCACATAGGATTGTTGAAACTGAACACACATGTTTTGAGAACAAACCAATACCTCTGCTACTGAACAGGCATAATAGTGCTCATAAAGACAGATAGACACATAAAGATATATAGGCACAGCCAGGCCATCTCAGGTACCTGCCAGTCTTTAAGTTCAATTTCTGTTTTAGGACCAGGCCTGTATAGGTATGGGCAGCTAGGTGGTGAAGTGGATAGAATTCTGGACCTAGAGTCAGGATCAAATTGGCCTCAGACATTGGTTGTGTGACCCTGGGCAAATTACTTACCCCTGTTGGCCTCAGTTCCTCATCTGTAAAATGAGCTGGTGAAGGAAGTGGCAAACCACTCCAGTATCTTTGCGAAGAAAACCCCCAATGGCGTCATGAAATGACTGGACAATGATAAAACTAAAGGTATAGGCCATTCCTGCTAGTATAGGTCATGCATGCTAAGTGGACTCTTTCGAACTAAAGCAGCAACTGTTGTATAATTTACAGTCTCAGAGATTTGCCTCAGGCACTCTGAGGTTAAATGACTTGCCTCCAGAGTCTTCTGGACTCCATGGTCAGCTCTCTATCCATCATGGCACACTGCTGTTGTGCCAACTCACAGTTACTGAAAAAGTAAGGTGACCTTGCCCTACCACCTCAACACACTGATTCAAGGTGCTAGTAGGCTTCCTTCCATGAGAAAATAGCTGCTTCCCTTTTCCTCAAGCAGATTTGATTTCTATTTACAACACACTCTTGAACTCAGCTCACCCGTAAATAAATGCCTGTGTAAGGCAGACACTTCATTTTCCTTCATAAACACACACTGTATCCGCGACTCACAAGCTAAATCTTAAGAGGCGAAAATATTGTCTTTTTCTCCTGGACAGACTTTCCATCACTCACACAGCAGAAACCAACCACGTTGTCATTAAAAAGATATATTAAGCCACTTAATATCAGGTTTTCAGCTGCAAGATGTTCTGCAACCTGGAAATAAGCCCTTCGCCCCAGCAATTAATTCAACATGACCTTTAAGTTCTGGGAGTATACAATCAATATTTCATCCTAATTACGGTGATCAGTTGTCTACGTTTGGATCTTGGTGGTGAATATTTGCTTTAGGTTTGTTTTTAAAAGTACATACCTTATTTAAAGCCTACTGTACCTTTTTTATAAATTCAACGCCCTCCGTGATGGATCACAATTTATATTGGAACCATTGTGTATTAACTTAAGTGCCGGGCTCTTTCTGTGCTATAATTACTGCAAACAGAAGGGGGGGGGGGGGAATAGTTCAAATCGTGCTCAGCGGCTTTTTGTATTAGTTGATGTTGCTTCTGTCAGTGTTCATCACGGGGGCATTCTTTTTACCTGCTGTGTGTGAGACGCTAAAAAGACCCTGGGAATTTTAATGGCACGATATCCCAGGAACAACAGTAAAGGGAGCATGACACGTTTTGCATTATTTATATTGGAGCCCTGCATCTCTGCTGGTTAGAACATATTGTAGTTTTCCTAGAAGATAAATATATTCATTAAACTGGAGATTCTGCATACTATGCAATTGAAAGAACTTAGTAACCACCACGTATTGCCTGGAAAATATCTGTATTTTACATGAATTTAGGAAGTAATAAGAGTTATGCCAAGAGCTTTTAATTCAGATGTGAAGGGATCCCCACATGTTTATAAATGAAACTAACATTCCGTGTCTAGGTTTGGTGGACAGTCTCTTTGTTTGAAACGAGGAGAAACTGTTTCCCCTTGTGGAAATGCACTAGAGGTCCAACTAGTTGAGCAAAGGGCATTCACTGAGCTCACTTAATGACACATTTTTTTTTAAATGTCCAAGAGGCCCAATTAACAAAAAAGAAAATGACTGCTTACAATGTACCTCACCAGGATACTGGATGTCATTTAAGATGGAATTGACCTACCCTTGAAAGTAAAGAGAGAGAGAGAGAGAGAGAGAGAGAGAGAGAGAGAGAGAGAGAGGGAGGGAGGGAGGTATATTCAGCTGGGTAGCTATTTAGTACAGCTCACAAGCTGGTCATGACCCACCTAGTAAGTGAATATTTTAGAGAAGGGGGGGTCCTGTCATGTCAGCTATTGATGGAAAGCAGAGGGATAAGATCAAATTGGATAATGGGCTATTATGAGGTTGGCAGCTCTGACCTGGCTTTAAAAGAAATCTCAGCTGCAGAAGAGGGTTCATATCCAGTTACTTACTCTTACAAGTTATTTGCTTTCCAGAGTTCACAGCCAGCTTTGTAAAAGAAAAAAAAAAGCTAGATTTGCTATGTACCTATGAAAAATCCATATTGTTTTCTTCTCATGGAACAGACTTCATCCTGTAGGTCTTAAGCTTTCCTAAGAAAGAGAACTTAGTGATTCCAAGTTTCACTTTGTGGTAGTCCATTTCAAAGAATTTCAAATTAGTGATGCAATTCTTTCAAGGTATAGAATTACTCAGGGGTTCCTTTAACAATTAAATAAATGCTTAACCTTGAAACTTCAGAGAAGATTAACTCAGGATCATCTAGGCCAATCCCTTTATTCTGCAGATGGAAAATACTCAGGCCCTGAGATTTTAAACAACTTGTCCAAGATCAAATAATAAGTAATGGAATTCAAACCCAAGTCTCTTGATTCCAAGTCCAATGGCCTTTTTGTTAAACTGCACAAATTATGGTTATATCTTTCAGATACCACTGAAATATATGTGTGTACATATATATGTAAGTTTTTATTAATTATCTTTTTCTATCACACCAAATATATCCCATAGATCACATGATTAATTTATTCATTTATTAATTCATGCATTCCACAAGCATTTAAATGCCAGATTTATACCAAAAATTGTGGTAGATGCTACAGGAGATGCAGAGACTAAGAAGATAGAGTCCTTATTTTCAAAGGCATTTTACACTATAAGGATGATATGCCAAGCACACAGAGCTGTGGGCCATCAACTGTCCTAGATGCTGGAGAAGATCCATGAGACAAATAACATATCCCTGTCCTCAAAAGTGCTCTCAATATCCTTTTTTCAAGGATGATAGAAGAGGACACAGAACAAGAAAGCATTTATTAAGTGTTTACTGTCTTCCAGTGTTAGGCACATACAAAGGGAGATGAAGACCAAAAGGGAAGCATCTATAATGCAAATTAGAATATGCATTGGGTAAGTACAAAGTACTTTAAATACCCAAAGAGACAAAACTTGTGACTGGGGCAGGAGAGGGAAAGATTCCTGGAAGAGGGGGCATTTGCCTTCCAAGAATGGGCAAAAATTCAATAGGTGGATATGGAGGTCTAGGATTTTTCCAAAAAAGGAGTGATATGTGCAAAAGTGAAGAGGTTGGGGAAGCTCAGGACATGTTTGGTGGTTCAGTGACCAGTCCATTTACTTGGAGCATTACCCCTAAGTCAGTAAATAGAGCGAGATAAAAATAAAAAAGCAACTGCTTTTCCATCTGTGATTTTGCTATATAGACTCGGCTCTTCCCTAGTTAAATAATAAGAAGAAGAACAAAACAAATTAACTTAGTGTTTGCTATTTTGAAAACAACTCTGGTCAGTGCTTAAGACTGCCCGGGTTTCAGCCAAATAGCAGTTGCTAATAATGTTGGCATTCAAATGATAACTTGGACTGCTTAAATTGCACAAGCATCTATCCTTCCCCAGCAGGTATCCAGGAAATGGCTTTAATGCAGCTTTAATGTGGGAGGGAGAAGGATAAGGAGAGAGCTAATTTCTTTGGTTCGGTGGGAAATTAATTCAGAAGAGACTCTCTGCCTTGTTACGGTCAATTTGATGGAAATCAACTCTTGAAAAATAATTATTCAAACAAGGTTTGTAACTGTGAGGGAAAGACTAGAGTTATTTCCATTTAAAAAAATAATTACAATGATTTGGATTTGATTTTAAAAACCAAAAAAGAAAGAAGCAAAGGCATTTGGTTGGAAGCAGAGGACTTGTTTTATTTTTTAAAGATCCTTTATGTTAGCTCATCCTGTATTCATAGATATTACTAAAGGAAAGACAATTAGGGGAGAACTAGAAATAATGTGCTTTCTCTAGTACAGTTGTACATTCCATCTTCTTTTATTTGAGCCTATATGGTTTATTCTCACTTTTAAAAGGGAGAAAGGAAAATGCACTACTATTCTACTCTAAACTGTGATTTAAAATATCTCCCTCTAAAGCTATTGTTATAGTCATTGTTTCCTCCAAGGAGCCCTGGGAGTTTTATAAACATCAGCAGGAGAAATAAACTTTAAATCCAGGATTCTTCTGCTTACATTTCAATCTGTTAAGTCTTCCTGAAACAAACTCTCCAAAATCTCCTTTTGGGGCATGAAAAGATGTGATCCAATTGGGGCTATTTTAAGCAAAATCCCCTGATTTTCATTTCCTTCCCTGGAACAATGAAAGTAAATCCTCAATTTTCATTTCCCTCCATTTTATGATGATGGGGAAAAGAGGCCAGGACTCCAATAGAGACCAAAGAAACAAAGAGATGTAAGGAAATGTGAACACCTCTGGATATCTCTGCAAATCTGGGGGTGAGGGAGAGGAGTGGGATAATTTGTTGACTTCTATTCTAAACAGGGAAGGGGAAGTAATATTTTCTAGAAGTCCCTGTGAAAACATTTGACCCAAACCTTTGCCAAGTAGAAGTGGATTTGAGAAGTCTGGAGAGATCTCAGAACAGGAATAAAGCAATGAGTTGGCATGGAATAGAGAAAAGATCATTGAATTGGGAGTCATGAGATCTGAGTTCTGGTTCTGGCCATGCTGCTAAATAGCTGTGTGACCTTGGACATATCACTCTTCCCTTTCTGGGGGCTGGTTTCCCCATCAGTTTAATATGGGAGTTAGATAAGGTGATACGATGCTGAAGTCTCTGAGGTCTCTTCCAGATCTGACAATCCATGATTCTAAGACAAGCTGTTAATGGTGGGCATTGAAACATCAGGCTAGTCTGTGAGCCAGCTTTCACATCAGGGTAAATGAAGCACCACAGGCTCTAGGGGTGCTTCTGGCCAGGAATCTGAGGGCTCTAATTCTCATCCATTAACATAACAGAAACACATCTCCTACCACTGCTGGGCCTCTTGGGATCTGGCAATCACACACTAAGTCTGCGGCTAGATGTGCTGAAATACCTCACCACTGGAAGACAGCCTCTCGGTGGGTTAACACTGAAAAGAGAACGTGTATTCTTTCCCCCAAAGCCCCTTACTTTATTTCCTGGCATTAAAGTCTCTAAGCAGATCAAATTAAGTTCCCCTTTCACTCCTCCAATATAATTTAATGTTCCTCCTGTAGTCTTTTCTAACCAAGCTCATTACAATACAGATTATTCTCTGCAGTGATGAAAGTCTAGGGGAGATCAAGGCTCTCTTCTGTATGATATTATGTGGCAGTGGGAAGCTGAGCATAAGATGATGCTTTAGAAATCAGACAGGCTAGGGATGGAAGGGTACTCTCTCCAGGTCAAACATCCATACCCATGTTTCACTATATCCAATCCACACTCTGACAACTCGGCTGATCTTTCTTGTTCCTAAAGGCCAGGAGAAGATTCCATAGTCTCTCTCAGTAGCCTGGTCCAGAGTTTTATTAATTCTTGCATCTGACTCAAATCCCTCTTACTGAGATTAGCTTAGCACAGTAGCTGGCATAAAGTCAGCAATTAATAAATGCTTAAGCTATCTAGACACCAGGCACCTACAACACTAGGATCGGAGTCAGGAAGAGTCATCCCTTAGCTTCCTTTAAGACTCACCTTAAACATCACCATCTTCTACATGAAGCCCTTTCCAATTTCCTTAAGTGCTAGTACCTTCAGCCCAATACTATTTCTCATACTTATTTTGTATTTCTTCTATATACATAGATTTATACTGGATGTTCCAAAAGTCTTAGTACAACAGTTTAATTAATTTCTTCTCTTTTTTATCCCGTCTTTCCCTATTTGCAAAGCACAGAGTAGTGGATGAGTACAGGACCCCTTTTCTCTGCCATTTTTAGTTTAGCTGATCAATCAACAAGAATTTATGAGCATCTACCTATATGCCAGGCATTAGGGACATGACAACCACAGACTGGTGAAAGGGGGAAAGAACAGTTAAAAACCCGGGGTGCTTAACCTTTTTTAGGTCACAGACCCCTTCACCATGGTGGAGACTGTGGACCCTTTTCAGATAATATTTTAAATGCATAAAATAAAATACATAGGAGTACAAAGGAAACATTGAAATATACTTATCAGAGTTTTTTAAGTTGACAAATCCTAGGTTAAGAACCGTTGGAATAAAGGATGAAGCCTGAGGATAAGAGCATTCTTGCCCTCCATCCTCTGACCAGAAAGCATAATAGTCAGGTAATCCTGAAAACATGAGTACAGGATCACTCAAAGAACATTCAAAGCCAAGAAGCTCTCCTTGAGCAGAGATTTTTTGCTTATGACATTTACTCTGCCTTGAGGGCCTCACTACTTCATCCTTGCTATTCCGGCTCATCTCTCAAAGGCTGGCTCAAATGGCTTCTTTTCCAGGAAGCCTTTCCTCATCACCCTCACCTGAAATGCCTTTGTGACCTCTGAACTCCTAGGGCACTTACTGTTGACCAAAGCATATGACATTTGTCACATATTGCCTTGCATTACAGCTGAGTGCACATATTGTGTAATAATAACAAAAACAATGATATTTAATGTTTACAGTGTGCTTTGAGGTTTGTAAAGTACATTATGTGTGTGTATAAATATAAATATATATATGTATGTGTATATATATATATATAAAATCTCATTTGATCTCCCTAACAACCTTGGCAGGAAGGTGCTATTATTATCACCATTTTATAGATAAGAAACTGAGGCCAAAAAAGAGGAAGTGACTTCACATTATCTAAGAAACTCAAGTCTTCCTAATACCAAGTCCAGCATTCTATCTGCTAAAGAGGTGGCAAGATTCTGGCGGACAGGAGCCATATCTTACCATTCCTCTGCCAGAGTACCTAGAATTATGCCTTGCATTAGACAAATGATTCTTCGAATTAGAATGGATGAATGGATAAATGGATGGATGAGTAGCTCAGCTTCCCCCATAGGATCCATTCTACCTCATCCTACTCACCAGTACTATATTATATAAATTCACTAAGGATGGTTACAAATGGTACTTTTCATCAGTATTCTATGGTCTTGATTATGGACCTCAGTTAGTGTAATTTGAAGTATTAATGCAATTATTGTAATTTGAAATAGTGTAATTGGAAGCATTAATGCAATTATTAATTATAATTAATATATTAATTATATATAATATATATTAAATACAATTAATATATTAATGCAAGTGGATAGAGCCCTGAGGCTGGAGTCAGGAAGATCTTAACTCAACTCTGGCCTCTGATACTTACTAGCTGTGTGATCCTGCGCAATTTATTTAATCTATTTACCTCAGTTTCCTCAATTGTAAAATGAGCTAGAGAAGGAAATGGCAAACCACTTATATCTTTGCCAAGAAAACCAAGACAATACTGAAGAGACTTAAGAGCAGTAACCTTACATAGCATTAGTCTCTTATACCTGAGGATCACAGAGGAAACCCCCAAACTCAACTGATTCATAACATTGTTTTTGGAGAGCAGCAGGTTTGAATAATCCTCTAAAACAGATATTGATCACATTTTAAAAAATCTTTCAAAACAGACTCTATGCCCCCCTTTGGGTAACATACTGCCAGTGTTTAATTTCCTCCTGACAACCACAGTCTTTCCTTCTCTCTAATTCATTTTCCATGTACTATCCTAGCAGCAAGTGAATGGACCTTTCAATAATAATAGCTACATTTGAATACATAGCTCACTCCAAAAATAGAGAAATGGGAAATGCATGGTTTAGTTGTCCTTAAATTGAACAGTCTAAGGAATGGCACTGAGAAAGTAACTCTCTAAATGATCATCGTTCTGACATTGATAAAATACAGAGCTTGTTGGGTAATGCCCATGTGGTCTAAGAGTCAAGAGTAAATAGAGATCCTCTTTGAAATACATTGGTCTAAGGCTTCAAATGGTCCACTGCCAAGGGCCTGGGCACATGGCATTTTCATGCTGCTTCTCCCAATGAATGGCTTCTTTGTGGGAAGAGAAAATCTGCCACCACAATCCACTGTACTGCCACTGAAGGCCTCATTCAGATGAAATGTTCTACACCCTTTATACACATGGACCATTCATCCTTTTAGCCAATTGGTGCTGGAAGGTGGTGGCTTATTTTGGCTGTGGACATGAGGCCCGAGTTCTTTTAAGAAGAAATTCAGGAGGAACAGGGGACTCCCAAAGAAGCTAGTTGTTCTTGAGAAGGAAGGGCTGCCTGTGAGCCTTGGTGGAGTTGTGTTACATAATTCCTCAATCACAGATTTAAAGGCCAAAGTGACCTAAGGTCATAAGATCATAGGTGTGGAGCTTGGAAGGGATCTCAGAAAGTATCTAGTCCAACACCCTCACTTTAAAGATGAGGTTACTGAGGTCGAGAAGTCACATGGGTGGTATCCAAAGGCAGGCTCTGAACCCAGACCCCCTAACTCCAGTGTGAGTGCTGTTTCCACTGAGATGTTAAGATGTTAATGTTCTACTTTGCAGATAAGTAAAAATGAGATTGGGAAGAGATGACCTGCCCAGGGTTACACAAAGAATAAGGAAACTGAGCTGGGACTCTGACTGATTCAGGACTCTGACTTCTGAACTCGGTATTTCTGCCACTATATTACACTGACTCTCCCACAGAGAGGAAGAGCTGTCCCTTGAAATGGAGTCAGACTCTGGCCTACTCTCTTGGTGGAGCAGAACTTAAGAAGGTAAGTAGGACAGAAGACAGCCATCAAAGTGGGTGGCTAGGGATGGCACCAAAAGGGTGGGCACAGGGAATTACCACTGGAAGGAGCCCCAGAAACCACCTAGTCCAAGGCTTTTATTTTGTAGATAAGGAAACTGAGGCCAAGAAAGCTTAAGAAACTTCCTCAAAATTATACTGGAGGTAAGAGGCAGGGTAAGAATTCTAACCTAGGCATCCTTACTCTAAATTCTGTAGTCTTTTCCCTTCACCACACAAAGCGCCTCTCATGACCAGTATCAGTACTAAGACACCTTTAAAACAGCCTGGGAAATCGATATTATTGGCTGTAGAGACTACAGTTTGAGGGGGGAGGAGGAAAAGACCTTCTTCATCTTAGGTAAGAGGCAGGACCAAAAGGGAAGATATTTCTTCAGTCTTATCAAAAATTATTCCTCCATTCAGTACCTAGACATCACCAGGATTTTGTTGCTGTTCTTATTTCACCACTTCAGATTCTTCATGACCCCATTTGGGGTCTTCTTGGCAGAGATACTGGAGTGCTTTGCTATTTCCTTCTCCAGCTCATTTTTACAGATGAGGAAACTGGGGCAGATAGGATTAAGGACTTGCCCAGGGTCACACAGCTAATAAGTGTTGGAGGTCAGACTTGAAAGGGAAGATGAGCTTTCTTGATCCCAAGCCCAGTGCTCTATCCAAGGAGCTACCCCTCCATAAATCCTAGGTAGAGAAATAAAATAAGGACATAACATCTAAGGACAGGGACTAGGTGTAATTTCATTTATATAGGGCAACTATCTAATGAGGAAACTCTCTCATCAGCACATTCTCTTTAGCTTACATCCTCAGAGAGCTGCTTAGAGTGCTGAGAAGTCATGTAACTTGTCTAGGGTCACACTGCTAGTATGTGTCAGAAGGACTTGAATACATGGCTTCCTGGTTTTGAGTCCAAGCTCTCCAGCCATTGCATCATGCTTTAAATGCTGAGTTAATGCCAACTACTTTCTGTTTTGTGTATAAATATGTGAGGGTAAGTATATCCACCCTCCCATTCCTACAAGAAATAAGCATTTTAACTAAAATAAAAGAATGGAGCTGAGTTCCAACTTAATTTAAGCCCTGGGTTTTGCAACCTTTACTTAAACAAATACCATGAGCCCGGTGCAGAATTATTATGCAAACTAACAATGGCTTGCTGTGATTTCACCTGGACTGAAATGGCATGTTTGACATTTGACAAGCTCAGTTGTCAAATGACAAAATGAATAAACATCTATGTTTCTGGAAGGCACAGAGTTGGGCATTCATTCTCATCTCCTTCCTTCTTTTCCCAATTCTTTCTAGCCCTCCCATAGCCTCTGGACCTACAGGACTAGAACCCAGGCCAGAGAGATAGAGATAAAGTAATCATTTAAATGCTCCTAGCAAGGCCTCCTGCTCTCATCGCCGTCCCCACCAGATGCATGTGTGTGGTCTCTTAGCTGTTGGGACATTTAGTCCCATCTGTCTGACTGGCATTGTGCCTGTCCACAAGTTGTCAGCTGGTTTCACTATATACCCAGCTGCCAAAAGAGTCAATTGGCATGTGGATGGGCAGCCAACAATTGGTGGTTGGGGTCTTCTCTCCTGTAGGAAGGGTCTTATCTCTGAAAGACTGAAAAGAGCCATCAGAGAAGCTTCTGATTACCAATTTAATAAACCTCTGTATTTTGACAAAGTAGGGAGCTCAGCAGAAAAGCAGCACAACATAGAGGACAGAGAGCTGGTCCTGAAGCCAACAAAACCTGGGTACGAGTCCTGCCTCTGACACTTGCTGGTAGTATGACCCTGGGCAAGTCATTGAGCCTCTCAAGGTTCTAAGCAACTCTTTATAAAACCAGGTGCCAAACTGTATTGGTATAGAGGGAGCTTGTTATTCCAGGAACTACTTATCCCCATGAAACTGCAGGTCTAGTCTCTTTTCCCTACATTAGGGGATCCTGTTTTGTGTCCTGGACCCCTTGGTCACTCAGGTAAAGTCTACAGAGTCCTGCTCAGAATAATGTTTAAAATGCATAAAATAAAATACATAGGAATTCAAAGGAAAATTTAATACTGAAATAGTTATAAATATATATATATATATACACACACATTATATATGCATATAGTTTTGTTATCGTTCAGGTGCTTCAGTCCTGTCCAACTCTCTGTGACCCCATTTGGGGTCTTCTTGGCCAAGACACTGGGTTGGTTTGCCATTTCCTTCTCCAGTTCATCTTACAGATGAGGAAACTGAGGCCAACAGTGTCAAGTGACAGGGTCACATAGCTAGTAAGGCTGGTTCCCAGCCCAGTGCTCTATCCACTGAACCACCAAGCTTCCCTGCATATGTACGTATATACATATATGTATATGTGTATGTCTGTATAGATGTGCATGTGTATATGCATATGCATATGCATATTCACAGAGCACAGGTTAAGATTCTTTACCCTATACAATCTTTGCATCAAATCTCATCTTTACCCTCTCTGCCCTCATAGCTGCTTCTCTACTAGCCTGGACTCATCAAGAGGCAGAAAGTATTACAAAGGCAACAGATACCGCAGAGGCTATGATAGGACTCACTGGCAGATATCTTATCAAGGCAGATGCTGGACCTGATGCATGCCTGCTGGGATCTCTGCTAGAACATACACTTATCTTCACCTTGACTTTCCATCCTTGGATTCCAAGGCTCTATTCCTTGGCATAAGCCAAGGGCCTTGGGTTTCTCTTCCAGTAAAACTTGAGTGGTATCATCTGTGCTCCCCCAGCTAACTCCCCGGTAACACTCCAGCCTTGAACTGGGTCATAATCCAGCATGCTCCCCAATATCCTATGCCCAAAGTTCTTGGATTTGGTTACTAGTGTCATAGCTTGGCCAACCTTTGTCATCTATCCTGACAAGCTAGGTGTGCAGTATGGGAGAGTGGAAAAAGCACTGGATCTGGAGTCAGAGAACCCAGCTTGAAATCTTTCCTCTGATATTACTACGTGACCCTGCACAAAGCTCTGGGTCTTAGTTTACTAATGTGTAAAATACATGGATTAAGCTAGATGGCTTCCAAGCTCCCTTCTGAATCCATGATCCTATGATCTATAAGAAGCAGAAGACAGAGTCCTTATTCCAGAATCCATCTCCTCTGGATGTTTACTAAGCAGCCAACATACAAGTGCACAGTAGAGTATGTAGAGAAATGGTCTTAGAGCTGGAAAACTAGAGTTCTAGGGGTGGCTAGGTGGTGCAGTGAATAGAGCACCAGCCCTGGAGTCAGGAGGACCTGAGTTCAATTAGGCCTCAGATACTTAACACTTACTAGCTATGTGACCTTGAGCAAGTCATTTAACCCCAACTGCCCTGCCTTCCCCCCTCCAAAAAAAATAAAAAAGTCCTTCATTAATCTATCCCCTTTCTATCTTTCCAGTCTTCTTACACTTTCAATCCAGTGGCATTGCTGTGACTTGTACATGATGCATCATTTCCTGAGTTAGGGCATTTTCACTAGCTCACCACCCCTTCCCCAGACTCTGCCTGCTGGTTTCATCCAAGGTGCTATCATGCCCACCCCCCTTCTCTAAGAAGCTTTTCCTGGTCCCCTTCAGTGCTAGCTCCTTCCTGCTAAGATGACCTTCACTTTGTCCCACTGTTTACCATACATGTTTACATGTGGTCTTCCCCACTACAATGGGAGTTCCCTAAGGGCAGAGACTTTTTTTTTCTTTCCCCCTTTTATTGCATCCACAGGGCTTAGCACAATGCCTTGCACACACTAAGGACTTCATAAATGCTTGCTGACTGACTAACTGGTCCTTGTCTTCAGGGGGCTTAAAATCTAGAGATTTTAAAAGGAAATGTGTTTTAGAAAAAATCCAAATAGGTCTCTATTTTGCTAGAGAAAAAAAGCTTGCAGCAGTGCACTCAGGAGGCTCAGGGGCTCTCCAGATGGCTAATGCTTCTTGTTGGATAGAGTGGCTGATGCCTGATAGCAGAGACACCGGCACGGCAACATCTGGTTTAGGGTTCCGATTTGGCTTTTGCTACAGTGAGATAGAAATGTTTATGGAAGTGTTGGGAGGTCCAAACCATGAAACGCATATGGACTGCTCAACACAGTCCTAAAGGGTTGGCTGTGGGGAAAAAAAGGCCTTGCCCATTAAGGGGACTGACCAGATATAGCCTTAGTTTTGGAACAGGGAGGCTGCTACAACAGTTGGAATGTCTTATTTTCCTCTGCAGTTGAAAGTAGAATTTGATGTAATTCTATTCAATAAATCTTTCATAAGCTCCTACTATGCGTCAGGCACTGTGCTGAGTGCTGGAGGCAGGAAAACAAAAAGAACCCATCCTTGCCTCATGGAGGTGGGGAGACAGAACATGCCATGTGGCATAGTGGATTAAAGAGCTGAATTTCTCATAGGGAATACACCCAGGCTCTTCGGCTCTAACTAGCCGAGCTAAGCAGATACATACATTCCTAAAACTTGACTTACAATTACCTTACATAATGAGTTCTTATCCTGGGATCTACCAAGGGGTTTGTAGATGGATTCCAGGGTAGGGCATGGGAGGAAGAGAGGAATGGTCCATGAGCTTGGATAGGGGGGGAAGAAGGCGTCTTTATTTTCACTGATCTCTAACTAAATGTTTGCTGCTATGTTTTTTCAGCTGTGTCCAATTCTTTGTGACCCTATTTGGGGTTTTCATGACAGAAATACTGGAATAGTTTACCATTTCCTTCTCCAGGTCATTTTACAGATGAGGGAACTGAGGCAAACAGGGTGAAGTGACTTGCCCAGGGTCACACAGCAAGAAGTGTCTGAGTTGTTTTTGAACTCAAGAAAACAAGTCTTCCTTGTTCCCAGCCCAGTGCTCTATCTACTGGGCCATCTAGCTGTCTCACACCTACGTCTATTTATTTATATGTTGTCTTCCTATCAGAATGTAAGCTCCTGGGAGGCAAGGGTTGTTTTTGCCATTTCTTTGTATCCTGAATGCTTAGCCCAGTGCACACAGTAAGCACTAATTAAATGTTTGTTGATTAACTTCTATTGACAGTTCACCCAATTGCTGGAGAAGAGGCAATGGAAAGAATGCTGTATTCCATTCCTGACTTTACTACCCATGTTTTGCATAACTCAAAGTAAGTCAATTACCCTTCATTTGGGGGGTCTTTTATTTTAATTTTATTTATTTTATTTTAATTTTTACCTGTCTAAAATGAAGGAGTTAAAACAAATGTCTTCTCAAATATTGCTGACCTCTAAAACTCTGGGACTTGAGCCTATAAGTGAATAAGAAAATGAACTATGTTAGATAATAAATTTGCAAAGTTTTCCTTTGCAATTTGACTCATTCATTTGGCATCTATCCACCTAAATTCCTCATCCGGAGAATCAATATATAGAGGCAGACAGTAGTAAAAGCGCTATTCCTGGAGTCAGAGGATCCAGATTCAAATCTCACACCTAATATTCATTACCTTTGCTGAGTAGCACAGCACAGGGATGCTGGACCTTAGTCCCCTCATGTGTAAATTAGGGGGGTGGAAATGCATGGCCTTTGAGGTGAAGGAATTGAGGGGCTTGGAACAAGAAGGGGTTAATTGTGGGGACTGAGTAAACCACACTGATTCCATCTTGTGACTCAGTTCTGGAGCCAGCTCAGCGCCTTTGTATTCAGTGATGGGTCTAGTCCAATTTCTGTCTTGTGAGAAAACATTATTCAATTGTGAGAATCATGAGAAAACCATTGCATTGTCTGAACCTAGCCCAGCATGGCTGAGAAGCTACACCTCTACTTGTTGCTTGGAGACCTGTAACTAAGGACCTAGGTTATGCTGACCAGAAACCCAGTCAGATCTGAAGACTGATGCAAAAAGTTTTCTCACAATTTTACATCTAAAGCAATCCATATGTCTTATCTGAAATCTGGCCCTGTATTGATCAATCAGTTATTATTTCCATGTTCCTTTGACTGTTCACAGACACCTGGGGGGAGTAAGACACTTCTTTTTCTGATTTCAGGGAATTGTACCTATTTACTCTCCCCCTCCCAACTTGGAAAATCCCTAATCTTTCTTCCAATTAGAAATCAGATTACCTGATGTTGTATCCTGGTTAATTATTTTCTTATAATTAATTGGTCTTATTTGATTGTTTTTAATGTATAAAAGACTGTCTCTCCCTGTATTCACAGTTCAGTGCCAAAGCTGAGGAGGCAACAGGTCCCAATGTTTTTTAGCAACTGACATGCAGTGCTTAATAAACTGATATTCAGAAGCTTGAACTTTTTCCTCTATCATTTCATCTTTCACCCATCACAGAGATTCCCTATAGTTCTAGATCAATGATGCTAACTCCTATAATTAATAATAATTAAAACTTCTTTCTATTTTTTCATATTCTGTTATATTATGGAAATGATTGTTTTCTCTTAAGTTCTGAATAAACTACATAATTTTTTAAAAACCTGGTGATAGAATCATCCATCCAGACCTGGAAGGGACCTTTGAAATTATCCTGCTTATTCCTTTATTTTGCAGATAAGTGAATAGGTGACTTACCCAAGGTTTTACAGGAAAGAAGCATCAGAGGCAGGATTGGAACCCAGGTCCTCTGGCCATAAAGCTAGTGACCTCTCCATTCATTCGACTGTCCTGCCTGTCTAGATCATGCAGCATCATTACCACACCCCTAGATCCAGGTGTGGGTTTCTGTGAATGCATACATGTCTCCTTGTTCTCTTACAAGCTGACTTGTGTATGCTGCACATATATTCCTGCCTTCTCTCTCATGAATCTCATGTAGCTCCTAGCAAAATGAATCTATAGAGTTATGCTAAATGTTATGCTCAACTTGCCAGAGGCCTATTACAGTGTGAACCTGGTCCATAGCATATTGAGGGTCACAAAGGAAGTTTGTGGTACTAATAGGATCAGC
Organism: Gymnobelideus leadbeateri; assembly: GCA_011680675.1. Classification (NCBI taxonomy): domain Eukaryota; kingdom Metazoa; phylum Chordata; class Mammalia; order Diprotodontia; family Petauridae; genus Gymnobelideus; species Gymnobelideus leadbeateri. The sequence goes on from WOXC01008083.1 coordinate 469,807, forward strand.
TCTCCTCTCTCTCTCTCTGTCTCTCTGTCTCTCTCTCTCTTTGTCTCTCTCTGTCTCTCCTATCTCTCCCTCCCCCCCCACCTCACTCTCTCTCTCTCTCTCTCTCTCTCTCTCTCTCTCAGGCTTAAGGACCAGCTAGATGCACGTTTTTTACATTTTCTGATGTGATGAAACGCTTTTCCCATGTCTGTTCACAGTTTCATTCACTGTTCTTTCTTTTCTCTCTTCTCTGCTCCTCTTCTTCTCTTCCAATCTTTCTCCTCCTCCTCCTTTCCTCTCTCTCTCTTAGAGAAGCACCCAGGCATGTCTCCTCAGGACTTCACATTATAATTACTTTAGCCACCCAACATAAGCCAGGATGAAATATGGGATAGCTCTACTATACTAAAGAGAGGAAGACAGTTAAAAAGGCAGAACATTGATGCTAAAGCTGGCTACTTCTAAACATGCCTACTCTTTGATAGCTTTGGGCTATATATTAGAAGAAAACAGACCACCTTGGGCTCATTCATTTAACTGTTCACCAACAGAAATTGTTAGTGCCCGGAACATTCTGGAACAATTTGGTTCATGATATAGAAACCTCACCCCCAACACCCTGTTGTTTCCATTCTTGGCCTCTCAATTATATGTTATCAGCTGTGCCAAAACTATACAGTGATATAGGGAAATCAGGACCAAGAAAGGCATGCTTTGGGTTTACATGGACTGAAGTCTTTGGCAAATCATCCCACTGCTCCAAAAAATTTGCGTGTGTTTCTAATCTCTCTTCAACTCTCTCATATATAGGCTATTAAATATCAGCAAGTAAATAGACACAAATATGGAACAAGTTATAAGATATAAAGGAGGGGAAAAGGAGACCATGGGGATTTTTACTCTATGATACTTAATTTGAATTTAACATCACTGGTTGGTTTCTTTCTGGCCCCCTCTTTTTCTTCAATGCCATTGTGGAAAAGAAACAAGTTCAAAGAGTACTCAGAGAAATGAAAACTATTTTTTGGGCGTTAGTACTTTATCTATAAAATGATGAAGCGCCTTCCAGTTCTAAATCTATAATGATCAGAATGAATCATACAATTTTTGAGCTGAGAAAAACTGTGGTTTTCCTTTCTTTGCAAAATGAGATGACTGAATGAGACTAGACCAGGGTTTCTTAATCTGAAGTCTGTGAATTTTTCTTAAAAAATAGTTTGATAATTATTTTGATATGCCACCACCGCTACTACTACTAACATTTGTATAGTGCCTATTATGTGCCCAGCACTGTTCTAAGCACTTGATAAATATGATTTCATTTGATCCTCACAGCAACCTTGAGAGGTAGGTACTATTATTATCCCCATTTATAAAATGGGGTTTCATAAAATCTGTAAGATAAGGAAACTGGGGCAGGTAGAAGTTAAATGACTTGCCCAAGGTCATATAGCTAGTAAGTATCGGAGGCCAGATTTGAACTTAGATCTTCCTGACTCTAGGACCGGCAGTGTATCCACTGCACTACCAGCTGGCCTAAACAGGTTCCTTTGTAATCTTATATAACAATTTTCTCTTTTTAAAAAATTCAGAAGTGAAAATAACAGGGAAAAACTGCCTATCCATCTATCTATCTATCTATCTATCTATCTATCTATCTATCTATCTATCTATCTGTCTGTCTGTCTGTCTGTCTGTCAAAGCTATGATTCTAACTTCCTGACTTTAAGGGACCACACTCAAGCTTAGCCAAAATTCTGGGAATCTTAGGAGGTTTTTCCCTAAGACCTCATCCACAGCAGGACTTATACTGTGGGACTCAGGAATAGCTGCTGCTGTATTTTTCATCTCTCACTCCTGAAGATTTTCAGGGGTGAGGGGGAAATAAAATAGAAAAAAAATTGCAATTTGATTTTAATTTCCATGTTGACTTACAAAAGCAGTATGCTGATGTTGGCTGACTGCCAGGAAAGCGGTAACAGACTTTTCCACCCCCACCAATCCCCCGCCCCCATCCCCTACAAATAGCTCTATATGCTGTATGAAATAGAGGCAAAGCAGGCAGCAAAGTGGGGCTGGAGGGAGATTATTATTCCTAAGGAACAAATTCATATCACAGAACTTCAAAGACAAAAAAAAACAACCTAAAGAAACCTAGAAATTAATAGTGGCGTCTTGGAAAAGGGATTTCCAGGCCCAGTGTGATGCTATTATCACTAGGTACAGTATTTGTATAGCACTCCTAAAAGGCAAATCAAAAGGAAATTTAAAGAATGTGGTTGAGCCTTTCTTTAAAAAAAAAACAAACCTATGCCATTTGAAAGCTTGTAACACCATCTGTAAGAGTGCTTGCCTTTTGCCAACAAAAACAAAGGTATTTTATCTAAATCTCTTTAAATTCTTTCATCATAAAAAAGATAAATGGAAACTGTGAGTAATGGTTACAAGCTTTTATAATAAGACACTGAGTACTGTGTGTTTTTTTTAAATCCACTTTCTTATTAATCTTTTATATGCTCTGCCCTCATCCAGACAGGGTATGTTCATATAGAGGGGCATGTTGAAACCATATTTACAGTGATGTGTATTTCTCTGGAAGCAGTATCCAAAGCCAAGTGACATATCCCAAGATAGGTTACAACTGAGAAGTGCCATTTTATAGGCTGACTGAGTCACGGGAGGATGAATGAGGCCTCTTTGTCTTACACCACCCAACACATATATCAAATAATCCTTTAAATAGTAAGTACTTAGTAAAAGTTTTGTTGAATCAGAACTTATGCTGGAGGGGCCTCAGAAATCATCATGGTTCATGTAATTATAATGACCATGTTTATCTCTGGAGAAGAGACAAAAAAAATGTGCCTCCTTCCCTTCCTTGAAGAATTTGGGGAATTTCAGTGTGGAACACTGTATAGCCTATCAACCTTAGGTGATATACTGCTTGGTTTGTGGGCCTTTTAACTTTCTTATTTATCCTCTGTTATAAAGGATGACTCGCTGCATAGGGAGGGGAAAGTGGCTGGTATTAAAGAAAAAAGATATAAATATTTTTTAATTTAGTATTTTTAAGCTAACTAAACTTTTGAAGATATTTTGAAAGTTAATTTAAAAAAAGAAATCAATTAGCCTAACCTCCCACTCAATGCAGAAAACTCATCTTCCAATATCACCAATGTGGTCATGCAGCCTCTTGCCTTCAATATGTGTAGAGAAGGGGAGTCCATATTTTGGGCTCATAAGACTTTTTCCATTGTTGGGCAGCTCCAATTAGAAGAACAAGCTTCCTTTTCCCACTGTAATTTTTGCCTGCTGGAGAAGCTCTATCCTCTGAAGCCACACAAAGAGTATGGCTTCCATATTGTAGCCTTTTAAATATCTGAAGACAGTTATCATGGTACCCATATATTGGGTCCTTCAAACTAAACACTCCAGATTCTCTTAACTATTTCTCATGCAATTACCCTGGCTTGTCTTCTTTGGGATATTCTTGAATTGGATAATATCCCATAAGTCCATGTAGTACTCCAAAGTGTAATGACACCAACACTGAATACAGGTGAACTAAGCATGATTCTGAGTATTCATTTTAATTGTTCTTCTCTGGAAAATGTCAGGCTTTTCACTGCCCTTCCTAAAGTGGAGTCGCTTTGTCTAAATAGACTAGGAGAAAGTCAGGGAAAACACACATACTAGCCCATTATCCTACATCAAACAGGATGTCCTAGATGAACTTCCTCCTTGTTTCAATTCCTGAAAAAGACCCGCTGCTGATCAGTGGAAGCATTCCTCCTCTGGCCACCGACTGCAGTCTGTTCATGACTTAATACATGGTCTTCATGAGATGTTGTGGCCACTAAAAAAATGATCCACAAGTTGGCCACCCTCTGGGTGATGAGCCTCTTCCAGCTTCGCTAGACTGTTTCTCAGAAGACAGACACACTGTACAGTGAGAACAGCTGACATTTACATAATACCTGTAGGCTGGCAAAGCACTTTAATCTATTATCTCATTTGATTCTCGTTACAAGCCTATGGGGGAAAGTGCTATTATCCCCATTTTCCAGATGAGGAAAAGTGAGGTAGAGAGGGGACCTGGGTTCAAAGTTCTCCCTCTGGTAGATTACTACTTACCTGCAGGATCTTGAACCTTGTGGGCCTCAGTTTCCTCATCTATTAAAATCTCTCTCTTCTCCTCTCTCTCTCTCCTCCCTCTTCCTCTCCCTCTCCCTCTCTCTCTCTCTCTTTCTCTCTCATCTCACAGTGCCTGGCATGCAACAGACCTTTAATAAATACTTGTTGAGCTGTAAGATGAAGAGCTTGGACCAGCAGTCTAGGGGATAATATGCTGAACTTGGGAGTCAGGAGCCCTGAACTTCAAGCCTTGTATTAGACAATAACATCAGAGGTCACTTATTTTATTTATAAAATTTAAATAATAGTATCTACCTCACAGGGTCATTGTGAGGCTCAAATGTGATTTGTTCAGTTGTGAACAAATCTTCATGACCCCATTTGGGGTTTTCTTGCAAAGATACTAGAGTGGTTTTCCATTTCCTGCTCAAGTTCATTTACAAATGAGGAAACTGGGGCAAGCCAGGGTAAGTGACTCGCTCAAGGTCTCATAGCTAGCAAGTATCTGAGGCTGGATTTGAACTCAGGAAGACTATTATTCCTGACTCCAGGCCTGGTTTTCTATCCACTGTGCCACTTAGATGCTCCTTCAAACAAGGTAACTTATGTTAAATGCTTTGTAAACCTTAAAAGTGCTGTATAGATGCTAGCCATCATCATCACCATTAGGTGGTTCCCAGCTCTAGGTCTCTGTTCCTGTGTAGCTGTCAGCTGTTATGAAATCATAAACAGACCACTGTGGATCTGTCCACGTATGGGGGAGGGGGAGGAAGGAAGGGAGGGATGTGGAGAAGGAGGAGCCTAAACATCCACTCTCTCCCACTCCTGCAATTCAATCAGTATCCAAATGGAGCTCCTCAGCTGTGACCCATGGGACCTCTGCCCCTTGGCACTGAAAGTGTTACCAGAGAAGGGCAGGCCTGAAGAATCTCAGAGCACTTGGAAAGGTGCTCTCTGGGCAAGGGAGCCAAGCAGCTTGTGAATCTGGCCCAAATGAAAGCCCCGATCAGTCCGGTACAGGAACCCCCAGGAAAGGGACTTTCCCCACCCCCAACTAATTAGCCCAGGAGTTGCCGGTAGAAGCCCCAGCAATTTCCATCACTCTAGCTAACAGTTTATAAATTGGCCTTTTACTGCAGTAATTTAGAGCGACGATGTTTGCAAAAGAAAGGTGGAGTGGCGATATTCTAAAAGCCCCTACCTTGCCATTGTGTTAAAATATGTTCACTATATTGCAAATGCATTAAAGTCCCCCGTTGGATTGGAATATTAACAAGCAGCCCTCCCTCTCTGCGACACAGGCTCGCTGGGAAGCAGCCGGGGAATCTGCATTTGGCCACGGGAGTTATAAATAGCCCTGGCTCTCACGGCCGTCCTTTATGGGAAGCAGCCTTAGAAGGGATGAGGGTGCGCTTCAAATAAATAAAATAATTATAGATTATCAGGCTTTATTTACCACAGTGGTGCTCTTGTGGCCATTAAACCCATCTTTACTGTTTGCGCTCGGCTGCCCTAAATAAATGACCTGATGATGTTGCATGATTTGTCAGGTAACACGGAGCACTTAGCCCAAAGGAAGGCTGTCCTTTCTCCATTTTGAAATATTGGCCGGGCCCTGAGAATTTCTTCACCAGCGCACTCTGTTTTGTGGATTTCATCCCGGGGGAGATTCTGTGCTTTGGGGACTGGGAATCTAAAAATTGTGGATTTTTGGAAGAAAAGAAAGAGAAGAAGGCATCCCACACCTTTGATGGGTGACTGCAGTTTGTGTAGCCTTCCCCTGGCCCATCACCAACTACCCACAGGAACTGGGCTAGGAAGGAACTCTGATGGAGTTTTTTGCTTGGTGACTAAGGAAGCTGCTTTTTTTCTCACCATAAATCCAGGTTATGACAACATTAAAGAAATCTGAGTTTAAAAGGCCTCATAAACAACAGGCAGTGATAGGGGCAGAAAATCAGGGGAAATTTTTTTTTTAAGATAATTTCAAAGACAGGAGGGATTTCAGCAGCTCTCTCTGGTCTAATCCATACCCTAAAGGGATCCCCACTATAACATTACCCACAAATGGGTCATTCAAAATGTTTAAAGGTAGCAACAGAAGAAAAGTCTTAAAGATAATTATGTCACAAAATACTGTGTGACCCCAGGCAAGTAATTTCATTTCTCTGAGTCTCACTTTCTTCCTCTGTCATATAAATGAGTTGTATTAGTTCCAGAAAGTTTCTTCCACCTCTTACTCTATTGGTCCAAGATTCCAGAGAGCTTAGTATAAAATAAGCTACCCACCTCCTGAGAGAGGCAATGTCTCAGAGTGCAGATTGAGATATATTTGGGGGAGACTTGGCCAATCTGGGAATTTATTTTGCTTGACCATACATGTTTGTAGAACAACTAGGTGGTCTTGTGGACAGAGTACCTGGTTCTAAGTCAGGAAGACTCACATTCTGGAGCTCAAATCTGGCTTAGCTGTGTGGCTTCACAGTTTGCCTCAGTTTCCTCATCTGTAAAATGAGCTGGAGAAGAAAATGACAAACCACTCTAGTATTTTTGTCAGAAAAATCCCAAATGGGCTCCTGAAGAGTTGGACACAATTAAAACAACTGAACAACAATAAAACACATTTGTGACAAGAGATTTTTGTGTTTTTCTTACTTTCTCAGTGAGGGAAAGGAAAGTGGAAAGTAATAGGTTGAGAAGTCAGCTCTTTGAAAAATAAAATAAAATCTGACCAAAAAAAAAAAAAGACCCTATGGTTCTGTGAGTTCTGTACTGGAGAGCAAGGACCTAGCAGCCTCTTTTGGAACAACGATAAAGTATTAAAAGCATTCAAGTTGGGAATCAGCCGGCATGATCACAGTGCTATATAGGTAACTTTGGATAAGTCACTTCCCACCTCATTAATCTCATCAGTAAAATGGTCTCCCAGGTTCTTTCCAGAGAAGCTATGACTCTGATCTCAGGGGTCTTTTTCATCTCTAACAAGATGACTATGAATTTATGCTGGTGTAGGATTGCCACACACTCTTAGGGAGACTGTTGATGATCCTAATGAGCATGTGATTTTTATGCAAACTTTTGGTATCATTTGATTCAATTTAATTCAATTCAACAACTGTTTAAATAAAAATAGTAGCTAACATTTGAATGGTGCTTTAAGGTTTGCAAAGTATTATATATATAAAATCCCATTTGAGCTTTACACTCCCTTTGTTAGGTAGGTGCTATTATTATCCCCATTTAATAGTTGAGGAAACTGAAGCTGAGAATCAGTAGTGCTGGGAGCTCTAAGAGCAGAAGCTCTCTCTTACATTTTGTTGTATCCCAAGTGCTCTATGATGTTGACTTGGTATTTGGGGAGAGGGGGGATGGTGTAAGAGGCAACAATTCCCCCGAGCCCAGAGAATAGAGAACATACCACACAGGTTGTTAAGAAGCTATGCTTGGTAAATTACAAACATGCTATGCATATGTAAGGCATGATTACTGTTGATTATAGGTGTATATTTGGAAGCAGTAAATAATGTGGAAAAAAAAACAACACTGGATCTGGAATACGAGGATGGTGGTTCAGCATTCTCATTCTATGTTTTACCTTGGACAAGTTGCTTAAATTTTCTCAGCCTCAGTTTGCTAGCATGTAAAATAAGGGTTCTACACAAGATGACCTGTAAGGTCCCCTCTTTCTTCCAGATTTAAATTTATGATCCTATAGGAATTTTGTCCACACTCAGGTCAACTTGCTTCAAAGGGCTTCTGTGGCCAGAGATGTTAACTGAGGTTTATCACAACATATACCCGGCAACTCTTCAGCTCAGTATTATAGATTTGGAGCTGGAAGGACTCTAGAGATCATTTATTATAACCATCTCATTTTTTCTGGCCCAAGGTCACAGTAAGTGATAGAGTTTGGATTTGGAACAAATGGATCCTTTGGTTCAGATCTAGCATGAAACTCTATTCAAACTTTTCTTCCATGGGTCTTTAGGCATGTTCCAGGCTCCAGGCCACAATTTCAAAGCATTCTAGATTTAGAGTACGAAAGGGACCTTAGAGACCATCCACACCAGTTACCTCAACTTACAGATAAAGGAATCAAGGCTTAGATAAACTAAATAACCTTCCTGAGGTCACCCAAGCATGTGACAGACCAATTATCTCATTACAGATAGGAAACAATAGAGTTAGTTCTAAATTTGACTTCAAATCCAGCCCTCCTCACCATAGGAAAGTACTTGATGGTTTTTATTTTCCTGTCTGTGCCCTCTCCCCCTTGCCACCTTAGAAGAAGCTGGAATGATCCACACCAGGAATGGTGTGGGCTGATGAGTCTGGAGTACTCTGTGTCAGCAGGAATCCCTTTAAACTATGAAATAGGAGGCAAGGATATGGTCAGTTGCAGAGGCCAGACTGAACTTCAGCTCTTCCTACAAAATGGTGACTTGAGAATGAGTGTGGGATCCAGCCTTGACACAGGCAATTACAGAAACCCTTTATAAATTGTAGAGCAAGTGCCAATACATGCATTGGTAGAAGGAATTTACTCACTGGGAGTTCCCTATACTAATTAAATCATGGGTCTGATCAGTTATTCACTCTTACCATAGTACTTTATAGTCTTTTATCTTATAGTACTTTTCAATCAGTAAATATGTGCCAGCATCTGTCCTAAGAGCTGGGAATATAAGAAAGGCAAAAGACTCTGCCTTTCAGGAGCTCACAGACTAAAGGAAGAGACAATATATAAACAACTACACACAGAATAAATTTGTGATAGTCAACAAAGGGTAGGGACTAGAATTATGGGAAGTTGGTAAAGGTTTCCTGTAGTAGGTGGAATGGCTGGGATCTGAAAGAAGCTGGGGAGGCCAAGGAGACAGAGATGAGAAAGGAGAGCATTCCATGCAAGGATGATAGCCAGTGAAAATGCCTGGAGTTTGGAGATGGGGTGTCTTGTTCAAGCAAGAGGTCAATGTCACAGGGCCAAAGAGTATATTTTGGGGGAAGGGGGGAAGGAGACTGGGAGGGTAAGGCAATTAAAAAAGAAAGTTGCTACATTTTTTTTAACTACCTTACAGGGGAAGAGTCAATCAACAAACGAAATGTTCAGGTGCAAAATGGGCACTGGCAGTTCAGGGGTTGATACCAGGATCTGACTATGTAAAGCATGTGATTTCTGGAAAGGTTCAAAGGGTTGCTTAATTACACAGTTAACGCCCACTCCATCCTATCTCCCATGATCCGAATTGTGTAATCAAGTCTCCCTTTAGCACCTAAAAATCACTGACATAAGTTCTCGTCTATCCATTTGTCTGGAGTGCATGCTAAGTAAGTTTTTTCCCCCTTCTGGACCTGTGATTTCATTGGCATACAGAGCTCTGAGTGAGAGGCTCCGTCTACCAACGTAGACTGACAGCTTCTCTGAAAACTACAGTCAGAGAGTTGCCTCAGATGGTCAGAGACCCACAGACATAAGGTCAGCTGGAACTCAGTTCTTCCTGACTCTAAGACAATATTTCTACCCATACCACCAAGGTGCCTCTTTATGCTAAAGAACAGAGTAAAGGACTACCCCTGCCATTTCACTGAGTCAGGGAACTTCCAGATGAGGAAATGCCCTCTACCAACTGTAGAGGCAGAAGCCATAGGGGTCTCAGTGAATAAGGCACTACATCTGGGGTCAGGAAGACCTGAGTTCAAATCCAACCTCAGTCCTCAGACACTTACTAGCACTGTGACTCTGGGCAAGCCCCTTAACCTTTCTCAGCCTAAATTTCCCTATATTTAATATGGGGATAACAACTCTTATCTTTGCAACTCTATATAGCACTAAATAAATGCTAGCTATCACAACAACCAACACCACCACCTTTTCTATAGATAGCTCGGTGGCAGAGTTGATAAAGCACCTGGCCTAGAGTCAGGAAGACTGATCTTCCTGAGGTCAAATCTAACCTCAGACACTTACTAGCTGTGTGACCTTGGCCAAGTCACTTCACCCTATTTGTCTCAGTTTTCTCATCTATAAAATGAGCCAGAGAAGGAAATGGCAAACCATTCCAGTATCTCTTCAAGAAAACCCCAGATAGGGTCATGGAGAGTTGGACCCGATTATAAACAACTAAACAACAACCTCCTTAACAATTTGTAGTCTTAGACAGCTGTGTAGAACATTGAGAATTAGGTGATTTGCCCAAGGTCACACAACCAGTATGTGTCAGAGGCAGAACTCAAACCCAGCTCTTTCAGGCTCCAAAGTTAGCTTTCTACATACATATATGGCAAGTAACAGCCTCTCTGAATAGTAACCACCCTTCATCCTCTAGTTCAAATCATTTTTATTCCATGAGAGCTTCCCTGAATCTTTTAGACCTCATTGAGCTCTTCTTCTTCAGAATGCTCATAAGGTACAGACCTGCCAACCATACTACAAAATTTAGCACTTAATTTTATTCTGCTATATTCTTCACAGTTACTTCATGTGATTACCAATGCCTCAGTCTTTTAAGTTTCATAAAATAAATATCGTTGTTATTGTTGTTTCAGTCGTGTCCAATTCACTGTGACCCCATATGGTTATTTTCTTGGCAAAGATACTGGAGTGGTTTATCATTTCCTCCTCCAGCTCATTTTTCCAAATGAAGAAACTGAGGCAAACAGGGTTAAGTGACTTGCCCAGGGTTATACCACTAGCAAGTATCTAAGCTGGATATGGACTCACAAAGATGAGTCTTTCTGACTACAGGCCAGCCACTTTAAACACTGGGCCACCTTGCTGGGCATAGAGAAGGTACTTAATAAATACTGACTATTTATACAATTTTTGGTAATGTGTTTTAGATGAGCTGAAGGACATTTATGAATACTCCACTGGTCAGCAGACTATCTCTGCTCTACTTGACATTATGGAAGGAAAGATCTAAGTGCCTACACTTAAGATTGGCAATATCTTAAGTAGGGAGACTCCTCTTTGTATCTGATATTGGTTTGAAATGTTTGTTTCACTGAAATGTCACTGAAAGAAGGGATGATGTGTCTGCTTCACACCCCGACTAATCTCCAACATCCTATCTACTGTAGTTCTAACAACACAGAGCTGTATTGCCAATATAGGAATGTAGGTGTGGAGAAAAATGTTACTCCAGGCCAGAACATTAGAATACAATTTGGAAATGCTTACCTTGTCCTAAATTGATTTCCTCTGTCGATCTATGTATGTTAGGCATTTAGAAGCATTATCTTGTGAAGGGATCCATAGACTTCATCAGAATGCAAAAGGGGTCCATAACACAAAAATGGTTAAGAATTCTCACCCTAGAGCAAAAAGATTTCTAAGCCCTGGATGATGCAACACCCATTTCAAACAAAAGGCTATGCTATATAATTATCAAGTAACATGAAGGTCGTCTGATCTAAATAGTTCTGGGACAAATGTTTTCTCAGCAAGTAAAATTATCTTCTTTTCCTTATTTTTTTTAAAACTCCTTTTAACAACCTAATGCTGTTTGTACAAATTCTAAATTTTCTTTTTTTGTCCCTCAGAGCTTATATTGCTCTGGAATCATGCTATCATGAGTCTGCAGATGACAGAGCTATGTATTTTTGTTTTGTTTTGTTTGACTTTAGTAGGTAATTGTCACTTAGATTTGGAGTCCCTGCTTCCATATGCTTTCGAGCCTATGGGACACCTTGCACAAGTCACTGCTTCTCTCTCAGCCTTAGTTTCCTCATCTGTAAAATGGGGATTATAACAGCACTTGTCTCACAGGGTTGCAGTGAGGATCAGAAGATATAATGTAAGTAAAGGATTTTGCAAACCTTAATGTATATTATAGATGTTAGCTATAATTTAGCACACTGCTTAAAGTTAAACTGACTAGGTGGTTAGCAGCAATGCCTCAAGTGGAAAGAAGAATGTGAACCCCCACTCTGCCACTTAACTATCTGACCTTCAGGCAATCACTTCTCTGACCTTTGTGTTAAGGGCAGCACTTCCTTTACCTGCAAAATAAGAGGCTGTCTTCAATGACCTCTATGTTGTTGTTCAGTCAGTCCAACTCTTTGTGACCCCATTTGGGGTTTTCTTCTCAAAGATATTACAATGGTATGCCATTTCCTTCTTGAGCTTATTTCACAGATAAGGAAAACAAGGCAAATAGGGTTAAGTGACTTGTCCAGGGCCATACAGTTTGTGTCTGAGGTCATATCTGAACTCAGGTCTTCCTGACTCTAGGCCCAGCCATTAGCAACATCCACTCATCAACCTAGACAACTTCTAAGGTTCCTTCTCTCACAAAAGCCAATAAATATCTTGTGAATTCCATGCCTTTTGAACAAGATGGCACACAAGCCTACCTCTTAGGCTGAGTGAGGGCAGGTTAAACTGTCACAATAAACAGGATTAGAACCAGAGTTTCTGTTATCACAGAACAACGGCCACACCCTGGGCAATATCCCAGCTCATCAGAAGCGGAATTCAATCCCACAAGATCCCAGCACAACCAACAGTCTGGACCTCTATTTTGACATGATTTTACATGTTATGTCAGCCCCAAGGCCATCCTTCTCCCAACAACAGTGGTCACAAGGCTTGGGAGACGTGAGGTCATTACAGGGATAATTTAGGCTTTGGGCTTGAGTTATCCACACAGATAGTCTGTGACCATCAACTTATATAAGAAATTGCTCCCCTTCCCATTTCCCTTAACCTAAGACCAGGAATCTTTATAAACAGCATTTCCCTTTGCACGTAGTGGTTCTGCTCTTTAAAATATCTGCATTTCTATCTTTCAGTCATTGTTTTCCTCCTCAAGTGGCTCCAAAGTTGTGGTTTTAAAAAGTATGATCGGAGAACTCCTGGATTTATGAGGTCAAAACCATTTTCATAATAATACTAAGACATTATCTGCCTATTAAAATACTCCTCCCCTTTCCAACTACATATCTCTGTGGGACTGAATTTTCTTCACATGCTTCAGAACAGCATATTGTAACAGATTGAATGCAAAAGCAGATATGAGAATCCAGCTGTCTTCTATTAGACATTAGATTTGCAAAAATATGCAAAAAATACCATTCTCATTTCTTTTTGCTTTGGAAAATAGTAATTTCTCATAAAAAGTATTTTATTTATATTAATATGTGGGATTTATTATTATTTTGAAATAAATTAGTAAATATTTTAAAATTCTATCAGTTTTAATTTACAATATGGAAATGTACCACTAGGTACAATTCACATAAACAGTTCTTTAGAGGTCTCAATTATTTTTAAGAGTGCAGAGGGACCCTAAGATCAAATAGTTTGAGAACTGTTGCTCCAAAGGCCCAGAAAGTCACCCTTTCCCCTAAATTCATTTACTCTGAAGAATCTGTTGAATTTCAAAGTGAGGCCCAGGCAGATTAAATGCCAGAATGTTCCAAGGTCATCCAGCTGAAGTAAAGAGATAAACTGGGATTAGAACTCAAGTCTCCGAACTCAAACCCTACCTTCCCTATTGCTTTAATTACTCTTTTCTGTACCCTCTTTATCTAATGTTTTCTCATGCTTTTGAGACCTTAGGAAAACATAAATGTCAACTAAAAATTTATAGAGAAGCCAGGGAAAAAAGCACATACATATAGACTTACATACATACATACAACCTTGTGTCTCAGGGGTCTCTCAAAACTCTAGGCTCACACTGACTAGATCCAGTTATGAGAGAGGGGAGGGTCTGACCTCAACAATGAGCTCCTCTCTTTGACTCACTGCCCCCATCTGGAGTTGCTCTACAAAAAAATCTCCTTATATACCTATGGCATAGTTTGGGTTAGGTTTGCCCAAATGTAGATAAAGTTGATCCCCAGCTCTAATACAAGCGTAAAGGTATAATCTGGGTGCTGGATATCAGGCAGCCTTTATTTTGCCCCATAGAAAAAACAAAAGATGCTTGTGTGTTTACATGCTCCCACTTAACACAGCTAGAATGCCAACTGGGGTTTGGGGGAACAGACTTTCTGGCTAATGTCTTGCATTTTAAATGAAAGGGCAGAAGACTCAAGAGTTTTGGGTTGTGTTACAGAAATCTGAAAATAAATTCAACTGATGGATGACAAAGGAATAATCAACAAAGTGACATGAATGTGCTGTTGGCAAAATAAACAGAAGATGGGGCATCACTCTTGTACCATATTTCACAGTCTTTGAGATTGCACTTAGAACCCCAGACACAGTGTGCTGATGATAGCAGAACACAGGGATAGCCAATAGCCTTGATGCATTAAATGTTTGCTTTCCATCTAATGTTCTGAAGAGCAAATTTGAAATCTCAAAGTGACCAAACATGATTAAAGGGATAATGATTAACTTCCAAAAGGTAACTAAAGGTTATTTTGCATTGGATATCCAAGCAAATCCTGCCTGACCAACATTAACTTGGAATCTGCTATATTATTTGCTCCCTCTTAAGAGACTTAGGCCTGAAAGAGGTCATCTGACCCATCCACCTCATTTTTCAGACAGAAACGAATAAATGCTTGATTAATTTTAACATGAAGCCCAGAGGTTAAGTGATTTGTCCAAATTCACGGAGAAAAAGTAAGCAGAAAAAATTGGTTGAATAGTCGGGCATCCTAACTCTAGGTTTCTACACACTTCTCTGTCATTTTAGATTCTCTCCCCTTTGGACTCTCTATGTCTAGTGTTGTCTCATCTTGTCAGACTGGTACAAAACATACTCTACAAATCTAAATTAATATTAATGTATAATTACATATGCTGTATAGTTATTAGAAACCCAGAAAAGAGAGCTATTCCAAATCCACTAAGCCATCTCATTGTACTTTAAATGGATAAGTGTGCTCAAACCAATTGTTAAATTTCCAGCGTAAGCATTCACACCTCAGAAATCGACAAATACTAAAAATAAGGTGTTGATTCATTGTTTTTTTTTTTTTTTTACTGTCTGGACTTAAGAAAATGATGGGGGGAAATGTTAATAAGGTGGATTAAATTTAAAAGTGTAGTGATATATACATTCCCCTCACATACAAGAGGGGGTTGTTAAACATTTACCAGCATAGCCCTGCCCAAGCTTGACTTGAGCTGTCCCACTTCCATGTCTAGCCTTGCCCCAACCTGCAAAACCCTCCTTGCTCCTTTCTGCCATCTATAATTCTAGCTATCCTTCAAGATGGAACTCAGTTTGTCTTTTCCATAAAGGTTCCATGACTAGACCATCATATACCACCTCTAACACATATTACTGTCCTCCTGCTTACTACATTAATCTCCTTGAGAGGAGGGAGTTTCATTCTTGGTATTTGTATCACTGATGATACAAGAGAAGCACCTGCTACATAATAGGAGATTAATGCTTTAATGAATTTGATAAACTGCTACAGACTTAAATTGTTAATTATCTTTTTGGGTGCCCATCTTAATTATCACATGGCACAGTGGAAACAGTATTGGATTTGGGCCGGAGGCTTGGGTTTAATTCTTCTTGGGACCACACTACCTGTATGAGCTTGGGCAAATTATTTCCCTTGTCTGGGTCTTAGCTTCGACTTCTGCAAAATGTCAGGGAGCAGAAAATTCTGACCAGATGATCTCTAAGGTCTTCTTCCAGGCCCATGATTCCATTCCAGTAATACTCTATCTTACCAGGAAGATTGTAGTTGGTGAGTTTCTGCTCATTCAAGCAGCATGAGCAGAGATGCCCACCAGGCAAGGAGGTTGGGGCTAGAGGTGCCCATTGCACCACTGTTAGCTGGAGTAGAGTGGGGACTATAGGCTTCCTCCCTGAGGTGGGAATGGAAAGGGAGGAAAAAAGAAGGAAGACTAGCAAGAAATTTTTTTGGGGGGGCAAGGACATCCTGATGAGCTTACCAGATAGGGTTTTTTGGGCTGAAAAAGCTGTATGGAGCAGGGGAGTTCCAATACCCTCCAAACCCAGGGTGGAAACTGAGACTTTAAAAAAAAAAAGATTTGTCCAAGACCTTACAGCTGTTTAGTAGCCAAACCTGGATAGAAACCCAGATTTCCCAAACCCCATTCATCACACTATGCCACCTATTTGATTTATTGGTCACCCTCAGTCCTTAGTTTTAAATAACAATAAATCAGTGGAAAGAAAAAACAAGCTGTACTCTGGCTGGATCAGTCCTATTTAGAGGATATTTTGTCTGAATGAACTGAGTGGCAGAGATTGTGAATGGTACATTAGGCTATGGTTAGTTTTAAAAATATGTATATTGCTCCAAGTAGCTTTTAACATGCTTAGAAATATTCTTCCACGTTTTCAAAAAATGTGCATGCCAAGATGAGAAGTGTAAATCAGTCCTGAGAAGCCTGCAGTGATGTCCTTGAAATCCCGCTGAAGGAGAAATGAAGACATTGTCATTTTCTGCTATTGTCCACAGATTCCCATAATTGCTTGGTGTGAGAACCTGGCTGCATGTCCAGGCCTATCCATCATCTTGCCATCTTTGGACAGCATGCAGTAGATAGGCAAATGCCGAACTCTTCATTTTGCCTCGTTAGCAGTTCCAAAATGACAATGTCATAATAATGAGAAGGACTTAAAATAACCACATTTACATCAATTCAGAATTTTTGAGAAGCATGAATGTTACACATTTTAAGAAAAACCACTCTGATGGTAAATACTAAAAAACAACAAAAATTCAAAAATAATTTAACTTTTTCTTTAAGGATTTCAAAGAAGTTAAGGAGTGGCCAGACTGCTGGATTTGGAGTGGGGAAGATCTAAGTTGAAATTCTGCCTCCCTCAGGTACTTAATAGCTTTGCAACCCTGGGCAAGTCACTTTTTTTTTTTTTTTGGAGGGCCATTGGGGTTAAGTAACTTACCCAAGGTCACACGGCTAGGTTTTTATTTGTGTGTGTTAAGTGTCTGAGGCTGGACCTGAACTCAGGTCCTTTTGACTCCAGGGCCAGCCCTCTACTCACTGTGTCACCTAGCCACCCCAGTCATTTAATTTTTATAGATCTGTCTCCTCATTTGTAAAATGGGAGTGGGGCAGCTAGGTGATGCAGTAAGTATAGCATTGGCCCTGGAATCAGGAGGACCTGAGTTCAAATGCAGCCTCAGACACCTACTAGTTGTGTAACCCTGAGCAAGTCACTTAAACCTGATTGCATCAAATAAATTTAAAAAAAAGAAAATGGGAATAAAATTCCACCTACATCCCAGGGTTTTAACGAGGATCAAGTGACATAACATAGAAATGTTAAAGCTCTATATAAATGCAAAAAGGTTGAGAAATCTAAGATTTATCAAAATGCATAATTGATGGGTTATCCAAAAGGAGTCAGCTACTCAGATCTCACTAATTCAAACTAGCTCTACCATTTACGACCACTTTTTCTGTGAGACTGGACAAACCACAACACTTGTCTAAGCTTCGATTTTCTTACTTTTGAAACCAGATGGCCTCTCTGCTCCATTGTGGCTCTAATTTCATAATCCTTGATAAACACACACACACACACAATCCGGATGCTGAAGAAATAAGGACTTAGGGCTTAAATGAGGCTGATTGGCTGTCTACGAAGTTCAGAAGATCAACTTATCTTGGATAAATGCTCAGCCCTCCACTTCATGAAAAAACCACTCCAACTACAATTTCCTTATCCTGTATAGACTATCTCAGATCAAGGTAATGAATTCAACTACCTCCCAGCAGAAAGAAAGACAGGAAATGAATGTGATTTCATTGATCCCCCTGACACAGCTATCAAGTAGTTTCATTAAACATTTGGTGGCCTCAAGTGACTTCACTAAACCTTATGAAGTAAGCACTCCAATTTTTTCATTTTCATTCTCTGTTGACAACCTCTAACAATCTCAGCTTTTCTCCCTTTCCTGATTTTCTTTTTTTTAACATTCACTCACTCAGACCCATTTTCAAAGCTCAATTCATAATGCAAGTACCTGATTAGTCACCTTGCCTCTTATTACAAGTCAGACTGAATCAAAGACAGATTAAGTGAAGCCCAAGAGCATGAAATATAGTCCTTGAGGTTAAACCTACCTGAGAGTTTCTGTCTAAAACTCTCTTTTGTGAGGATAGCAACTTACTATGGCAAGCCTCCCTCCAAGGCAAACTAAATGACATCATCTGTGAAAAGGAGCCTTACATGGAATGAAACGTCTCCTTTCTAGAAGATGATATGAAAAGGCATCATGGGACAAAAGTCGCTGCAACACTGACTGAGGGGAACTCTGGCTCTTTCATTCTTTACTCAAAATGGTAGCATTTAAGGTGGGAACAGGAGGTAATACATACTTTCGTGGCATTATTTGAATCACACCAGAAGTCAAAATTTCTCAAGTCAAAATTTCTCCCCACACGTAGGAGCCCCAGAGCCTGGAAGTGTTTCCACTAGACATTTGTTCTTTTGGATGCATCTTTTTGGTCTACTCTTTAAAAAAAAGTGCATCAGGTATAACCTGTGTCAAAATATTGCCTTCTCAATGAGAGGGAAAGAATTTGGAACCCAAAGTTTTAAGAAACGAATGTTAAAAATCATTTTACATGTAATTGGGGGAAAATAAAATATGAAAACAAATAAATAAAATGTGCATGCCTTTATAATTACTAAGGTAATGAGGACTTCTCAGTTTGTGCTTTCCCTTCTGCTGGGAAGTTTAGATGCAGGATGGGCAAGGGCTCTGGGGAACGGTGGGGCAGAGCCCAAAGGAAATCAAAAGTATCCAAAGGAGGGAAAAGAGCCAAGAAAAGGATCAGAAAGGTTTCAAGTTGCTATTGTTACAGTGTTGCAAGCCCAGTCAGGGCACCTTTCTTTTAATTATAATGTTTCCCAGAAAACACATAGTTAAAGTTTGGCCCCCATGAGCTGTAGGAGCTATTACCAATTCCCTAGACCCAGACACCAAGACCTATTACACTTACTTCATGGGTTTGAACAGTGCTTGCCCATAATTCTGGAATGTCATGATGAGTTTTAGTTGAGTTCCCCCAGACTTCATTGCTGTAGAAGGAAAAAGGGAAAAAAATCCTATCAATTTTATCCCATAAATTGTATGATAACAGTTTCATTTATATCGAACAGCAATGACAACAAAAGCTAACATTTATATAACACTTTAAGGTTTGCAAAGAATTTTTCAAATATTCCATTTGATCCTTACAACAGTACTGGGAGGTAGATAATAGCTAGTAATAATAGCTAATATTTATATAGCGCTTACAATGTGCCAGGCATTATGATAAGTGCTTTATAATTATTATCTCATTTGATTCGCACAACAGCCATGGGAGGTAGGTGCTATGGAAGAAACTGAGGCAAGTGGAGGTTAAGTGATTTGACCAGGGTCCCATAGCTAATAAGGGTCTGAAGATTGGAACTTGGTTCTTCCTGATTCCATACCCAGCACTTGATATTGGCCTCCCCACCTTGCTTCCTCAGTGACTGTAGAAAAACTGGCCCATATTTTTCCTGTGTGGAAGAGAAAGCTATCATTCTGATATAATACAGATTTTTCTTCAGTCAGTTCTCTGTATTTCTTATAGATTTTAGACACACTGAACACAGAAAATGGTTCTTTGATTGTACAGGTAGCTCCAGACTAACTCTTGCCTCTAGAATGTTTCAACCCACTTTTTGGGGGCAAAAGGGGAGCTTAGCTAAGCACTTTGCAACTGTACTTGACAAGTCAGCTGGAAATGAAGTTCATTCTCCCGGACCTCAGTTGTATTGTTTGACATTTAAGCAGAACAAGAGAGGATGAGACCCAGTGACCCAGCTATTTAATGATCCCCTACAAAGGTCTGAGTCTGAAAAATCTCACCAAAAGAGGGACAAAATAAATATCCATTCTGATCTTGATTTATAAGCAGTGAGGGAATTCAATGAATTTAGATACTGATGGGAGAGAAGAAGAAGAGGGCAAGGACGTGATTCAGCGGAAAGAGGTTTGGCTCTAGAGTCCTAGCAGCTGAGTTCAAATCTTAGCTCTGACATTTACTGCCTCTGTGACCTTGGATAAGTCACTGAACCTTAATTTCCTCACCTGTCAAATGAGAGAGTTGGAGTAATGGCCTCAAAGGTCCCTTCTGAATCTAAAAATCTATGAGTCTAAGGTTATAAATTCCTTCTTAAAGTTAGTTGGTTGGGTGATGCACATCTTTTAAGATAGGCATAGGGTGATCCCTAAGGAAATCTCACTGTTTACTGACCATTCCACTTCTCCAATTCCTATTATTTGTATTCAGATGAAAATACATTACAATAGATATCCAGGCCCAATTTTCACAAGGGAAAGATTGTTAAAATAATAATAATTTATAATAAGCTATTACTTGCATATGTTGTTGTTTTGTTTCAGTCATGTCCAAGGCTTCATAACCCCATTTGGGGTTTTCTTGGCAAAAATACTAGAGTGGTTTGCCATTTCCCTCTCCATCTCATTTTACAGATGAGGAAACTGAGGCAAACGAGGTCAAATGACTTGCCCAAGGTCACATAGCTAATAAGTGTCTGGGGACAGATTTGAACTCATGAGGATGAGTCTTCCTGATTCCATGCCAGTGCACCATCCACTGAACCACATTACTGCCTATTAGTTGTGTATAGTAGGCACTCAATAAAAGCTTTTGATTTATTGGTAGTTATATGAAGCTCAAAGTTTACATGGACTTTATAACCAGCTAGGTGGGGCAGTAAATAGAATGCTAGATCTAGAGTAAGGAAGACTTGACATTAAATCTGGCCTCAGATACTTACTAGCTGTGTGACCCTGAACAAGTCCCTTAACCTCTATTTTTCTCAGCTTCTTCAACTATAAAATGGTGATAATAATAGGACCTATCTCCTAGGGCTGTTGTGACATAAAGCACTTAGCAGTGTCTGACACATAGTAGGTGTTATGTTAATGCTTATTCCCTTCCCTTCTCTTTAATTTGCTCCTCTCCATGACGCTGTGAGGTCACTGGAGTCACTGGTCACTACATATATATGTGTGTGTGTGTGTGTGTGTGTGTGTGTGTGTGTGTGTGTGTGTGTGTGTGTGTGTATGTATGCATAATCATCTTTGTTTTAGCGTTGAGGTAACTGAATCCTAGATAAGTGAAACAACTCCTCCAAGGTCACATGGCTCCATAAGGTCCATCTAAGAGTGTGCATGGAAATCAAAGGACCACTCATCTCTTTCCTCAGTCTTTTAGATTTCCCCTCTAATATCTCTCTCCCTGATGAAGTTAATAAACTGACTGTCCATTTATAAGGACAGCTAGGTTGTGCAGTGGATAGAGCACTGGCCCTAGAGGGACCTGAGTTCAAGTCTGACCTCTAAAGCTTACTAACTGTGTGACCCCAGGCAAGTAACTTAACCCTGTTGGCCTCAGTTTCTTCATCTGTAAAATGACCTAGAGAAGGAAATGCCAATCTACTCTAGCATCTTTGCCAAGAAAACCCCAAATAGGGTCACAAAGAATCAGACACAATTGAATGACATATTTATTCACTCAGATTATAGGACCATAGTTTTAGATCTGAAAGGGACCTGAGGGGTCCAAAGATCATAGGAACACAGATCCAGAGCTGGAAGGGATATTATTATTACTAATAATAATAACAACAGCTAGTATGTATTTGACATTTTAAGGTTTGCAAAGCACTTTTTGTGTCTTCTCAATTTATCCTCACAATGACCCTGAGAAGTAGATGCTATTCTTATCACCCCACGTTAAAGATGAGGAAACTGAGGCTGAGATAGGTTAAATCAATTGACCAGCAGCCATCCATCTATTAAGTATCTGAGTCAGGATTTGAACTCGGGTCTTCCTGACTCTAAGTCTTACCCTCTGTGCATTGATCAGTTAGTAGATCAGAGGTCATCTAATCGAATGCCCTCATTTCACAGATGAGAAAACAGAGACCCAGGGAGAA
Organism: Gymnobelideus leadbeateri; assembly: GCA_011680675.1. Taxonomy (NCBI): domain Eukaryota; kingdom Metazoa; phylum Chordata; class Mammalia; order Diprotodontia; family Petauridae; genus Gymnobelideus; species Gymnobelideus leadbeateri. The sequence goes on from WOXC01008083.1 coordinate 491,838, forward strand.
GAGATTGTTTCTGCAAGCAATATAAGTGGCGTAGCTGTCATGTAAACCAACCGTAGGTTGTCCTCTATCTCTGAAGCCAGAAAACACACTCTGTATCATAATATGTTCATCAGTACATCCCCACCCCACCCTGCAATGGAACTGCTTCCATCTTCCCCCATCAGCCACCTGCCTACTCATTGCCAAACATCCAGGAGCCCCTGTTCTCCCTAAATCAGGGTAATTTCTCTACTCCACAGAGATACAAGTCAATGTTTGGTGTTTTTGATCCAATGCTTTCTGTCTGAGGCAGTGAGAACTTCTGGGGATGCAACTAAGCCAGTTCAGATGGCATCAAAGTCCAGGGCAGTGCTATGAATGTGTCGTCTAGAAGAAAAATGCTGATGGATAAATGCTTATGGGGAAGTGAAGAACCAAATCAATGATCCAGGTAAATCAGGCCAAGAAGTCACCTTTGCCTGAAGGTTTTAGGCAAAGGCCTCAAGCAGTAGCTTTTGTAACTAGAACCAAATGGATCTTTTAGCCCTTCTCCTCTCATTTTTATAGACCCAGAAACAAAAGTCCAGAGAGTGGTAGTGACTTGTCCAAGGTCAAATGCCCTGGCTTCCTCATCTGTAAAAAAGGAGAGGGCTGGCTGGATAAGGCCAGCTTTGTGGCAGGTTTCTTCAGGCTCAAACAGTCTACACCATTCTATTGTCTGAATAAAGGAGGCAGCTATGGAGTTCTTATTTGTTGTGTTCTGTTTTCATTTTGTTTCAGATCGTGACTATTGCCAGGGTTCCTTTATTCACTCACCCAGGGGAGGCAGATACTGACTCAGAGGAAGCCAATGGGAATGCCCAGATCTTAGAAGGTCACTGCTCTCTCCCAACAGCAGATGGGCATTTGCTTCAGGAATAGAGGGAGAGGGAGTTTCATCATTTGTAGATTCATTCAGCAAATATTTATTGAGCACCTACTATGGAGCGTTGATGGTAAATTTGTTTCTAGTTTTTGACTATAAGGTCAAGCAAACAAAACTAATTGCTCTTCCACTTCATAGCCCTTAAAATACTTGGGGGGAAAAGAGTGAGTATTAAGTCCCTACTGTCTTCTCTTCTCCAAAGTTCCAAAAATCCCTAATTCTTTCAAGTAATTCTCAAAATGTATGACATGAAGATCCTTCACTATTCTGGTCACCCTTCTTTGGACACTCTCCATCTCATCAATGTCATCCCAAAAATATGATTCCTAGAATAGAATAAAATGCTCCAGATGCTGCCAGACCATGGCAGAAATCAAACTACCACCTTCCTTATTCCAGAATCTCATGTCTCTCTTAATGTAGCTTAAGAATTCCTTAGCTTGATAAACACAATGAGGCTAGGAGGCAACAAGGAGTCAGCTAGGTGGCTCAGTGGATAGGGCACTGGGCCTGGAGTCAGGAAGACCTGAGCTCAAATATGGTTATGTCACCTCAGGGAAATCACTTTAACTCTTGTTTGTGTTAATACATTGGAGATGGAAATGAAAGCCACTCCAGTATCTTTGCCAAGAAAAGCCCGCAGGCAGCATTAGCATGCCGTCATCGACAGAGTCCTGAAGAGTTGGACAAGACTGAACAACAATAAATGAGCAGATAGGTGCTGGACTCAAGCTGATTATGGCATACATTTGGACATGACCAAAGTGGAGATTCAGTTTTTACTTCATTATCTGGGTTTTCTTTTTCTTTTTTCTTTTTGGTGGGGGACAGGAAGGGAGGAATAACCTAGGAGGAAGAGGGAAGTTAGGGGTAGACTTGCCTTCTTCCAAAAAAACAAAAACAAAGTAAAGAAAGAAACATTGGTCACTGAAGCATTCTCCCCTCCCCCAAAATTTCACATTAGAGAAAAGAAAGATGGCCATAAGGAGTCACAATCAGGACAGCTTTGAAAATCGCATGTCGAATGTCTTATACTTGAAAAGAACATCACGTCTTTCATAATAGAGACTTGATATCTTATGTACGTCCATCTTTTGTTCTACATATGGAAATTTTCACTTTATTTGGAGTTTGTTACATTATAACACTATAACAATTCAGAATTCAGAATAAATATCTAGAATAAAAATGTGTAACGATTGTATTTATTTGCTTGACTGCCATATTATACTAATGAATCCCATTGAGGCTTCAAGTCCATTAGCATACCTTCTCTCCTCTTCCCCACCCCCCACCCCCACTCCAATCTTTGTAGTAAAAAGTCTTTCTAGAAGAAGCACAATACAGTGAAAAATGTACTAGATTTTGAGTTGGAGGATCTGGTTTCAAATTCTACCTTTTTTGCCATTATTTGTATGACCCTGGGTAAGTCACTTGACTTCCCGGGGCCCTGATTTCTTTATCTATAAAATGTTGGAATTGGATTAGCCTGCCTCTAAGGCCTTTTCCAGTTCAAAATTTTATGACCCTGCCTGATGCATATCAAGACAGTCCAACCAACTATACCTTTGTCATTGTTCAGTCATTTTTCAGTTGTGTCTGAATCTTTGTGACCCCATTTGGGGTTTTCTTGGCAAAGATACTATAGTGATTTGCATTTTCTCTCTAACTGTACCTTATGATGGTCTTATCCACAATTAAATATGACTATTTTGTTAATTGTTGTTCATCCTTCATTTTTAAAGAGGACTGATAACATCAACTGGATTTAAGTGAGGCACAGTTGCACAAAGTTATCAGCCTCACTTTCTTCCTGAGTCATCAAAATTCAGTGGCAAGACAAAATCCAGGACAACTAGTGATGGCCCAGGAGGCAACAGATGGCCTGCCTACTTCACGGCCATTGGAACAAATTGTTCTCATTTGCCGGTGCCTCTGGGGGAAGTCTTCATGTGCTTGGGGTGGACACCCTCTAACTCACCAATAATTCTGAGACTTGTCAGTTACCTTCAGTCTAGTTTAGCCCTCTGGCCAAGATGGTTTTACTGGGGTATGACCACTGCATAGGCTACAGCTTCTTGGAGCCACAGGTCAGGGCTGGCTAACAAGTGGACATGCAAAGGTGAATAAGCAGTCCTGAAAGGGGTTCAGCAAGCCCTCACACAAAAGGTGCTGGTCCTTCTTGAACATCCCATACACCCCATGATTCTTTTACTTACTACTTGTATGACCCTGGGTAAGTCATTTAACTTCTTGAGCCTTAGTTTTCTTCCCAATAAAATTAGGGAATTGTATTAGATTGGCTATAAGATCTTTTCCAGCTCAAAATCCTGCCTGATATGTTTTAAGACAACCCAAACCATCATAGCTTAGGAGGGTCTTATCCAAAATCAAATATGGCTACAGGCTCAAAATTGTTGTCGATCTGATAATTCATTGTAGTTGTTGATGATTCACAATGGAAATTGTTTTTTTTTTTCCCCCTTAGGGAAGTCCTATTGATTCTCAGCCTTGCTGGGTCAAGAAGATAAGGAGTTAAGATTGTCCCTTAGTTGTGTTGGGTAGGTTCTGGCTAGTCTTAACTGGTATTTATTCTTCTCAAACCATTCCTACAATAACATGTTTACTAACAGATGATTTGGCATTTTTAACTATAATTTTCATTTTCCATATGCTAGGAAAAGTGTAATTGAAATGAACATTAGACATGAGTAAAGCAGTTCAGTAGGGCTTTCACAGAACATCAGTATTTTCCACACCCTTGAAAATGCTAAGTTGGCCATCTCTGTATGCCCAGAGCAGATGGCTACGTAGGAAGACAGAGGCTACAGATGGTATTCAATGACTGGACTAGCCTCTTAGCCAGGGTGGAAGGCTCCATAATACAGGGATAGAATTAGCAAAACTTGGCTCTCCAAGGTACTTCATAAACTTCAGTAGCCCCTCATTTCAAAAAGTCCAAACTCCCTAGCCTGGCATTAAATGACCCCAGTAATTTGTCTGCAAACTGCCTTTCTGACCTTATCTCTCATCACCATTCTACAGGAACATTCTGATTCAACTGGAATGGACTTACTCACTGGTCACTAATACAATATACGGTCTCCTTTTCATGGCTTTATTATCATGCTTGAAAAGTTCTCCCCACTCTGAGGCTTGAGCATCACTAAACTCTCCATATATTTGTTTCCTCACTTGTAAAATGACATTTAAGTTCTTATTTGTGAGCCTAGGACCCCTCGGACCACTCCCAACCTCTTATAATTCCCAGTCCTGTGACATAGCAAAGAATAACAATAGGAAATGTGATAAGGAAGAATAAAGTAATTCAAAATTCTGTATTGGGCTTAAGATGAAAAGAAGGTAACATTATTCATGAACTGAGAGTAAAGGAGAAAAGGTAACACACTCATGGTTGTTGTTTCATCATTCAGTGGTTTCTGACTCTTCATGACCCCATTTGGTGTTTTCTTGGCAAAAATACTAGAGTGGTTTGCCATTTCCTTCTCCAGCTCATTTTACAGATAGGGAAACAGAGGCAAAGAAGGGTTAAGTTACTTGCCCGGGATCACACAGCAAGTATCTGAGACTGGATTTGAGTTCAGGTCTCCCTGACTCTAATCCTGGTGCTCTATCCACTGTGCCACCTAGCTGACTTTTCCCTTTCCACCAACACTTTTGTCTGGGAGAAATCAGTTTACCCTGAAGATCAAGTGTGGATTGGAAAGGAGAGCATGAAACCTGGGAAATAAATGTGGGAGTAGGCTAAAGGAAAGGCTTATCAACTTTCCCTTAGACAGAGATTCTTACCTGGGATCTATGATCTTTTGTTTTTTCAATCTCTTGATACCTATTACAATATTATAGTTTTCTTTCAAAATCCTATCTATTTTATTTCATGCATTTAAAAATATTATTCTGAGAAAAGGTCCATAGGCTACACCAGATGGCCAGAGAAGACCTCGACATACACAAAAAATGTTAACTAAAATCCCACCTTCTACAGAAAGCCTTCCCCAGGCCCTCCTAATTTTAGTGTATTCTCTCTGTTAATTATTTCCTATTTATCCTATATCTAGGTTTGTTTGTACATGCTTGTTTGTTACCTCCCCCATTAGATTGTAAGCTCCTTAAGGGCAGGGATCATCTTTTGGTTCTCTTTGTATCCTTGGTACTTAAAAATTGTTTATTGATTGATTGACCCTCTGAAGTGTGTGTGTGCGTGTGTGTTTGTGTGTGTGTGTGTAGAATTGGGGGGAAGAGGGCAGTGTTAATGACATGTAAAGAAGTCGATTTCCTCTACCTACTCACCAAAGTACCCAAAGTATGACTTTGAATGTACCTCTGCTCCTGGAGAACAAGGCTGTTAATGATACAGAATCATGAATTTGAAATACAGCTGGAGAAGTTAGCAAAGCCCTTCCTCTTTACAAAAAGCAGCTGCATCCCTGACTTTTGTATCCCTATCTATTAAACTTTTCTTAAAGTTCTCTCCAAATTAGGACAAGATACACACAAACACACACACACACACACACACACACACACACACAGAGTTTAGCTGATTGTAACATTTTTAAGGAATTATCAGGTAATTCCTATTAATAAATAATTTGGCAGAGCTTAAATTCACATGCTAAAGAGTCTTATCTCTCTTATTAAATAAAAGAAAGTGGCATAATTAAACCATTAGATTTCTGCATTTCCTTTTAATAAGCAGGACCACTAGACAGACAACTCTTTAATTATGTGATCCTGGGTTTGTCTCTGGTGAGGTCACCAGCTTTTTTTTCAATGCTTGTAATCCTTTTTTTTTAAATATAACAAAATATTATGCAAATCTGGTCAGTCTAATTATTCTTCTGGAAGAGAATCCCTTGTGCATGGCTGTTTTACTGACCCTTGTCTTTTTCTGCATTACCAGCTTATCCCTAAGGAACAAATAAATAATTAGGAATTAAAGGGCATTAAATAACTCATGGTTAGCAGATACCCCAGAAACCAGAAATTCTCCTAAACTAAGCTAACTGTTGCAGTCATTTGCCTTTCAAAATACTTTTGGGAGACAGAATTTTTTTTTCTCAACATTGATTCCACCAGAAGGCTATGTGGAGAGATAATTCAAGATCAATCAGTAATAAGGCAGGCCTTATGGTTTAGTGGAAAGAAGGGGGCTCTGTGTGATATGTCTCCAGGTAGATGGAAAGCGTGTGCCCCGCTCAACTACTGATTCATTCTGATATTTTGTTCAGTTGTTTCAGTTGTGTCTGATTTTCTGTGATCCTATTTTGGGGTTTTTTTGGCAGAGATACTGGAGTGGTTTGCCATTTCCTTCTCTGGCTCACTTTACAGATGTGAAAACTAGGCAAATAAGGTTGTGTCTCACCCAGGACCATACAGGTCGTAAGTGTCTGAGGCTCAGTTTAACTCAGGAAGATGAGTCTTCCTAAATCCAGGCCCAGTGCTCTTACCATCATACCACCTAGCTGCCCACGAGTTCATACCAAACATTGCTTTTAACTAAGAAAAACTTTCCTTGACTCTCAGTCAGAAATGAGGCTGAAAATGTAAATTCCCCAAGAGAAGGAATACACTGTTTTAAAGTCATACTAAGGTGTAAATGACTAATGTCCATTTTTTTTCCAGTGGCAAACTTTGATCAGAGGGAGAGGAGAGAAAACATCAAGCCCTGGGAAATAAGGGGCTAAGGATAAGGCACAGAGGGATTAAAGACCAAGATCTTTGAGGGCAAGGCCATGTTTGATGCTATATCTTAAGGGAAAATAATAATTGACATCTACATAACTCTTTAAAGTTGACATAGGCATTATCTCATTTTAGTCTCAGAAAGACCCCTGTGAGGTGGGATCTATTGGAGTTATTTGATTTTACAGTTGAGAACACCAAGGCTAACAAAGGTTAAGTGGTTTGGCTAAGGGATGTGACTTCCAACAACGAGTTAGTGCTTCCCTTAGGTAAAGAACATGATCTGCCTCTGTTTGGCAAATCACAGGTGTTAAATAAATGTTAACTGGTTGAATGGATGGACAGAAAAGCATGGGATCATGTTAAAAAGTTAGAGCTGGAAGAGACTTGAGAGGGGATCTCTACTCTAGCACCTCAGACAGATGAAGAAAGTAGGTCAAAGTGAGACACTTGTCCAAGAACACTGGTACAACCTGTCAGAGGGGAAATTTGAACTTAGAGCCTCTGATTACAAACACTCTTTCCATGCACCATAACTTTTAACCATGAAAGTTAAATAAGTACTGAGTGGTAAGTACTGAACCAGAATTCAAACCAAGGTCCTCTGCCTCCACATAAAACATGATTCTCCTATAAAGAAAAAAACACATCAGCAGTAATATCTAACTATGAAAGTTTAGGAGGTATCTCTAAAAATGAAGTGTGCAAGTAAAGTTCTCTAATTGGTATTTGGTCAGCTCAAAATCAAGGTCAACCTCATTAACATCATAAGTCATGGTGACTGAGATTTTATGAGTAATGGAACTTGCCAAGCGATCTAACCCTCTCTTCAGTTTCCTGGAAAATCTGAGGTGGGATCCCACATAGAGAAATGCTGATGTTTCTGGCTAGGCAATGGAGAAATCTATTCACAAGAAAGAGGGAAAAAAAAACTCTAGAATATTAGAGTTGCAAAGGGTAGGCTCATGCTAGTTTTATAGACAGAATGAAAGAATGTAGGACAGAAAAGAGCATAGTTATGTAGAAATAGAAATTAAAGAATTAAAGAAATGGACTCCCAGGGGCAGGTAGGTGGCACAGTGAGTAGAGCATAGGCCCTGGAGTCAGAAGGACCTGAGTTCAGATCCGGCCTCAGACACTTAACGCACACACAAACAAAAACCTAGCCGTGTGACTTGGGCAAGTTACTTAACCCCAATTGCCCTCCAAAAAAAAAGGCAAAAAAAAAGAAATGGACTCCCCAAAGTCAACAGTAGTTCAGTAACTTGGAAGAGGGTTTCTAGTGACCTTGCCCAGGAATTTGTACTTGTCCTTATTTCATGTAACACTTTTATCAATGACTAGGGTAAAGGTCATGGTTATTTACAAATGACACAATGCTGGGAAAAAAGAATTAAACTTTTGAGGTTAAAGTTAAGATGCAAAAAGAAGGAACCAAATCTAGTAAGATGAACCTTAATGGAAATTGACAAAGATTTGTATTTACAATCAACAAGCATCTTTTATTTATTTGTTTATTTATTTGCTTTTTGGAGGGCAGAAGGGTTAAGTGACTTGCCCAAAGTCACATGGCTAGTGTGTCAAGTGTCTGAGGCCGGATTTGAACTCAGGTCCTCTTGATTCCAGGGCTGGTGATCTATTCACTGTATCACCTAGCTGCCCCAACAAGCATCTTTTAAATGCTTACTAAACAATGGAATAGAAAGGCAAAACAATCCCTGCCATCAAGGGGTTTATATTCTAAATCAGCTTTGAAAATATAAGAGAGCATGGATAACAGTTTGCATGAAAATTTTTGGTGTTTCTGAGGCACTGTGAGTTCAATATCGCTCAATTTGGAAACCAAAGGAAAAAGAAAATCTAATGCAATCTTGGTCTGCAATAATCAATCGGCTTATTAAATGCTAACTATGTACTGCTCATTAAGGATATAGATGTAAAAATAAAATAGTCTCTACATTCAAGAAACTTATATTCTGTTAGAGGAAACAACACATTTACATCTAAGTGGGTATATAAAGCAAATACATGGTAGTGAGTATGAGTGTGTGTGTGTGTGTGTGTGTGTGTGTGTGTGTGTGTGTGTGTGTGTGAGTGTGAGTGAACTGGAAGCTTAGGAAAGGCCTCTTGTAGGAGGTGGTACTGGAGTTGAGCTCTGAAAGAAGGTAAAAATCCTAAGAAGTAAAGGTGAAGAGTAAGTACATTCCAGGAATGGGGGACAGGCTCTACAAAGGCATGGAGGAAAGAGATGCCATATTGTATGTGAGGAACAGCAAGAAGGTCACTGTAATTGAACCAAAGAATACACGAAAGGGAGTTACATTTCTAAGTCGGGAAAAGTAGTTTTAAGCCAGATTGTAAAAGGCTTTTAAAACCAAACCGAAGAGTACGTATTCGGTCATGGGGCAAAGGCAGCCCCTAAAACTTAACAAGCACAGGAATGACTTTGTCAGATCACTGCTATGAGAATATTACTATGGCAGTTATGGAGAACTCACACAAGGCAAGAGCTCACACAGAGGTCAGAAGAAGCAATACGAGAACATTCTCAAGGTCTCTGAGGAACTTTGGAATGGACTGTGAGACATGGGAGATGCTGGAACAAAACTACCAACACGGTATGTCCCGCATTAAGGAAAGTGCTGTGTTCTATGAGCAAAGGAGAACTGCCCGTAGCTCAAAAGAAACAGGAGATGCCACCATGGAGGGGTCGGGGGAGGAGGAGAAGAAAGGGGAGAAAATTTGACCTCAAAAGCTTGTGAAACTGAATGCTGTAAACTAAAAGTAAATAAAGAAATTTAATTTAAAAAAAGAAACATGAGAGGTGCAAATTTAAAGCCATCTCTACTCCAAATGTTCATAGGACTACTTGTGCCTGACCTGTAGGAGAGCCTTTCAAGCTTGTATTGGTCTGATCAGCCACAGTCCAGCACACCGTACCTTGACCTTTGGGTTGGCATACTTGGCATATGTGATATCATTTTGGTTCTCTTTGAAAACAAAAGACAACAACCAATCAACCAATGATGGTTGTTACGGAGAGCAGAGGTTGATGCCACTTGTTTTTGTACAGCTTTCATAAGAGTAAAAAATAGTTTTTGCATTTTAAAATAAAGTTTTATCATACTTTAAAATATCTTTAAAAATTTTAGCTGGAGGCATACAAAAGCAGCTGGGATTTGGCCTTCAGTGTATTTTGCTATCCCAAAGTATAGAGAGGATAGAATGGATAAAAGGAGGGTGTTGGGGAAGGGGATAAAGGGGGAGAAAAAGATGATTTAGGAAGCTCCTGAAAAAAAAAAAAACAGGCAAGACATGAGGGCACGAGCTAGAGTAAGGGTTATATGAGAGGAAAGGACAGGTGTTGTGGAGGTAAAATTGAACAGATTGGTAAATCACTGGATATGAGTTGGGGGGGGGTAGGGAAAAGAGTGAGAGATGATAAAGACTAGAGGTTGACTGAAGGTGTGAATCTAGGTTACCAGAAGGATGGTTGTGCCCTAAACAGAAGGAGGTAAGCTAGAAATAGAGGTGTGTTGGGGGTGGGGGGTGGGGAATGACTTCTGTTTTTTATGCATTTGCTGGATTTGAGATGTCTCTGGGTCATCTATTTTGAAATGCCCAATGGGAAGGTGATGATGTGGAAATGGAGCTCATTTGAGAATTTAGGGCTGGATACAAAGCCAACCTGGGTGCCATCTGCAGAAAGATGATCATTGAATCCATGGGAGCTAATAAGGTGATCAAAAGAAGAGTTTAGAGAGAAAAAAGAAGAGGACCCTGGACAGAGTGAGCCTTATTGTGCATACCCATATTTCAAAGACAGGTCATGGATGACCCAACCAAGGAAATGAAGGAATGGTTAGAAGGAGGAGGAGAGCCAAGAATGAACAGAAAGGAGAGAATGAATGGTCAACAGTGGAAAATGTTTCAGACAGGTTGACAAGGATGACAACTGGATTTGGCAACTAAGAGAATCATAGTGTCCAGGACTAGGGGAGGTTGGGAGGGGATGGTAAGTGGAGAATAATCCTCTGTACTATGCCCTAGTCAGATCACAACTGGAGTATTATTTAGGTCTCAACTCTATAATTGAGGAGGGCCACTGAGAGGGTCCTAAAGCAGAGGAAGCCTGAGAGATTAAGCCACATGAGAATCAGATGAATTAACTTATAGATGTTTAGCCTGGAGGATAGAGACTTAGGAAAGATACGATAGCTGTCTTCAAGTATTTGGAGATCTGTCAGACTGATAAGGAATTAAAATCATTGAGCTTGGCTTTAGGGAAAGAATTAGAAGCCATACATGAAGGTACCAAGGAAGCAAATTTTGGCTTGATATAAGAAGAAGCTTCCTAAGAATTAGAGATATTCAAAAGTGAAGTATGTCTTACCGTGTCAGATTTATTCTTATTTTACAGAGGGGGCTCAGAGAGGTTAACACATGTTCTCACAGTTAGTTATCAGAGACAGGGTTTAAACCTGGGTCTCTATTGTGGACTCATTATCTCTTAAAAATCTAACCCCTTTACTTTCCCCACCTCCTCTACACACACACACACACACACACACACACACACACACACACACACACACACACACACACTATTTCTACTAAGTGGTTCTAACTCTGCCTTCTACAGTAAGAAAGACAAATTTAATCATCTTCCATTTGACAAATTCCATTAACTGGAGGACCTGGGTCCAATCCTACCTCGGTTGCTTAATACCTATGAGACCTGGGACAATCAATCAAAAATAAACAAACTAAAAAACCCTCTTAATAAGCACCTATTTATGTGCCACGCACTGGGGATAAAGACACAAAAATGAAAGAGACTCTGCCCTCAAGAAATTTACTTTTTAGGGGGATAGAGAACAAGTATGCCTATCAGTATATACAATGATATATTTTTCAACACATGTTTTAAAGTATACATATCAAAGATTTACAAGTACAAGATAATTTTGTGGGGATGGTACTAGCAGTTGAGGGTGTTGAGAAAGGCTTCATGTAAGAAGTGAGGTGAATTTGGAAAGAAATAGAGAATCTAAGATTTAAGGCAAATGACTTAGCTTACCTGGTCTCTGATTTCTCATGTGTAACATGAAGAGGTTAGACTAAATGTCCTATAAGGTCCCTTCTGTCTCTATATTGAGAGTTAGGTAGGTGACGGAGTGGATAGACCACTGGTCCTGGAGTCAAGAAGATCTGAGATAAAATCTGAGCTCAGACACTTATTAGCTGTGTGACCCTAGGCAAGTCATTTAACTGCTGCTTGCATCAGTTTCCCCAACTATAAAATGGGGAAAATAATAGCATGTGCCTCCCAGGGTTGTTGTGATAATCAGATGAGATAATATTTATAAAGTGCTCAACATGGGGCCTGGCACATAGTAGGCATCATATAAATGTTAGCGATTATTAATAATCCTTCAAATTGTGAAGAGAGATCACAGCCTCCTATCATCTCCTCTCTTTATTCTATGATCCTTCAACCATTCTTGTATGATCCTAGTTTGAAATCACTTCACCAGCCTGACTGATTTCTGAGGGACATTCTCCAGGATCATTATATCGTCAATAATCTAGCTCCCAGAAAGAAAGAGGCTGCTGATGAGGTCTATGCAGGGCAGGCAATAACAGGGGAGACCACCTCTCTCATCCTTAATAACTGCAGCCCAAGATTTCAGCAATTACATATGGGTTTTGGCGTTATACATCCTGCTGATTTATAATGAATGTACAATTCATGGAAACTACTAGATTTTCTTCACATGAACTGCTCTTCCCACCATACCCCTCCACCCTGAACTGAAAACTGTGTTTTCTTCCCTCAATAGGAGGCTTCTACATTTATCTGTATTATGTTACTAAATAGTGCCTGCCCTTTAACTCAGCTATAGCAATACTAGGGCTATATTCTTTTTTTTTTTTTTTTTTTGCCCAAGGTCACACGGCTAGTAAGTGTTAAGTGTCTGAGGCCACATTTGAACTTAGATCTTCCTGATTCCAGGGTCGGTGCTCTATTCACTGTGCCACCTAGTTGCCCCTCTAAGGCTATATTCTAAAGACATCACTGTAGTGGCAGAAAACTGGGTACTTAAGGAGATGCCCATCAAATAAGAAATTGCTAAATAAGTTGTAGTTCACAAATGTGATTGAACACTATTTGTGCTGTAAGAAATGAGGAAGGAGATGATTTCAGAGAGACTTGGAAAGACTTACATGAATGGATGCAGAGTGAAGTGAGAAGAGCTAAAGGAACAATTTATAGTCTAATCTCAAATTTTTACAAAAATGAGCAATTTTGAAAACTTATATGAACTGATGAACATAGAAATAAACAAAACCAGGAGAACAATATATACAAAACTGACACTGTAAAGACAAGCAGCTTTAAAGAATTCTGATCAGTATAACAAACATTCATGATTCCAGAGGATGGGTGATGAAATGTGCTATTAATTACAAAGAGGTGACAGATTTGGTTCATAAAATGAGATGCCTATTTTTGTATATATCCACCCAGAGAACTTTTGCTTGACTATGAGCATTTGTTACAAGAAATTTATTTTTCTTTCCTTTTTTTCCCCAATAGGGTACAAGGTGAGAGGAAGAGAAAATAGATATTTTTAAAAAATGGATGGGGAGGGTATTACAGATGTGAAATGTTGCATAAATTTTCAGGTGAGAACACTGTATTCCTAATTTTACTTAACTGTTTTACTCTGTTACAAAAGACCACTTGCAAAGTGGGAGTAATTTTTAAGTAATTTACAGTAATTTATACTGTAAAAACAAAACATATCAGTAAGCTTTCTTTCTTTCTTTCTCTCTTTCTCCCTTTCTTTCTTTCTTCCTTTCTTTCTTCCTTCCTCCCTCCCTCTCTTCCTTCTTTCCTTCCTTCCTTCCTTCCTTCCTTCCTTCCTTCCTTCCTTCCTTCCTTCCTCCCTTCCTTCCTTTTTCTTTTAAAAGAAACAAAACTAACAATGTGATTGAACAGGGAAAAATACAGCAGGACTATTACCTCTCTTATTCTGGACATTCTAATAATTGCAACCAAAGACTGCATTAATTACATTTTTTTTTGATGTCACATATCCTACTGTCAAATTATTTAGCCTGGAAGGAAGGAATTTGCAGTTCACTGAAACTACCAGATTTTCTCCAAATGAATTGCTGTTCCCAGTCATGGCCCGCTGTCTGGAACAAGAGAGCTTTGTATTTTGTCCCCAAGAGAAGGCCTTTACATTTCTCTCTGTTATGATAACTTTATTATATATTTAAAAGGAATAGCAAGTTGTACATAACAGAATTGTAGTTACATGTGCAATAATTTTTTAAATTATAGCATGTTAGGGAAATACTTGTTTTACATTAAATATTAAAATTAAAATAATTTTTAAAAAATTCCATTTTGTTGTCTTTGGTTTACTATTCTGGCCTGTCAAGATCTTTTTTCTTGATTCTATCATCCAAATTATGTGCTTTCCCTTCCATTTTCTGTCATCTATAAATTAGATTAAGGCTACCATCTATACTTTCATGAGTCATTAATGAAAATGTTGAAAAGAACAAGGTCAAGGGAGAGCCCTTGGCCAAGGTCTACAAGAAACCAAGGTTCAACTTGGAAGATGTGGACTGTAAGGTCCCTGAAAGTAGGGACTCTTTCATTTTTGCCTTTGTGTCTCCTGTGGCTAGCACAGGGCCAAAGAAGGTGCTTAACAAATTCTTTCTGATTATCAACTGAATCATTAATTTACATTCTTTTGGTCAATTGATTTTGAACCCATAAAATATTATTATCATGTACCATGTGGTCACATGTATGACTAAAATCATGTCACACCCCTATACATTTGAAAAATGGAGATATTGGACTGATGAGTTCTAATGCTGCTTCTAATTCTAAATTTATGATTCTATATACACTGGGGAGGAAACACCCAGAAGATGAATCATTTTTATTTTTTCTTAATTCTAATATTTATTATCATTAAACACTATTTATTGACCATTGGGACTGCTATTGAGTATTATATAAGGACCTTCCTACCTGAAATAGGAATCATCCTGGCTTTTCTGGGGAGGGGGTACGCCTCTGGAGGCCAATTCTGTTGAGAGTTTGAGGCTATCAATATTAGGCAATGTGTATATAGCTCTCTCAAAATAGAGCTATCCCACACATAGAGCAATACTGATTTTTTTGTCAGTGTGAATGAATGACCACTAGTATGCCTTAAAGAACTTTAGAAAGATACCCCCAAATCCTCACTTATATATAAAATTTCACCATAAGGGATTCATTCTTTTGAGGTAATATTATCTTCTTCCCATAGTTCCCTGGGAGGGGTGGCCCAAATTACTAACACTTTAATGTGAACTGCTCCTGAGTTAAAGAGCAGTGGGGCATGCAGGGAACTTGGCTAAGTAGAGGCCATGCAAAGGGGAGACTAGGGGCACAGAAAGGAAATTTTCTTGGTTTTGTGCCAACCTCATCTGTCTTACCCCCTACATGAAGTCATGAGTCCTTTGATCATGACAATATTTACAGTGTTAAAGTTTGTAAATCACACACACACACACACACACACACACATATATTTATTTATATTTATATATATTTATAATATATTTATATATATTTATTTATTTATTCCCACTGTCTCAAAATGACCCTATATAATATAAGGTATGTACTATCAATATTTTTTTTTAGCTTTTTTGGAGGGCAGTTGGGTTTCAGTAACTTGTCCAAGGTCACACAGCTAGGTTTTTGTTTGTGTGTGTGTTAAGTGTCTGAGGCCAGATCTGAACTCAGGTCCTTCCGACTCCAGGGCCGGCGCTCTACTCACTGAGCCACCTAGCCACCCCATGTACTATCAATATTACCATGTTCGTTTTACAGATTGAGGTAAGTGCCTCTCCTCCACCTAGCTGCCTTTTGCTCCACAAAGCTCTATAGTTAAGCCATGAGTAAGTAACTTCAAGGCTACTCTCATTTATTGGTTAGAGCTGGAAGGGTTCTGAACAGTCATCTTGTTAAGCCTTGAATTTTCTAAGACTGAGGAAGGGGAATATCTTGCCCACTAAGTGGAAGAACCAGCTTTCAGATTCAGGCCATTTGACTCCAAAGACAGTATACTTTCTATTAGAGCACAGTACAGTATGGATATCTCCTCTAGAAAAAAGCAATTCCGAGGTTGTAGGAAGGTCCTAAAGACTCACCTCAAGTACTACACTTTTTCCTGATTTCCCCAACTGCTAGTGCTTTCCCTCCCAAACTACCTTACATATATATATATATATGTATATTTTCTCTTTATATTTATCCCTGTATACACATATATCTAATATATATATGTGTGTGTATATTAGATACAGTGTCTCAAAAGTCTTACTACAGTTTTAAGCTATTAAAGCTTAATAGATCTATCTAATCTCTCATTATCTACCCATTCATCCATTTCTATCTACCTATCATCCACCTCTCTATCATTTATCTTTATGTATGTATGTATATACTTATATATGTGTATGTATACATTATATATGTATGATGTATATATACTTAAGTATACATATATCTCCTTTTAGATCTCCTTATCTTCCTCATTAGAATGCTAGTTTCTTGTGAGAAAATACTACTTCATTCTTTATTTCTCTCTGAGCCTAGCACAGTGCCTGGCACAATAGTAGGTACTTAATAAATGCACAAAAATGATTGACTGATTAATGCACAATATGATGGACACCAGGAGCTTCTGAAATGTGTTCCCTGAAACTACAGGGACTCTCTTCAGGTTCCTCAAAACAAAGTCTAGCTATGTAGGAAGTGTCTTCTTTATATCTTCTCTGTCATCCCCAAGTCCTTTACAGTCTCACAAGCAAGAAGGGAAGTGTAAAGATTATAGAAAAGAGAGGGGGTATGTCTTACCTCAAGCATTTGAAACCTGCCAACATCCAGGAGAAAAAGAGAAAACCCTTAACAACTTTTACTTAGAGCTGTAAATTGGCTCAGCCCTCAGCAGTACCTGCCAGATATCAAGTCTAAATGACAGCTTGGGGTCATGGAAACAAAGTACCACAAGGAGACAAGAGACCTGCTTCTGTGACTCTGGAACCACAGGGAAGTCACTTCACCTACAGGCTGGAGTTCCATCATTTGTAAAAGGGGAGAAGAATTACCCTCCATGTCCGAAAGCAGGAGGTTGGATTAGGTGATCTCATCAGGTCCCTTCTAGTTCAAATGCCTTATAAATCTATTAAAAATCCTTATGTAATAACAGTTCTGAATATTATCTTTGTAATCAATCCTAAGGTCTGCTATGAGAAAACCCCATTAAACTTGTCATGATCAAAGTCAGAGAAACAGCTAAGGGTCACACAGAGAATGGTCAAGGAGTATCTAGGGTAAACTCCAGGGAAACCAACTCATGTGAAAACAGGTTTATGAGCCAACATTTGTTTCACTCCTTTAAGTCTCAACAAGGAGGAAGTTATATTCTTCTCATCTTGGCCCCCTAAAGCCCAGTACAAAGTCAGAAATTGGGAAAAGAGGTAGATTTGAGAAGGTTCCAAATGCACATGACATATTTCTAAGCCCTGTTCTGTCCTGGGATTAAATATCATCATTGCTATTTAAATCTTGTATTGATATTCAACTTTTAACCCCCTATGTATATCATGGGAAACAGCATGGTACAGGGATAAGAACTCTGAGTCTGAGGACCTAGGTTCAATACTTCTGAGGCTAATTCCCTATGTGACTTTGGGCAAATCACTTTGGCCTCTTTGTTGTTGTTCAGTCATTTTAATCATGTCAGACTCTTTTGTGACCCCATTAGGGATTTTCTTGGCAGAGATACTGGAGTGGTTTGGCATTTCCTTCTCTAGCTCATTTTATAGATGAGGAACTGAGGCAAATAGGGTTAAATGACTTGCCCAGGCTCACACAGTTAGTATCTAAGGCAAGCTTTGAACTCAGAAAGATGAGTTTTCCTGCTAGAGGCCCAGCACTCTCTCCATTATGCCACCTAGTAACCCCTCAGTGATTAATAAATGTTTACTATTAACTTTAACTTTGAATCCTGAACATTAAGCATAGTGTCTTGCAAACAGTAAGTGCTTAATAAATGTTTAGTTATTGTTGATGGGCTCTAAAGTCCCTTCTAGCCTCCATAGTTATGATCCTATTATTGATTCTATAATGTATCTTTGTCATTAAATCTGAAACTTGTTAAGGTGAAAGCTTTTCCTCTCTATATCGTATTAAAGATACTATAAGCCAGGGGCCTCTGTTGGGCATATAATGTAAAACTGAGCCTTTGTTTTCAACCATAGCTTAAATAAATCAACCAAGAAATCAAAAGGCATTTATTAAGTTCCTATATAAGCCCAGTACTGTGTGACCAGCCATTGGAGATACAAAAACAATGAAGCAAAGTCTCCTTTCAAAGACCTTACTTACAATATCTACTGGAGGAGACAGCACATGCCTCTACAAGTATAAATAGGAGAAACACATAATAAATACAAGGTAGTTTCGTAGGGAGGGCACTAGCAATTGTGATGGGATCAAGAAAGACTTAATTTAGAAGGTGGTTCTCAAGAGCCACATCCCTTTATGTACTGAGGAAAGTGAGATTCTATGAGGCAGAGGTAAAGAATACATTCCAGGCATGGGCTATTGGCCTGTACAAAGGCACGGAGATGGGAGATTGATGCCATGTGTGAACAAAAAAGCAAAGGCCAGCTGACTGTGCTCTACGGTATAGGAAGGAGTAATGAAAAATTATACTGAAAAAAAGCAAACCTGGGATAGATGATGGTAGGTATTCCCCCCTCAATTCTCTCCTCCATGGAATAAATGAATGAATGAATTTTCTTATGTAAGGCTTTCTACGTTATTTAACTAAAAAAACAAGCATGGAAAACATTTTAAAAGACTCCAGTATATTTGAGAGATCATAGAAATAAGGGAAAAGTAACGTTCGTTCATGCATAGACATCCGTAAGGGGAATACAATGCCTGCTAAAATGACCATGTGTTCTGCTTCCCCACTATTTGTAGGTGGGTGAAACTTGGCTGCAATGGATACCAAGAATTGCCTTAAAAAGAGAGAGAGAGGAAAAAAAAAGATTTACAACCAGGCAACATGTAGCCTGTTGAGTATGGGTGAAAGGGAGCTGAGGTTGCCCCAAGGCAATTACCTTGGTGACTTCAGAGGATTTACAAGCTGATTTTATATAGTATTTATACCAGGCCTTTTGTGGGTTTTCTCCCATCCCTTCTGGCCTTTCTGAGTCACTCCATGAGCTCTCCAATGTGCATACAAGAGGTGATTACCTTGGTGATCAACCCAATGTTTTTGTGTTTTGGGTTTGTTTTTTTTTTCCATTTTGTCTTTTGTCTTTTCAGCACTGAACACTGTTCTGGACACATAGTAGGTACATAACTAACTGAAGAATTAAATTTGACTCTGTAGTACATTAGGCATGGTCCTGCATTTATTCATTTACTTAACTATGTGCCCCACACTGTTCTAAAAGGCCCTGTGGGTCTTACAGAAGGATCATAAGGCTCAGTTGCATCCTTAATAATGAGCTTCACTGAGTAGTAAAAAGAACAATTTTAGGCTGGCATTCCAGGTTCTACCACAGTCCACAAGTGGCCTCTCCCACATTATCCACTCTCCTACTATCCCCACCCAATGCCTGAGCCTCACCTTTCTAATTTGTAAAACAAAGATGGTGGGCCTTCCCACCTAACCCTCTTCCCAGGCTTCTGTGAGGTGGAAAACAAAACCAGCCAACATCTTAGTGGGTACTTCAGATCCTCATGGCATCCTAGATCTAGGACTGGGTACATAGCTTTTTGCATTGTCTTGGCAGTCTGGTAAAGCCTATGAATGAACCCCTTCTCAGAATAATGCTTTTAAATGAAAAAGATAAAATACATAGGATTATAAAGGAAACTAACTCTAATGAGTTACAGTTATCAAGATATTAAAAAGAAAAAAAAATGTTCATGGGTCTCCTGAAATATTTCCACAGCCTCCTCCCTTGAAGTTCAGGGACCCCAGATTAAGAACTGATCTAGAATAGTGGTGTCACTCAAGTAGAAACAATCCCTGCTGCAGCAAAATGACCCAGAAAACAACAAATTCACATTGCCAATGTTATAGTTTGTTTTTATTTATTTTGTTAAACATTTCTGTTTTAATCTGGTCCAGGCTCTCTGAAGTTTTGCCACCACCTTGAACCCTGTGACAAGAGCACCTTAGAGGTCATTTGGTACAGACCTTTAGTTTTTGAGATGATGGAGGGAAACTGAGGCCCAAAGAATTAAAGTGACTTGTCTAAGGTCAAAGAGGTAGTCACTGGAAGAGTCAGTCCTCTTCCCACTGCATTACAATATCTCCATTTGGAAAGTTAGCAGCACTAATACAGACACAAACTGTTTTTATTTCACAAGAAAAGTAGGATGAGGGGACACCAGCAAGGGAACACAGAATCATGGATCTAGAGCTAGAAGAAACCATCTAGTTCAAATCCCACAACTCCTCATTTTATTTTTTATTAATTTTGGAGGGGGAAGGCAATCAGGGTTAAGTGACTTGTCCAGGGTCACACAACTAGTAAGTATCTGAGGTCACATTTGAACCCAGGTCCCCCTAACTCCATGACCAGTGCTCTATCCACTGCACCACCTAGTTGCCCTCATTCCTCATTTATAAATGAAGAAACCGAGGCCGATGGAGGTTAAATTACTAGTTCAAGGACACACAGTTGTGTCATAAATGAAACATAAACCCAGGTCCTCTGACCACAGGTCCAATATTCTTTCCAATGCACTTCATTCCTTTGAAAAGTTAAGAAGGCTATACAGTTACAAGTGACTTTATTTCATAAGATAAATGGGATGTGGAATAAACTCTAGAGGGAGGAGTGAAGATGGAGATTATCAACCTAGAAAATAGAGCAACTATTTAGGCTTTGATATTAAAAGCCATAACAAATAGAGCGCAGGCCCTGGAATCAGAAGGACCTGAGTTCAGAGCCGGCCTCCGACACTTAATCCACACAAACAAAAACCTAGCCGTGTAACCTTGGGCAAGTTACTTAACCCCAATTGCCCTAAAGGGGCGGCTAGGTGGCGCAGTGAGTAAGAGCGCCGGCCTCGGAGTTGGGATGACCCGAGATCAGATCCGGCCTCAGAAAATGAGCACCCACGCATAAATAATGACTAGCCGTGTAACCTTGAGCAAGTTACTTAACCCCAATTGCTTTAAGAAAAAAAAAAAAAGCCATAACAAGTGTTGAGAACGAAGACTCTGATAGTGGTGATGTAGGGTTTGATTTACTCCTTAGAGGGGATCCTGTACCAGAGGCCCTGCCCACAGGCCTATTTCTGTCTTTTCAGGTGGGTTGGGGGAGTTTCAAAAGGGTTCCCACCATTCTTCTGATGAACAGACTACAGCCAGTGTGCTGAAGGCCACGGTGTGCTCTCTAGATTATGACCTATACTTAGATCTAAGTGTTCTGAGAGGTAAAGGCACTCTGGCCTGGACATATCATGATGGGATTCCATGTGAAAGAAATAAGAAGCAATGCATGACTGCATTTTTCCTCCATCCATCCCTCACTGCTGTAGGAGGCTTGGACAGACATCTGGAGGCCTGGCAGGTGCGGGTTGCATACGAACGTTACCCCCATCTCCAACCAATTTCCAAGTCTAAAAAATAGGTTTCAATTCTGTTCAAATTAGCAAACATTTATTAAGTGCTTCCAATATTCCAAGACTAGGCTGCCAGGGGGAGAAACCAAACAAGAAACTGAGGTCTCAGGAAATGAAATGGTAGAAAGCTCAGATCCCTCTGAAAACAAATCCAGCATTTTTTCTATTATACCCTGTTCACTCTCAGAGTGGTAATAATCACTATCTCTCATCCCTCATATCTTGTCGATTTCATATTTGCAATTTCTCTCAAATATGCTCCCTTCTCCTCTAACACTGCCCCCCTTCTGTTACAGACCTTCATCAATCACCTCATGCCAGCCTCAAGTCTCTCCCCACTCCAATCCATCCTCCATACAGCCACTAAAGTGATTTTCCTAAAACACAAGTCAATATCACATCCCTACCCAACAAACACCATGGCTCCCCATTACTTCTAAGGGCAAATGCATAATTCTCTGCTTGACATTCAAGGTCCTTCATAACCTAGCCTCCTTCTACCTTTCCAGCCTTCTTATACCTTACTCCCCAACACGTACTCTTCAATCCAGTAACACCAGGCTCCTGGCTCTCCCACAAGTAAGAAACTCCACTCCCTCGTGCTTAGAATGCTTTCTCTCATCATCTCTGCCTATGGACCTCCTTGGCTTCCTTTAAATGCTAACTGAAACCTCACCTTCTACAGAAAGCCTTTCCCTGGCCCTCCAAATTCTAGTGCTTTCCTTCTTCTAATTATTTCCCATTTATCCAGTATCTAGGTTTGTTTGTATATATTCACATGTCGTCTCCCCCATCAAATTGTGATCTCCTGGAGGGGAGGGGCTATCTTTGGCCTTTTTTTTTTTTTTGTATCCCTAGTACACAGTGCCTGGGGATAGTAGGTGCTTGATAAGGATTTAGGGACTGATAAACACTGCAAAGGATTAGTAAATAAGTCTGAGACAGCAAAAGGTTAAGTGAATTGTCAAGAGCTTTTTGGTATCAGAGGCAGGATTTGAAACCAGGTCTCCAAGAACCCAAGTTTAGCATTGTACTGGGGTCATCTCCAGTTGTCCTGATCTATATCTTGCCACTGGACCCAGATGGCTCCGAAGAGGGGGAGAAAGTGGGACTGGTGACTTTGCACAGCCCTCCCTCAACTAAATCTAATGCACTTACAAGTCATGGCATCATCTCCCTGACATCATGGTCCTCTTCTGAGAATGAATGACAAACAACACCTCTACCTTTTGTTCTTTAGTTATATCAGTCGTGTTGAATTCTTTGTGACCTGATTTGAGGTTTTCTTGGTACAGATACTGGACTAGTTTACATTTCCTACTCCAGCTCATTATACAGATGAGGAAACTGAGGCAAACAGGATTAATCGACTTGTCCAAGGTCACATCACATTTGAACTCAGGCCTTTCTGACTCTAGACTCAGAGCTCTACCCACTGTGCCACCTAGCTGCCCAGGATGTGTTCCTAGGTTAAATATAACAACATCAATGCATCATTAGCAGGGAGAGACCACAGAAGTGGTCTCATTTTACAGAGGGGGAAACTGAGATACATGGAAGTGAAATAACTTGGTAATACATACAGAGTCAATGTTGGGATTTAAACCTAGGTTATGGAATCACAGGAAAATAGACCTGGACCTGGAGATTCCTCAGAGGCCAACTAGTCCATTTTGAATCTGTGGAAACTAAGGCCAGGAGAGGTTATAAAGGACTTATTCAAGGTAATCAGGAGGAAAGAAAGAATTTGAACCCAGGCCTCCTAAATGCTTTTTCCAATATAGCCAGTCATCTCGAGGGCTTTTTCCAGCATATTCTATAATGTCCTCCTAGGCAATCTGAAGAGTGAGAGACATATTGAAGAAAGATTCCTGAATGAGAGAAAAGGCTAGAATGGGTGACCTCTAAGACCATTCCAGCTCTGTTTCTAATGAGTGTGTAGACCTCAGGCGAGGAGAGAGGAGCAAGCAAAGGACAAAATGGAAAGGCCCAGGCAAAGCAGAAGTAGGCACGTAGCTGAGATTGCAAGAGGTCTTTGGGGTGAGATAAAGAGTTCATAACTTCAGCAATTAACTCTGAAGACAGGACTGCCAGGAGCACTGAATGTGGGAAGCAAAGCAGTCGCCTCATCCCGTGGGCGGCCAAACCCAAGGTCCCTTTTGTTCCCTCCCGGCTTGCAAGTCAATTAGCCTCCTGATGCAAGATGGATTTATTCTTTTCCTTTTTAGTAAATCAATTACAATCTAGGATTTATAGCCCATTGAGTTATTATTTTGATTCAGGCACATTCTTGAAACCATGCTTTGTCAGGGGGCCGGATGGAGCGTTTGTAAAACTGTGTATTTAGACCTCAGAGCCGGCCAAAATACTTATATGCCATAATGATTTTTAACAGTAATGTAGAATACACAGCAGTTAATTGTGCCATTTATTCTCTCTATCCATAATTGTATGTGATAGCAATTTAATTATTGCCGGCACAAACTGAAGACATCACATGCATGATTTCAAACTGAATAGAGAGTTAGATAATATCCCCAGCCCCTTAAAAGAGGAAAACAGAGCCTGGTTACTAAGCAGCTGGGACTCGGGCTATAAATATACCTCGATTGGTAATAACCATCTATACTTTATGCAACAGAGAATTTCATGAATTTGGTTAAGTAGCTCTGAATAAGCTGAATTCAATTGAATAATCTCAAGAAAAGATTTTGAGAAGCTCAGATGAATATTTTAACCAACAATAATATTTACCAGCTGACATTCAGTATTAAAGTGAATAACTATGAGATGAAAGCTGCAAAGTGACCTCACCAGAGGTTCAGGAAAGTGGATGTCACAGGCTGAACCCGTAAAGTAGGAGTCAAAACATATGAGCTCTAGGCTCAACTCTGACAGCCCGGGGGGCCTTGGGCAATCCAACACAATGTAGTAAAGCACCTACCTGCTGGGTAACACAGTGTATAGAGGCTGGGTGTTGGATTTAGAAAGACACATCTTTTTGAGTTCAAATCTGACTTCAGACACTCACTAGCTTTGTGACCTGGGCAAATCACCTAACCCTATTTGCCTCAGTTTCCTCATCTGTAAAATGATCTGGAGAGGAAAATGACAAGCCACTTCAGTGTCTCTGACAAGAAAACTCCAAGTGGGGTCATGGAGAGTCGGACAGAACTGAACAACAACAACAAACTTAGTGTGCCAGGGCGCTATGTTAGGGTAGGGTGGGACAACAGAGAGAAATTCGAGATTTGATGTCAGAAGATCTGAATTTAAATCCTGGTGATGCCATTTGCTACCTATGTGACTTTAAGGCAAGTCAGTTCATCTCTCTGGGCCTCAGTTACCACATATGTAAAATGACATAAATCTATGGCCTTACAAACCATCAGGAACTAGACTTGTGACTTCACTGTTATAGGGAATTACTAGGTAAGGAAACTACCTTTACCAATTCTAGCTATTGCTGTTCTGTTACTGCAGGTGCCTTTGGATCTCCCCATTTGGGGTTTTCTCGACCAAGACACTGGAGTGGTTTGCCATTTCCTTCTCCAAATCATTTATAGATGAAGAAACTGAGGCAAAGAGGGTGAAGTGACTTGCCCAGGGTCATATAGGTCAGAGGTAGGATCTGAACCCAAGTTTCTTTCCATTGTACCATACTACTCCTTGATGAGCAACCTTGAAAATCACCAAGAACCCCTGCAAATGGCACTGGGCAGTGCACTGCTCAGTCACCACACATTTTCTTTGATAAATATGAGGATTAGTCAGAGAGAACACATTTAGATCATGATTGGTCTTCAGCCCTCCATTCAAGGAGACGGAGAGTGTCCCAGTCTGGGTCCCAGTCGTGGCTGCTCGACTAACTAACTATACAGCCTGGGTCAAGTCTCTTAAGTACTCTGGATCTGGGTTTCCTCTTCAGGAGCTAAATAATCTCTAAGCATTCTTCCAGCCCTATCATTCTAGGAAATGAAATTTTAAAAACATCTCAAGAGCTAAACCCTTGACATAATATGATGCTTCCCCAGTTTCAGACTTGAAAGGGTCCTCAGAAGTCATCTGGCCAAACCCTTCCTTGAGCAAGATTCCCTTCTATGATATTCCACTTATGATATATTCCACTGTTTGTTGAGTTGTGTTGTGTCTTATTTTTCATGACTCCATGTGGGGTTTTCTTGGCACAGACACTGGAGTGATTTGCCATTTCGTTTTCCAGATCATTTTACAGATGAGGAAACTGAGGCAAACAGGGCTAAATAGCTTGTCCAAGGTCACATAGTAAGTGTCTGAGGCCAGATCTGAATTCAGTCTTCCTGACTCCAAGCCTGGCACTCTATCCTCTGTGCCACTCAGTTGTCCCTGTTTCACTTTGGGATAGTCCTAATTGTTAGTAATTTTTTTTCCTTCCAGAAAGCCCAAATCTATCTTTCCGACCTTCTTATTCACTGTACCTAGTTTGCTATCTGAGGCCACATAGAAAAAATAAAGCCCCCTTTCCACATGCTAGTCATTCAAATACTTGAAGATAAATAGCTGCTCTCCCCATGACCCAAGGTTTTTCTTCTCTTTAACCAGGCTAAATATCACCATTCCTTTATTCTATCATTGTATGGCATGATGGTCTGTAGATCCTTAACCATCCTGGTTTTCTTCCTCTATGAGAATTCCAGCAAGTAAATGTCCTTCCTACAATGTGGCTCTCAGTACTGAAAACAACACTTCAAATATGGTCAGGCCAGGGCAAAGCACAATAGGATTTTATATAAGCTCCCATAATTTGGACATTATGTTCCTACTAATGACACCTAAGACTGCATTAGCTTTTTTTGGCTACATCATCATATTGTTGACTCACATGGAGCTGACAATCCATGAAAATGCCCAATTATGTCTGCTTTTCTGAAAAAAAACCTATAACCCAACACACCCAAACAAGAAGCAGGGAATGAAATGAGTTTCCATTGTTGGAGATTAGGTATGGGGTCCATCTGTTAACAGAAAGCTACCTTGACTTTTGGGCCTCTGGGAGGAGGGGTTCCATCAGATTTGGGGGGGGGGTCTACAAAGAAGGTATGGTATTAAAGAGCATTTATCTTACATTGCACTGCTTATAATGACGCCAAATACTGAAGTTGGGCTCCTCATAGCCAGTATACTGGTTTTCTTTGAATATTAGCCTACCCACAGTCCTTATCTCAGTAAAGATAGCACAAGGATGACCAAATTGGGAAAGTTGAAGAACATGAAGAGAGGGGAAGCTTCCTACTTCACATCAAAGCTAAAGAGGGGTAGAGAATATTATGTATTACATTCCTGACTTCTAGGATCTCACTTAGGTAACACTAGTTCTGCCAAATACTTCATTTAAAAAAAGAACTATCTCTCTGTGTCCCAAAACCAATGCTAACATCTTCTCATAAAACAAGCCTAAGTTTCCTAAGGATGAGGTCTAAATTCCTGCATGCTCCCTACTGGCTTCCTGACCTTAGGCAAGTCACTTCTCTGGGCCTCTGTTTTCTTTGCAGTGATTTCTAATATCTTCTCCAGCTCTAACAATTTATATATGTGTTTTGCATTGCCCTACTGTACCAAACAGAGATCTGGGCATATGAGCAGATCTTGATTCATAAGTCCTTAAGAATGAATGAAGGAATATTTTAAAAGCAGTAAGTGCCAGTCACTGTGCTAAGTGCTGGGTGATGAACAGTGACCAGGAAATAAGAGAATCAGAAAAAAGCCTTTATTTTGCCCTTGACTTTCCCTCTTCTCTAGGTCTTGTACAAGGTACTCGCTTTAGCGATGAACTCCAAGCCTAAGTTATTAACAATGACCTTAATAGTAATACATTAGGTCTCTATAAATTGTTACTATAAAAATAGAGATTGTCTCCTGTGAAAGTTATAGGATGTCTTAGTATTTAATGGGAACAACTTAAAGCACTTCCTATTTTTTTTCTAGGGGATGGAAAGGGAACAAACATTTATTAGGCACCTACTATGCTCCAGGCACTTGCTAAGTGCCTTGTGAATATTACCTCATTTGATCCTTACAACAACCCTGGGAAATAAACACTATTATTTTTATTATCCCCATTTTACAGTTGAGACAGAAGATTAAGTGACTTGCCCAGGGTCACATGTGTAACACACAAGTAAATATCTAAAGCTGAGTTTGAACTCAGGTCTTCCTGACTCTGGGCCCAGTACTCTGTGTCACCCAGCTAAACACTTTTTATAGCTATGATCTCATTTTGATCCTTATAACCCACTTTTGGAGAAAGACAGTCCAACAATTCTTCTTCTTCCTTGATAGATGAGGAAACAGAGTTCCGGGGAATTGAAGTGATTTTCCCAGGGTCACATCAGTAATTAGACCAAGGTTGGGACTAGAATTGAGATCTAACTCCCAGTTCAGTGAGGGTTCCACTACATGAATGAATCTTCCTTGAGGGCAGGCCACAGCACTTTTATTTTCCCTAGTTTTTGAGGTGTTCCTGCTGCTCCACCTTATGTTTATCCTGTGATTAACATTTACATATGGTAAATTAACTATAGCACCTAGTATAACGAAATAAGCAGGCATAGTGCTGCCTAACAGACACAAACAGTAGTTGGTCTCAACACTCTACTTTCATTCAATTTCAAATGTACAGGATCAACAAGCAGGAGGTTGGAAAACCAGAGCCATCAATGCCCTCAGTTCCCAGTGGCAATGCCACAAAGTATATGGCATTATTAAATTAAATCATCATATCCAGGCTGCTCAAGTGATGCTCAGATCTGTGGCTTGGATTTTTCAAGGGCTGTGACTAAAAGGACCAGGAGACAAGGGAAGACAGTTGGGAATAAAGAGGGGGGGAGAAACCAAAGCTTGAATTGCTGATAGGCCTGGTGACAGGCTGCTGAAGTGGGCAGACCAATTCTTCAAGGTCAGCATGGGAAAGCTAGGGATGAGCACTCAATTCATTCTTTTTCTTTTACCAACAAATAATTAACACAAACTTTTCAGGAAGCTGTCTTTCCTACTCTCTTAGTTACAAACTGAGCATCTGGCATTCAAAGTAAAAAAAAATAACAAAAAACCCTTGGTCTATATAAACACTTGTAAATATGACTCCAAGCTACTTTTGTTCCTCCTATAATCCTGAATTACAAGATTCTGGAAAGGGCTGGTCATTAGTGACTCCAATTCACAACTGTAAAGAAGGATCATATATGTATGTATACATATGAAGGTATGCAAGGATCTCTATCCATCTATCTTTCTACCACCTATAACATGGTAGGAATTCTTATTGTGTATATCTACATTCTTATTCAGCCAAGCAACAAGTGCAAGATAAACATTTATTGAGCACCTACTTACTGTAAGTCAGGCACTGTGTCAGGTCCAGTGTATATTACAGTCCACAGCACCAGGGCCGCAGGTTATCCTGATTCTGTCTTTCAGAGGCATTCAGCTCATCCACCCTTGAAATCAATATCTTAGGAAATAATAGCCCACATACTGGCAAATAAACCCCTACAAACCCAACCTTAACACTGAAGAAACTGCAGCTGGCCTAGTTCCCCAAGTCAGTAACTTGGTCCTATTTGCCAGATGACAAAATACTTAAAGAAGATTCTTTAAAATTGTCAATGGCATACCAACTTTACCATATTCTGGGTGTCTTTGCATCACCCCCCCCCCGAAAAAAAAGTACTGCCCAAATTGATCTATGAAAATAAAGTCCTGTTCTTCCCTCAGCTCAATAACCTGACTTGAAAATGGTTTGAAGTCATTAGAAATCCTCATTCCAGCTATCTGCTTCTGCCTTCCCAGAGCATCATAAAGCATCTGGTATGGTATGTACTTTATTAGAGAGTCAGCAACAGAGCAATGTACTAGACTGTGGCATTTGGTGCCTAACATGGAGAAAGGCAGGTCTGGGGAAAACCCTGGCATGCATTCATCTCTAAATCTTTTGAAAAGATCATGATTCTTGCTTTAGAAGAACTCTTTCCTCAGTATCTCCCCTAGGGAACAAATATGAAATTCAAACTATTCCACTATGTTTTCTCTTTCCCCCTTTTTGGCAAGATCTCATTGCAGCAAAAGAGTAAAAGCCCATTTAGTGCTAAGTGCATCCAAGGCATTCCCTTCAAAAAGCCTCTTAGGCTCCCAACCCAAAAGGAGTGCCAACTTTAATAGTGCCCGGAAGCAATGCTTTAGTAATGAATGACTGACTACATACCACTCACTTAAAGGAGATGTTAGCTGATAACAGCAGAGACACCCCAGCTCAAAGGCAGGGTTAAACAACCAAGAGAACCAAGTTAAAGGAACACCTACCAACGCTGGTGATCTTTTGGGAGACCAGATCTTGCAGCAATGATCCAATCGCAGGGTTGTGTTTGGAATATAACTCATATCGATTAATGCCAATGTGAAATTTTAGCCAGTTGGGATAGGTGTCAACAGCTGTCTCCCCCGTGGGTAAGAATTCTTCATCTTCATTACCTTCATTTTGCCTACCAAAAAGGGGGGAAGGAGAATAGGAAAAAAACAACAACAAACATTTATTTGTGGGTTCTGAATCAATAACTAATAAAGGACAAAGAAATATCTATTTTTCACATAAATGTGATGGGCATGTGAGTGGCACAAAGAAAACATTTTTTTGTCCTATTTTGGGCATAAATTGAAAAAAGCAAACAAACCTCAAGTCAAAATAAATACATTTCGTGCACATTGTTGGAATGAATCTCTACTGAAAGTGTTACCCTTGCTATTTTAGGGTTAAGGTGTCTATATGTGTATTTGTCAGCGGATGTGTTTTAACATCCAGTAACATCTTTAAAGACCATAATCTTTATTTACTCTCTGGAGACTCTGTAGAATGACTGTAACTTAAGCAAAACAGATACCAAAATGTCAAAGCCATCCAGAGCCTCTCTTTTGTAAGAGGAATATGTCCTGAAAATTGGCTGACAATTATAATGTCAAATTAAGATATTATACTGTAGATTGTTCCTGGGGAGCAAAGGAAACACAATTTCCTTTGACTGCCTTCTAAATGTAAATCACAAATATGTCCCAGGTCTGCAGGAAATCTGCCTTTTGCTTTAAGCTATTGTTCTAACAAGGAGGTGTATGAATTATGCTAAGTGCTAAATTGATTTTAATTATATAAGCCTTGGGAGCAATAGCTAATAGGAACAAGAGGGGTAGACTGCTATCAGACCTTCCACCCACTTGCTCCGTCATCAAATCCCTCTTCTAGAGGTCAGTGGTACATATAGTCACTGTGGCTAGCCCTCTGACTGCAGCATGAAGCTGAGTCAAGGGAGGAAAATGGAACTTTCCCAAGTGGCTGTTAACTTGGGGCCAAAAAGGTCATCCCCTCCAGATGATGTTCTGTCCTGCAAACCCAAACCCAAAATGGAAAATGGAAGGGGATGGAAGACAGAAATCGGACTGGCTGTTCTCCTGCTGTCTGTCTTATACTTTATGTACCAAGCAGTGACAGAGACCCGAACAATGTCCCTGAGTGGGAGAGAGGGTGCTTTTGTATTAGCGACAAGTCTCTGAATATCTTCCCTCCCCACTCCCTTCAAATTTTCAAGCTTTCCCTTAAAAATCAATGGGGAAGGCAGAGCACACTAAATTGGGGGCGGGGGGGGGGAATAGGGTGGGCGTGAAGGAGTTATGCTGGGGTGGGATTGGGGATAAGGAGCTAGTTGGGGTAGGGACTGGATAAAGCACCTGAAGGGCGGTGGAGGTAGGAAAGAACCTATATGTCAAGAGAGAAGGGATACGGTCAGACGTCAACATCTTGAAGTTTTCTTACCATCTGTTCATTGGGAACGTTATTATATAAAATACCATTGGCAGTTACTTTCTCCAGCCTTGGAGGGAGTTAATATTTCACTACTCTGGCTTACAACATCTGTGTGTTTATTTTGATCTGGGAAGTTAGGAAGAAAGGAGGGAGGGCTTAAACCAGGCCATTTTTAAAAGGTGGTCCATTCTAAGCGAAAGATCTTTCCATGTCCTGACAGTCACATAAAACCTTCCCTACCTCTCAGCTCAAATGGGTTCAAAGTGCAATTGTCAGTCTTCCTCCAAAGAATCACTTCTGATAGTTTCATTAGCTTTCCTTGTACACTGGACAAGTTTATTTTATTCTCAATGACTGGTTTTTAAAAGATTCATTAGGCGCGTCTGAGACCCACCAGGAAATCATTCTCAGGGCAGAAAAAGATTTCAACCTTATTTAAAGCACAAACCACAAATGCTTTCTGAGATATGGTAAATGGGGGCTATTTAGATCAGTAAGGAATATCTTCCACATAGATCTCCCTTTCTCCAAGCCTAAAGAAAAAACATTTTGGACTTAAGACACCAGGATATCTCTGACCCTGACTGGGCAGAATCACTGAGATAATTTCCATTTCAGGTCTGGATGGCTCAGACTGGGGTGAACTGATCACCTTTTAGCAATGTCTGCATTTCTGAATAATCATTTGGTAGAATTCGGTCCTTCTCACCCTCACCCCACCCCCACCCCTTTTAGGACTTCAAATGGAAAAATCTAATTGTGCTAGCAATGTATGGCAAAACTTGAGAATGAATTTTGGGTAACAACCCCCCTTCCCGTCCGCCCCACCTCCGCCCCCCCCAGTGCCTCTCCACCCCTCTCCTCAAAGCCTAAGGGTTCCCCGGAGTTCTCTCCGGCCGTGGCCACAGAAACATTGCCCCTTCCTCTGCCACCGGACTCACCATTCGGGATTTTCAGCCGCTTTGGGGTTGAAGCGGATGTCACTCTCCACGTTGAACAAGACATCGTCCTCCGTGAGAGGCGGAATGGCGATATTGTAGAGAGGGTGCTGGAACAGGGCGAGCAGCTTGGAGCCGTCCTTCCCCAGCGGCACTTTGCTCGCCCTGCTCCCATCTTGAATGAGGTGTTTGTGGGGGAGACCTCGCTGCGAGCCGCCTCCGCCTCCGCCGCCGCCGGGCTCCAGCCTCTCCAACGCCGCCGCAGCTGCCTCGGAGCGGTCCGCGGCTGCAGCTGTCCCGGCCCCGGCGCCGGTGCCCGTGCCGGGCCCGGGGAGCTTCTCCAGCGAGTGCGAGGTGAGGTTGGAGCTCGGGTCGCTGCTGAAGTCCTGCAGGATCCGCAGGGTGTGTTTGTTAGGCCAGCCCGAATCAGCCCCGCTCTTAGTCCTCTGCTTCGCCCAGCCTTGCGCCTCCTCGCTCGGGGGGTGAGAGCAGGAGCAGCCGGGGTCCCCATCACTCCTGGCCGCGCGCTTCTCCAACTTTGGTAACAGATCGATCACGATGTGCATGGTGCAGGCGATCAAAAACACCATGAGGATGAGCACCCGGAATTTGCGGACCAAGATCATTTTCATGGCCAAGGAGCCTTAAAGAGACTGGGGGGTTGCCGCGAGGAAGAAGCTAATAAATTAAGAGTTTTAAATAGCTAAAAGTGTGTGGAGGGGTTGGGGGAGGAGAGGCTGGTAACGGTGGGTGGGAGAGGCTTTTTCACAGAAAAAGCTCCTTCTTAAAAAATAATTCTATTCTACTCATGGACAAATCAAACAATTAAAGTCAATAAAGTTATCTTCATAAGATAGTTAAAAAATAAATATACTTAGAAGCCACTACCTCCCTTTTTTGTTTTTAGAAAAAAAAACTGCAAAAAAATTCACAAAAGCGTGCCATCTAGAAACTGTTCTTTTATTATTATTATCGTTACTGTGCTTAATACATGGATTCCAGGGAGGCTTTCCCCCCTCCGAAAGGAGGATGGAGAGATGGAGGACGTCTAAAGGGAGAGAAAAAAAAAAGGATGGGGAATTAAAAATAAAAATCACGCACAAACACACACATGCAGCACCCTGTGAAGGATTCAGAAGAGGAAAAAAGAATCATCCATAGCGCTTAGAGAAGACGCGTCTTCCCATCCTCTGGAAAGGGACCCGCGATGCAGCAGAAGCAGCAGCCACGGGACGCGCTCTCGTCCGCAGCCCGGTTACAAACATTGGCTTGCAAAGGCTGCGCTTACAAGATTTCCAAATCCTTGCATCCACCACCACCACCTCCAGCGCCCCGGGGAAGCCAGAGTCCCGGCTGGCTGGGCTCGAACCCGCGGCGCTGAAGCTCGATATCCAGGCACTTGGACGGTTCGGCGTTGACACGGCCGCCAAGGCGAAAAGGAGAGCTGGCACAAAGGACTCACGGAGCCGGGGAGGGGGGGTGGGACGCTGGGAAGGGAGGGGAGGCGACGCTCCCAGGAATCGGTAGCTGCTCTGCCGAGGGGTGGGGAGGGGAAAAGGGTGGGGAGGGGGGGAGATGATGTCTCTCCTAGGATCTCGGCTCAGACTTACATTTCTGCCCTGAGAGAAGAGGGGGGTGGGGAGAAGGGGAAAGGGAGCTGCGAGGAAGAGAAAGCGAACCTCAGAGAGGAGAGAAAAGAGCTTTGGGCAGGTGCAGTGTGAATGCCCTCTTTCAGCTACACTGCATTCTGGAGACTGGTTGGGCTAGTACTGCTGCAGCTCGACTTCTTGGTGGGTGTGTTAAATATTATGTGCAAGCCATGAATCCAGCCTCCCAGACGTCATACTTAAGAGATTGGCTAAAAAAACGCTACAGTGATAGTAACAGGAAAGCCTCTACCAAGAAAGCAAAGCTCTCTCTTTCCCTTTTTTTCCGCTGCTCCTTCTCCCCCTCCTCCCGCCCTGGCCTCACCCCTCAATTCCTCTGCAGCTCCGAGCAGGGCAAGGAGAGGGCGCCTGTTTCTCAAAGGTTTGCAAAAAGAGAAAGAGAGAAAAGGAACCACATGCTAATAGCCTTGCAAAGTGTTACAGCAGCCTGACTGCCTAGACTGGGGGAAACATGAATTCTGCTATGTCATTGTCTGGGCAGGAGACAGCTTTTCCTTTTGGGGGGGGGGGTGAGGGGGAGGAGAAAGTGTCTATTTCTTGCTTTCACACACCCCCTCCTCCTGTCTTCCTTTCCCGTTTTTCAAGCGTCTCCTAAATCGACAACGAAAAAAAAAAAAGAATGCCGAGCGGCGGGTGCCCGGCTTGAGGGTTTGGGATGGACCCCGTGCTGCACGCGCGGATTCCAGCTCAGCAGATAACGCCCTAGAGAAAAATGAGATCAGGCAACTGACCCTATTCTCAGTCCGGCAGGGAGAAGGGTGGGGGAGGCAGATGGAGAGGGAGATAGGAGAGGAAAAAATGGGGTGTGTGTGTGTGTGTGTGTGTGTGTGTGTGTGTGTGTGTGTGTGTGTGTGTGTGTGTGTGTGTTCGTGCCCGAGGCTTTGGTGCTGAAACTCCCGAGCTGGGCGTGTTTACTGATTTTTTTTTTTTTTTTTTGCCACGCAGATGAGATGCCAGACTGCCGAGGCCTTGGGAACGTTGGCTAATCCTCGGTTTTGGACTCAGTTACAACTCACAAGATGAGAACAGGACCCAGGCTGCAGGCAGCCCTGTCTTTAACCCTTGAAGCACCTAGTTCTTCAAGTTGGGATTAAAGCCAGAAGTATGCAGCTGGAACTGTCCCACTGCGATGTTTGCCAACTTTGGGATGGAATCTCTGTATGACTCGGCTTCTTAACCTTCTTCTGTGCTCTGTGGACCGCCTCCTCCATGCCCCACCCCCATGTCCGTCTGGTGAATCCGATTGACCTCTTCTTAGAAAAAGGTTTTTAAATGTATTAAAATAAAAATACTTAGGATTACAAAGGAAACCGATTATTCTGAAAGTTATTAAAATTAAAAACACACAAGTTCACGGACCTAAGGTTAAGAACCTTATTTTTATTAGAGCACTTATCTAATACTAAAAGATCCTTTCATTTCTTTTCCTGCCCTGCACACAGTAAACACTTATTAAATGCTTATTGGCTTATATTATACTGTTATATTAATAATATGGAATAATATATTAACGACTTACCATCAATCATATTACTAATGTAATGTACTAATAACATAACTGTTTCTATTACATGGCCATATTAATAATATAACATTATACATTAGTATAATAATGTATAATTGCTTATATCATGCTGTCATGTCATATTAACAATATAACATTAATACTAATATAACTGCTTATATCAACCCTATGAGTTAGGTAGCATCAATATTGAACTTGTCTTTTAAAAATATTTTGATAAATTATATTTTAAAATAATTGGCTTCCCCCCTAGTGCTTGGTGTTTTATTTTATACTTATAAAATCTTCTGAAAAGGGGTCTTCAGGGTTCACCAGGATGCCAAAGGAGCCTAAGACAGAAAAAGGGTTAAGAACCATGCTGAATCCAAGCCTCCTTATTTTGCAGATGAGGAAACTGAGACCAGGAGAAGTAAAATATCTCTTCTAAATTCACATAGCATGGAAGAACTTGAAAATTCAAACTCAGGCCTTCTAACCATAGAGCCCAGGCTACTCCTACATTCTGCAGAAGGCCTTTCTCATCTTTCCCTTCCTTTTCACCTGCTCAAACCACCTTCCCTTCCTTTCTTTTGAGAATATTTTCCATTTAATCTGGATGTAATCTGTAATCTATGGGTATGCAGTTATTTGTCCCTGTCAGAATGTGAGTTCATTGAGAATAGGGACCATGTTGTTTTGTTTTGTTTTAAACCTTTATTAGTATCCTCAGCACTGCATAATTCCTGGCACATAGTAAGGACTTAATGCTTGTTGACTGATTGGCTGGCCTGCCTCTACTCACAATAGCCCCAAGAGATAAGCAAAGACTGTCACACCCATTTTATAGATAAAGAAACTCAGACACACACACACACACACACACACACACACACACACACACACATAAAGGGACTTGCCCATAGTCATACAGTGTTAGAGCTGGCATACTAATTGTCAGTTCCTGATACCAATTTCAACAATCTTTTCACTACTTCACACTACGTTGATTTTTGGAGTAGCTATGAGGGCCAGTGGGCGCGGAGAAGGACTCAAAATGACTTCTTTCTAGCTCTCAGAATACTTCTGGGCTACCTTTCCTTTTCATCAGTCCTTACAGAGTACAAATTAATCTTAATATTAGGCTTTGAAAGAAAAGATTAAATCTCCTTGGGAAATAAAGATAAAAAAGAAACTTTTTTTCTGGTTTTGAAATGCATTAGCCTTTGAGATTTTTGAGGTATGTTGGAAAGAGCACTGACTGTGCAGTTTGAGGATCTGGGTTCAGATCCCATGTCCAACCCTACCAGTGTGATTTGGGGCCCATCATTTCACTTCCCTAGGACTCAAGATGGCCTCTGGGGTCCACTACAGATTTAAATCTATGATCATATATAGCACATATGTAATTGTATATGTTCATAATAGTATATAAGCAAGAGTTGGCTTTTTGGCCAGAGCAGGAATATAGAAATCATTATATAAAAAGAAGTGTTACCTTGTTGATACAGTAAAGTAAAAAGGGCACTGGACTTGGAGACAGAGGACCTGAATGATTTCTAAAGGCCCTACCACTAATTGGATGTGTGAATGGACAAATCCTGTCATCTCTTTCAGGTCTCTGTCAAACAAGGGGGTTGGAAAAAGCATCTTATAAGGTTTCTTTCAGCTTTCCAGTTCTACAAATAAGCAACCATGTTCAATGTAGAGCTAACAGAAAATGAAAAACAAATATTTCCAGAAATGAAATCAAGCCTATGTAAAGCATAGATCTGCAGCTGTCAAACAAACCAGCAAAAGCATAAAGATGAGTATTTTACTTCATGGGGAAACTTGGAATAGGAAGAATTAGCTTGCTATAGTTAGAATTTGGCTGGAAAACAGGAAAGACTGGAAGAATTGGGTTGGTAATCTGTTCAAAAGGAAGAAATGTGGTCACCATATTTAAAAAAACAACAACTGGGTTGTTGACAATTTAAATATGAATTTACAATTCATATTTTCCCCCTGGCATTCCTGAGCATGTGGCATGACTAGTATTCATTAGTCTCTCAGGTATTTGCCAGTATCTTGGAGTCTATGTAGGAGATATTCCCTATTGGTGAAAAGGTTTTCTAGAAGCTTCAATTAATGGATGACATTTTGCTGATGGCATTGAGCCCCAAGACATTACAAGGCCTTATCAATATCATCCAAGGTTACTCAAAAGAGATTGAACTAGTCATCTACTCAGGAAAAACAAAGTGGATGAGGAATAAATTTTTTTACAATTTGTTATTACAATACATACACAGTTTCTAGGGGGTAGACCTTTAAAGCCATTGTATCAATTTCCTAGTTACTTCCTGAAAAACTGTGATATAGATAGTGCGTCACCAATGGGTCTCCACTCCCACCTTCTTTCTTTATGCAACTTTTCTTCTAGGGGCATAGTATCCTTAAATCCTTAAATAAGACTACAGGCTTCCAAGACTCCCCTTATAGTCTCCTAGGCTTTCTCTCCCTAGATACTGTATTCTTTCCCCTTCCCTATTCATCATTCAGTGGCTTAAATTGAAACCTCCTAGATAACAGATTTACCTATTGTCCTTGTTTAGTTGCTTTTCAGTCCTCTCCATGATTTCTTTTAGCATTTTCTTGGCAAAGATACTGGAATACTTTACCATTTCTTTTTCCAGGGCTCTATACAAATGAGGAAACTGAGAAAAATAGCATCAAGTGACTTGCACAGGGTCACACAACTATTAAGTATTTAAGGCAAGATTTCACCTCTGGAAGATGAGTTTTCCTGACTTCAAGTCCAGCATTCTATGTACTTCGCCACTTAGCAAACCATTTACATTCTACTAAAAGCTGAAATATTCATCTGAAGGAGTGACTAATCTGTGAATTTCAGACTATGATAGTGGAGATATTTCAGGATATCGTGTCTGTGTACTCTCCATTTCCTTGCATTCCCAGCCATCTGGCACCTGGGGATGTTGACAGGAACCATAGGAATCTCCTGAAAATGGCCATTGCCTGTGTTTCTTAATCTAAAATATATGTATTTTCCTGTTACCTCTTTCTTACTCAACAGAGCAGTTTATTTTCCTCAAAATAAGTTAGCATCTAGCTGTGTGGTTTCATTAGAGGGACTTTATGTAATTTCTGAGTGCCACAGAGGTTGTACTTGGGGATAACAGAGCTTTAGGCCACTTGTTTATTCCTCAGGATTTACATGGATGAATCAAATTAAATCAAATCAAATTATTCCACAGAGTAAACTACAACCAACCAGGCAGAAAGAACTTAGTCTGTATTAGAATAATACCTGCCACTTACATAAAGCTTTATTGTTTTCAAAGTAATTTCATATAGGCACTCTGAGTTTCAGTGATTGTCCAACATCATTCAACTAAAGGTAGGCAGAATTGGGACTAAAGATCCAGGTCTCTAGATTCAAATCTGGTGGTCATTCTACTATTCCAGATGGACTGATTCTGTTTTTTACTGTGCTTTTCTGTGCCATAGCTTTCAGGAAACACTCAGTTCTACCAAGTACCTTCTCCTTTGAGAGGTACTATGATATAGTAGATAAAAGGACTTGGAGTCAGGAAAATCTGGGTTCTAATCCTGCCTCTGACATAATTTAGCTGTGTGATCTATGGGCAGTTCCTAACTTCTCACTGCCCCTGACAATTCTACGAGTTCCTAAATTATAGAAGAGTTGCTTAACTATGAGTGGAGGGTGTTTCAACACTGAAAGTTCTCCCACAATGCTAACATCACAGGTTACCAAACAAGCACCACCACCACAACCATCATCCGCCAACCACCACCAAAAAACCCCCCCCAAAACAAAACAAAACAAAACAAAACAAAACAAAAAACAACCCTTCCTTTTCTTAGAGAAAGAGTGATAGCTCTCCATTTGTTCCTCCATGAGCAAAGATTGTTGCAGTTAGATCTGGAAGAGACCCCAGAGGTCATCTGGTTT
The DNA here is from genome assembly GCA_011680675.1 of Gymnobelideus leadbeateri. NCBI lineage: Eukaryota > Metazoa > Chordata > Mammalia > Diprotodontia > Petauridae > Gymnobelideus > Gymnobelideus leadbeateri. Next base: position 531,102 of record WOXC01008083.1, read on the forward strand.
AACCTCATTTCACAAATGAGGAAAATGAAGCCCAAAGAAATTCATTGACCTACTGAAAGTCAGAGATATAGAAGAGCTAAAATTTAAAGGTGGCTTCTTTTCTCATGATTATTCCCCTGCTCCCCATTTTTGTTGTTGTTTGGTCATTTTCAGTCATGTCTGATTCTTTGTGATCTTTTTGGGGTTTTCTTGACAGAGATACAAGAGTGCTTTGGCATTTCCTCCTCCATCTCATTTTACAGACAAACTGAGATAAACAGGGTTAAGTGACTTGCCCAGGGACACATAGCTGGCAAGTATCTGAGGTCAAATTTGAACTCAGCGGTATCTACTGCTATTCATTTACATGTTACCTAAGGCTGAAAAATGCATTCCATCCCAAGGAGTGAGTAACCTGTGAATTTCAGACTATGGTGGTGGAGATATTTCAGGATGCCTCAAGTCTGTGGACTCTCCCTTTTCTAGGTGCCCTATTAACTCCTTGATAATTCTACCTCAGAGCAACTAGGTGGTTCAGTGGATAGAGCTAGGCCTGGAGTCAGGAAGACTCATCTTCCTGAGTTCAAATCTGGCCTCAAATCTCAAATACTAGCTGGGCAAGTCACTTAACCCTGTTTGCCTCATCTGTATAATGAGCTGGAGAAGGAAATGGAAAACCACTCCAGTATCTCTGCCATAAAATCATGGGGTCTTGAAGAGTTGATTATATCTGAAAATGAATGTACAACAACAACCCTACATCAATCAACAATAACTCTACCCCTGAAAGTTCTCTGCTCAACTGAGCAGAGACCTGACCTGGACAGAAGCTTCCTGACTTGCCCGGAAGTCTTTTATTATAAGTATTATGGGCTATATGCTGCCCTACCTGCTGGAAATATTCCCTTGCCAAAAATTTCACTCTCTGCCTTCAGGCAGATGAAGACTACCAGAGAACAGTTGAAGTCTTTTGTGATGTAGCTGGAGATAGAATCTCAGAATGGCCTTCCAAATAGCTCAAAGTTTATGGACTAAAGGGACTGTTGACTTTTAGGATCTTTGATATGGAACACAGTAAAAGAAAACACCCATAAAAACCCAGAAATCTGAAAGGAGATCATAGACCTTAGATCTAGGTTTAGAATTATGCTAAATGGAAATTTAACATATTTTTTTTTTTACAGATGAAGATAATGAGCCCCAGAAAGGCAAAGTGACTTGCCTAAAGTTCATGTGTCGGTTGTTTTTCCCAAGTGGCATTTTTTCCCCTCTTTGCAACCTTTGTGTTCCAAGAGATGGCTCTCTGGGTAGGGGAGATGGAAAGGATGTGTTTGGGGAAAGGGTGATAATATAAAAAGAAAAGACATTCATTATTTTAAAATTGTAATCTCTCCTTATTTCTATTGTCAGTTATTTTTTATTTGATGTGAAGTTATTTTCTATTTGATGTGAATAACTCCAAAGCATTTCAGAGTAAAAAAAAAAAAAATCATTGAATTTGGAATGGAATCCTGAGTCTTTTCTTACAAGCTATGCCGCCTTAGGCAAATTATTTTTAACCACTCTGGGCCTCAGTTTTCCCATTTGTAAAGTAAGAGAGTTGGACAGAAGTGTCAAACTTGTGGTCCACAGCCTACAAAATTCTCCTGTAGCACAAACCAAACTGAAATGTGTAATTTGTGAATATTTAACTAAATGAAAATACAACACGACAAAGATGATGTTAATTTGTGGTTTTCTAAGTCAATACGAGGCCTGCAAGGATCTGTTTCTACTTCAGTTGGACATCACTGGTTAAATGATTTCTAAGCTCCCTTCCAGTTCTAAATCCTAGGTCCTAGGATGCTGTATATGTCCAAGATGGTCACCCATTTTCCAAAACTATCATTTCCTCTTGAGACTTTTAGCTCACCTTTCAGTCTGTAAAATCTTAGTAACTATTGCATCTGATTTCTTGTCCTTTTTATGAAGAGGTCACTCCTGACACTCTATTGTCTTATTTAAGTTCTTTTTTCATTTTCTAGGAGGAAGGTAGTTTGCATAGTACCTTTTGTTTCCTCTTACATGCAAAGCCATGCTTTCAAACTAGAGAACAGAATTTTTCTTCTTGGTGAATCCAACTGAGCCATGTCAGGATGCAATCTGTGACCTTGGCCTCTATAACCCTTCAATCTAATCAACTGATCTCACCTATTTAGCATAACTTCTACCTAAAATGAATTCCTCTTTTCCAAGTGTGATAACAGACTTTGATTGTGGCACCTGTGCTAAGGGGTTAGCTGGTAAATATTTTAAAACTGACCTTCTGGGGAAAAATGTATGCAAACAACATTTTTAAACTTAATCTGAACAATTAACATTTCTCCATCACTTTCTTAAGTCTAAGACCAATGAACAAGACAATAAAACAAGCATTGATTTGCAGTGTTTGCTGATTTCTGAGGTTTAACAGCTCACACTGAAAATTTAACAATCAGCTCTTCCCATCTATTTATGCACCCACTTTTAGGTGGTGTCTACACCCTGTCCCGGAGATAAAAGAAAGAGGATGTTTCAGAAAGAGCTCGCCTTTTTGAATGGAATGAACAGAATAAAAAAGTCCAAAGAATAACATATGTTTTCAGTCTCTCCATTTGATTTCCCTCTTTTATCAGCTCTAGAGATAACAGTGCTTCAGAGATAATATCATTGCAATGGGTTCTTATTGACTTGTTTGTGTATCAGCATGACAGTCGATATTTAACTGGGTCCTGAGTAAGTTATTAAACTCTTTCAAAGACTTGCTAGTATCATTAGTCCATGTAAAATCAGTACAAAGGTGTCAGGGAGCTGGCCTTTATGAAATGGTAATGGTATCATTTTCCTGTGTAGGTCAAGGAGTCAGCCCTCTCTTGGTGTTACTTGAGGAGTGCCAAGAAGGTCCTTAATATCCCATTTCTCATTTACCAATCTGAAATTCCACAATTAGAAATGCATCCCTTTGGTTCCAAGTATATCAGGGAGATACTTACTCTGAAACTGAAATAGAAGGGAGAGATTGCCGAAGATACCTTGACTACTGCACAACTGTAGCTGGATTAGCCCTTGTAGGGCCAGAAAAAATTATCTTAGATTGTTAAAGCTGTAAGGAATCTTGGAAATGGTCTGTTCTAACCCCCTCATTTTATAGATAAGGGAAGTGAGGCCCAAAGCAATGAAGCCATTTAATACCCAAAGTTGCAAGGTCTGGAAAAGGAACCCAGCTGATGTCCTACACCATTATTCAAAATGGATGGAAGCAGTTCGATTTTTAGCCTTTCTTCACTGACTCACCAGAAACCCAAGAGCAGAAACAGAGTAGTCAGATGGTGTGGGTGATCCAGGGTTGATGATTGGCAGACCAGGAATGGCGGAAGATGTTTAGGAGTAAAGGAATTCCAAGATGGTCAATAATGAAGCATTACAGTGTCAGATCATGGAGCTGAGTCATGGGTTATTGAGGAAAGTGAAATCTAGGTGGTGAAGAGATAGACTAGAAAAATAAGGAGACGTCAAGGGAGGAAGGGGCAGAGAACAAACATTTATTAATTGCTTACTATGGGACAGGACTGTGCCAAGCACTTTACAATTTCATTTGATCTTATTTGATCCTCACAACAACCTGATGGGGTAGGTGCTGTTATTATGCCAATTTTACAGTTGAAGAAACTGAGGTTAAGTAATGTACCCCAGGATCAAATAGCATCTGAAGCCTAGGGACTGGAGGTTGTTTTGTGTGAGTGAGGGAGGGAGTGGGAGAAGTGGAAGAAAGGCAGGTTTTGGTTAAAGTGAAAGCTCAATGTCCAACATGTTGGAGGTGGTAAAATTCAGTAAGATGGTTGACTCTTAGGCTGGATTGTATTAGCATGGGGCCAAAGTAGGGGTGGTGGTGGAGAATTTAGGATATTGTTGGAGTTGAAAAAATTGAGAAATTGTGGGAGCAAGTTACCAGAGGGATCATTGACATGAATTGTGAAGTCCCTGAGGATGGAGAGGGAGGGAGAGGTGGGAAGTGGGAATGACATAGAAAGGAAGACTTTGAGCCAGGTGCTAGTCATAAAAGCAAATAAACTTTTTTTTTTTTTTGGTTCAGCTGCCCTAGAATTTCATCTTTTTCAGATGGAGCGGTTCCCCAGATGTGTGTTTAATGCTTATTAAATAGCCTACTGTCAGCCAGATCCTCTCCATCTCTCCATGTTTATTTAGAATATTTGGTCTGTTACCTGGAATTCAAGGTTGGGGGAGGACTGAAAAAGGATTTGCTGGAAACTACCCATGATCCCAGAGTGTAGAAAAGGGAGCTAGCTGCCAACAAACCTTAGGCGCCCATGACTGTTTTTGTCAGCAAGCAGAGAGAACTCCTCCAACCCACCTTCTGGATGGCAAAATGGAAAACTCTAGTTGCAGAACCAGATTTTTAAAAATAGACTTTTTAAATCCTTGGATTGAGAGGGAACCTTAAGAGGTTATTTAGTCCAGTAACACCTGGCTTCAAATGCCAGACCTACGTCTTTGTACAAACTTGAGAAAATGGAGTTTTCTGAGCCGCAGTTTCATCATTTGTACAATGAAGTTAATAACACCCAGCCACCCTACCTACCTCATAGGGTTGCTAGAAGGATCAGAATTAACAATGATATAAAAGCACTTTCTAAATGTTACAAATCTAAAGGATGAGAGGGGGTAGCTAGGTGATCCAGTAAATAGACTGATCAGTCTGAAGTTAGGAAGAGTTCAAATCTGGCCTAGGACACTTACTCTGTGATCCTGTGGAAGTCAGTTAGCCTCTGACTCAGTTTCCTCAGTTATAAAATGAAGACTAGAATAGCACCTACCTCCCAGGGCTGCCATGAGGATCAACTAAGGTAATAATTGTACAGCTCTTAATGTGGTGCCTGGAACATAGTAGGCACTGTATAAATGTTAGGTAGCTATCGCTGTCCACTGTGGTATCATGGAATGATCTCTGGATGTAAAAGCTGGGTTTGAATCCCAGTTATGACCTTGTGTGACCTTGGGAAGATCACTTAAACTTTCTGCATCAAATTTCACATCTGTAGATTTGAGGGAAAATCTCAAGCCCCTTCCATCTCTAGATCTATAATCTTAGGGTTAGTGGAGGTGGTTGTGGGGGAGGGGATGTTGGTGTTGAGAAGAATATGAGGGAATATCAGGACAAAGGAAGAACAGCCCAGAAAGAAGAGGTCAGGTAACAAGGATAAACTTGACCTAAGACTGGGGTTCTTCACCTGGGGTTTGATAATTATATTTCAATACAATTGATTTTATTTTAACCCTATGTGTTTTATTCTGTATATCTAACAAGACTATTGTGAGAAGGGGTCCATCCCTCAGCTTCCTCAGAAGACTACCCAAAGGGGGCGGCTAGTGAGTAAGAGCACCGGCCTCAGAGTTGGGATGACCCGGGATCGAATCTGGCCTCAGAAAATGAGCACCCACACATAAATAATGACTGGCCATGTAAGCTTGAGCAAGTTACTTAACCCCAATTGCTTTAAAAAAAAAAAACACACAAAGGGGTCCAGAACATGAAAAACCCTAGGAGTCCTTGAGTTCTAGACTCAATGGGAGGGCTAGCCCAGGGAAGAGCTTACATGAGATAGACTCCTGTGTTTTTGGAGGGGGAAAGATGTGCTTTTTTCTTAAGAGGGAAGAGAACAAGAAGTTATAATCTGTGTCTGCTGGGTGAGACAAAGGGCACAAGTGCTCTGAGAATACTTGGAATAAGGAAGACTTGATTTCAAATCCTGCCTCAAACACTAAGTAAGTGTAAAACCTGAGGCAAGTCCTGACATTTGAACCTCAGTTTCTTATTCTATAAAATGGGAATAACAAAAGCACCTATATCACAGGGATCAACTGAGATAATATTTGTAAAGCACTGTGCAAGCCTTAAAATATTATATAAATGCTTACTTTTCTTATTATATTATTATTACAAATCTGACTATATCACTTCCCTTCTCAAAAAAAATTGTCACTCTAGGGAAAAAAAAATACACACTTTTTAGCTTTTTATTTCAGGTTCTATGTTATCTGGCCCCAGTTTCCTTTTCCAGACCAATTACTTTTCACTATTTCCATCCCTTCCAGCCAAAAGTAGATGTTTACCAGTTCCCTAATATTATCACAGGGCTGCTAGGTGGCGCCATAGTGGACAGAGTGCTGGACCTAGAGTCAGGAAGACTCATCTTCATGAGTTCAAATCATACCTCAGACACTTGCTAGCTGTGTGACCCTGGGCAAGTCACTTAACCCTGTTTGCCTCAGTTTCCTCATCTGTAAAATGAGCTGGAGAAGGAAATGGCAAAGCACTCCAGTATTTCTGCCAAGAAAACCTCAAATGGAGTCAAACACAACTGAAACTACTGAACAAAACCGTTATCATACTGTTTTCTGTATCTATTATTCCCATGTCCCTCTGGCCTTTGTGGAAAGTACTCCCTCATCTCTCAGTTGAAATCCTTCTCTTTGTTCAGTGTAACTGAGGGGGCACTGTCTCTGAAACACCATGGTATAGTAGGTCTATCATAGCACTTATACCCAGAAAGAACTGGGTTCAGACCCTGCTTCAAACCCATGTTAGCTATGAGCCTCAGTATTCCCATCCACAAGATGAGGGTACTGGATTTAAGCTCTAACTCCAGGATCCTTCTCTGATCCTCACAGGAGACAATTCTTCCTTCTCAGATGTCCAAAGGGGACTCTGGATTGCTCCATTACCCTTTGTGGGGATTGAATGAACCACACTAGTGCCATCTTGTGACTCAATTCTGGATCTAGCTCAGCTCCCTTTCTATTCAATGATGGGTCTACTTCAATTTCTGTCTTGTGACAAAATTTTATTCAGTTGTGAAAATTATGAGAAAACTTTATTGCATTGTTTGAACCTAGCCCTTTGGAGTGAGAAACTGGACCATCTCTACCTGTTGCTTAGAGGCCCTTAACTAAAGACCTAGTCAGGTGTAGGGAACCTTCAACCTCCAGGCTACAGTTGGCCCTTTAGGTCCTCAAGTGTGGCTCTTTGAATCCAAACTTCACAGAATAAATCTCTTTAATAAAAATATTTATTTGTTCTATAAAACTTGGACTCAGTCAAAAGGTCTTACACTAGGAGACATGTGGCCTGGAGGCTGCAGGTTCCCCACTCCTGACCTAGGTTATGTTGAACAGAAGGCATGTCAGATCTGAAGACTGATATAAGGAGATTTCTCATGATTATACATTTCAAGCAACCCATATGTCTTATCTGAACACTGACCCAGTAATGGTCAATCAGATATTGTTTCTGTGTTCCTACAATTGAAAACAGTCACTTGTGGGGAGTGGGACACCTCTTTTTCTGATTTCAGGGAATTGCATGTATTTGCTCTCCCCTTCCTAGCTTGGAAAGTCCCTAATCTTTCCTCCAGTTAGAAATCAGATACCTTAATTTTGTATCCTGGTTACTTGTTTCTTTTAACTAATTATTATTTGATTGTTTTCAATACATAAAAAATCTGTCTCACTCTATTCTTTGGACTAATTCAGAGTCCAATGACTTGTTTATTTTGCCTGTTTTGATAATAAATTATTTTCTCAGTTATTATCTAACATACCCTAACTTTCTTTATTTCTTTCATATTTTAGGGGCTCTGAACTTGTGATTTCTTCAGAGTATGGCATCCTCTTGGGAAACCACTTTGACTAATGTAGATCAGCCAACTGTCCTTTGACTTTGAGTCTTGGAGAGTTGTTAGGGACACTTAGAGATAAAAAGACTTGGCTAACCATCACTCATCCTATATAGGTCAGAGGCTAGACTTGAACCCAAGTCTTTCTGATTTTTTCTATCTACTTCTCTGCTAGGTCTCATTTCATTATTCCTTGTGTTGTTCGTTTCTTGTTTTCAGTGAGGACCAATGGTATTTCAGATGATGTCTTGACTTGTGTATGAATTGGATTTAAATGAAGTAGAGTTGTACAAAGTCATCAGCCTCATTTCCAGAATCATTTTTAAAGCCCAGTGGCAAGACCAGAGTCAGGACTACCAGTGATAGTCTGGGATGCAAGGGATGACCTTAGCCTCTTTATTGTCTGACCAAGCTCTAAGATCTCCACAGCATCTGCTTCAGCTGCTCTCATGCCCATTGGAACAAATAGTTCTCATCCACAGGGGAAGTCTCCCCCTACTTAGGGGAGATACCCCTCAACTCAGCAATGGGTTTGAGATCTCTAGTTACCCTCAGCCTGGTTTAGTCCAACTGCCAAGATGGTTTTACCAGGCTGTGGCCACTGGCCATGCTACAGCTTCTCAGAGACACAGGTGAGAGTTGGGTGACAGGTGGACACCAAAGGTGGCTAAGCAGCCCTGCAAAGGGCCTGACAAACCCTCACAGCAGGGGGACTGGTCCTCCCTAACCCCCCATTCACCCCATTCCTTGTGTAATCATGATCTGTGCACCTGTTGTGTCCCATCCAATGACATGACATGCCACTTGGGAGCTGAGGTAACGTCATTTGTCAACCTTGCTTTTCTAGCTCCTTGCCTACTGCTGCCCTGCCATTAGCTCCTACCAGTCTCCAGACTGGTGGTTAAATTCTCCTTGTGAGCATTTATACAAAGGCTTCCAAGCTCTCCATTCAGGTCAACCTTATGCTCTTCAGATGAAGTTAAAGCTACTGGTCCTATAAATGGGCCTAAATGCCTGTATTCTTTAAGGTGCCAGAGAGTTACCTTGGGTCCAACACCCACTAGCTATACTAGAGGATTCCTAAAGTCTCTTCCAGTTGTAGATTTATGAAAGAGTGGAAAGAGCAACATAAATTGTGAGGCACAGATTATTTGTCCCTTTAAACATATAGTGAGAGGTATTGTGGCCTAGTGAGAGGGCTGCAAGTTAGTCTTGTTGCTATAAGATACTGACTGGGGGACCCAGGGCAATTTGGTTAATGTCTCAGTGCTTCCAAAACACTTAACAGTCAGGCCTCAGGCACTTACCAGCTCTATAACCCTCTTTGCCTCATTTTCCTCATCTGTAAAATAATAGCTCCTACTTCCCAGGGTTATTGTGAGAATCAAATGAGATAATAATCATAAAGTACTTAGCACAGAGGCACATGGTAAGTATTATTATTATTATTATCATTATTATTATTATTATATTGCAGAATAGTTGACAACCTCATTGGCGGAGGAAATTTCCTTAGCCAGGAACTCCTTATAGCAATGATATGCCAGGTCTGGATCAAAAAATATGGTGATTCCTAAATTTTTATTTAAGAATTTATTTAGGGGCAGCTAGGTGGCGCAGTGAGTTGAGCATTGGCCCTGGAGTCAGAAGGACCTGAGTTTGGATCCGACCTCAGACACTTAACGCACATACAAACAAAAACCTAGCCGTGCGAACTTGGGCAAGTTACTTAACCCCAATTGCCCTCCAAAAGGAAAATAATAATAATAATAATAATAATAATAATAATAATAATAATAATAATAATAATTTATTTAAGAAATGTTTAAGAAAATATTTCTATTTCACAATGCTCTTCTTCACACATTCTAAATTCCAGGCAGGCTGGATTATTTGTTGTTCTCTATTTCATCTTGTCTTCAGTTCAGGTTGGCCCCACGCAGGGGCACATACTTCCTCCTCATTTCTGCTTAATGAAAGCTTCTTTCCTTTGAGGCTTGGCTCTAGGATCACCCTAGTGAGAGTGATCGCCCCTCTTCAGATTTCCTTTTGACCCAGACAATCTGCACATGTCCTTCTGAGAAGCAAGATTTAGAAAGGGATGTTTCCATGTGGGTAGACCTATATGGGGTTGGGGTTGACCCATCAAGACAAAGTCAGAAAGCAAAGGAATTAACTAGCATACCCAGTTTATCTCATGGGAGGGTGTGGCGGTGGGGAGATAAGGAATGCAGCTCTATTTGTTGTTTACCCTGTGAACCCTGCAGGGAAACTGAGTCTCAGTGCTCTTCAAACTCCAAAAGAGCCTTTGAAGCAATCAATTAGGAGAAGCAGGCTGGCATGACCGAGCAAGTCATCTTAGGGGAAAAAACAAACAAAAGCCACCTAAGATTCAACCTCAGCCACTTCCAAAGATATCATCATTCAGCAGAACCAGTCTACCCTCTAATTAGGAGGCTGGCAAATGCATCATAGGAAAAACTTCCCCGGTTACTGAGTCTATAACAGCTACCTCCTGCACCTTCCTCAGGAAGCTGGTTATTCAAGCTACAGGAAATGATGGAGTGGGATATGGTCCTAGGCCCAGTGAACTAAATGGGTCTTAAGGGGCCAGCACCTCCCAGTTCTATTCTAGGGGGCATTTGCTGCAGACTGAATTCTCTCCCTTTGCTTGGGAAACTGCCTTGGCAAAGTCTGATCATAATATTCTCATAAACTCTTCTAAAGGAGCACCAACAGGGCAGACTTTTCCCAACCCTAAGCTGGAAAAGCTTGAAGTATGGGTCCATCATCTGATTGCATCCTGTTCCACAAATATTTATTAAGCATTGTGTATAAAACTGTGTTCAGTATTCAGTCCAGCCTAGCTAAAATTCAGAAAGCTCATCACCAGGAAGTTAACCACCAGGGGATGGACCAGCACAGTAATACATGCCCATCTACAATGGGGCACATTAAAACCTTTGCATCAATTAGGCTCTCCCCCCTTCCCTATCCCCGCTCCTGCTCACCCTACTTCTAGATTAGCTAGGTGGTGAGGCAGATAGAGTACTGGGCTTAGAGTCATGAAAACCTAAGTTCAAATCTGGCCTTAGACACCTACTAGTTGTGGGACCTAAAAACATCATTTAACCTCTGTTTGCCTCAGTTTCCTCAAGTGTAAAATGAAATTATGATAGCAACTACCTCATAATATATAATAGCAGGTTTATTGTGAGGATCAAATGAGTTACTATCTGTAAAGCACTTAACCTAGTTTTCACCTTTTTAATAGTAATAGTAGTAGCAGTAGTAGTAGCAGCAGTAATAGTCGATTGTTGTCCATTGTTGTCCCTCATTCTTTTTTTTTTTTTCTTTTTGGAGGGCAATTGGGGTTAAGTAACTTGCCCAAGGTTACACAGCTAGGTTTTTGTTTGTGTGTGTTAAGTGGCTGAGGGTGGAACTGAACTCAGGTCCTTCTGGCTCCGGGGCCAGCACTCTACTCACTGCGTCACCTAGCCACCCCGTCCCTCATTCTTGAAAAGGGTCAAAATGACATCACTATATTAGAATCAGGTTATAAGGCATCCAACTACGTGTGATCAGACCACTATAACTTGGAAGACTCTACCAGAGTTCAGACACAAATAGTACATGTGAACATTTGGGGTGGATTCACTAAATTCACATGTCAAGTTTCCTTTAAGTTATTTCAATTCTGCTTTTCTCAGAGCACAACTCCTTCTCTGATGAGGGCACACTATGCTGGGTGGCCCTGTGCCAATGTCTCCCATGTCACATAATCAATTCCAAAGTTCTTCAGAGAGACCTTGAGAGTGTCCTTGGATTGCTTCTTCTATCACCATGTGGGTGCTTGCCTTGTATGGGATCTCTATAAAATAGTGTTTTAGGCAAGTGTATGTTTGGCATTCAAACAACATGGTCAACCCATCAGAGTTTCAGTCTCTGCAGTAAAGTTTGAATGCTTGGCAGTTTAGCTCAAGAATATCAGCTCTAACAAAAAACAGAATCTTGAAGGATAAGGTACAGAACAGCAGATATTTGAAGGCAGAATATGCTTGCTTTTTTTTTTTTTTTGCAGAGCAATTGGGGTTAAGTGACTTTCCCAAAGTCTTGTGGCTAGTGTATCAAGTGTCTGAGGCTGGATTTGAACTCAGGGTCATCCTGACTCTGGGCCAATGCTCTATTCACTGCACCACCTAGCCATCCCACAGAATCTGCTTTCATAAAGGAGACCTTCTCCTCCCCTCACTGTGATGCAATCACAGTCCAAAATAGATCAGAACCAATGACACATTTCTCTCCTCAGGGGGCCTTCCCTCTACCCCATAAGAGTCCTAGCTTTGGGACCTAAGCCACATGAGACACAGGAACAACACTGGGTGTTGGCAGTTTAAGTTCAAGGCAGTTCAAGTGGAACTAAGTTCAAGCCAGTTCATTCAGTGGAAACTGAATGCTGCTCTCTAACTACTCAACCAAAACCTTCTCCCCCAAGCCCTTCATTTACCCAGTATTATTTGGAAGCTTACTTGAATGTTAATAAACCCTATTACCTCTCCCATCTTCTTTTGTTCCCTGAAACTTAGCTTTCCCCTGAGGGTGTAGATACCTCTTAGTACCCTCTCCATGTCTGTCTGTCACATCTGCTAACACACAGGACCAGGAGGAAGAGTTGGCTTAAACAGTGACACTTTCAGAGTCTACCTCTGCTACTTGTCACTCAAGCTTTTTTACTTCTGTTATTTCTCCTTTAAAGTTTACTCTGTCCTGTTTGTATCCAAAAGCAGTACTCTCCGCCCCTGAGGCCTCAGCTTCTGATGATGGGCTGGTTCCTCCCAGGCCCAGGCTAAAGATGTCTTCATCCTTTTCTAGGCATCTCCTATGACTCATTCTCACCCAGCCCCCACTTCATATTCATTTAATGTGTTGTCTTCTCCTCCTTAGAACAGGCCCTAACACATAGTTGTTATTTGTCCCTCATTTTTGAAGAGGACCAATGACATCACGGGTGATGTCTTGACTTGCAGGTGAACTGGAGTTGCACAAAAGCAGGAACTTCACTCTTTCTTCCAGAGTCATTGAAGTCCAGAGGCAAGACAAAAGTCAAGGGACTGGAGATGGCTCAGGATGCAGTGGAGTCTTTGATGTCTGACCAACTCTGAGCGCTCCACAGCAGCTGCTTCAGCTGCCTTCATGGCCATTGGAACAAATTGTTCTCATCCACCATTCCACTGGGAGGAGTCTTCACATGCTTGGGGTAGACACCCCCTAACTCACTGATTGGTTTGAGTTCTGTCAAATACCCTCAGCCTGGTTTAACCCATCTGCTAAGACGGTTTACTGCAGCGTGGCTGATGTTCTATCGTTTCTTCCAGTCACAGGTGAGAGTTGGGTGAAAGGTGAGCACCAAAGGTGGATGAGCAGCCCTAAAAGGGCTCAGCAAGCCCCCACAGAAGAGGTGCTAGCCCTCCTTGAACACCCCATAACCCCCCTAACACATATAAGCACTTAATAAAAGTTTGGTGACTGAGTGTTGACAGAGTGGTATAGTTGGGCTAATTAAGAGACCTGGGCTTCAATCCTTCCTCTCATATGTATCATCTGCATAACCATTAATTCCCTTAAACTCTCTGTGCTTAAGTTTGGTGGAGAAGTCTGGAGAAAGAGGCAAGATGGATGAGGGCCCTTCTGCAGAGGGGAAGAACCTACCAATGGGAGAAGGACCCACAAGAGTGGATGGAGACAGCAGCTGAGACATGGCAATGAAATCCAGAGAAAGAGGGGTGATTGCTCAGGACTCTGTCCCAAAGGGGAAGAATTTGCCATTGGGAGGAGGGGCTTATAGAGGTGGAGGAAAAAGGCAGCTGAGGCTGGAGAATGACACCCTAGAACTAATTGGGTTCCCCCTACCCAGATTAGTACTAACAAGGAACAGCCTTAAAGGAAAAGGCACAAGACAGCAAAAAACCTGTTAGTTGGGAGGAACTCAGATAATGTGGTAGGGTATGAGCTTCTGTTGAAAAGTGAGGCCTTGCCAATATTCCACAGTTAAATTGTGGACACCCAGGAGGGCACTGGAGACATAGATTAGACCAAAGGAAGATGGGGATTTATTGAAAGGGGAAATAAGGCTCTCATGAAACAAACTTTAATAATTTCTGTTTTGTCTGGGGTTATCTCTGTTTTCCCCACTCTCCTCAGTGGCCCCTTCCCTTTTTCCTGTTAGGCATCTAAAAGACAAAACAAAACAAAACAACTGCTCAAAATCAGTTTACCTCTTGTCCAAAAATCTTCTCTGCTTCCTTCTCACAAAAGGAGAAACAAAATATTTTGATAGATTTGTGACCTCATCAATTTGGGTATCTTCACTCCAAAGATGCACATTATAACCCATCTATATGCCTGCCCATTGTATGGAAATTTTGCCCATAATTTATCTACTCTCCCTGCACTCCCCTACCCCCTTGTGTTGATCCATTTTTCTCTAGTGCTCTTGGCATTGGATAGATACCAATGGAGTACATAAGAGTGCCATGAATTAGTTGATAGTCTGCCTTCTTTTCTGATTGTACATCTTTCTCATCACATGCTTTACATGCTTCTCCTATGTAGTTCCTGGTGGCTAAGGTGTTGCATTACACTTTAATGTGTTTGCTTCTCCATCACCCTTTATTTGCCTCTCAACTTTAATTCTTTTGCAGTATCAAAGACTTGCATCAAGAAAATAGCTTTACCTTGAATGACACTGACAAGGAAAGTTCACCAGACTGAGAGAAAATAGTTTGTGCTTGACCAGATCTTTTTTGTTCATTTTCCATAGTCTTGTTCAAGCAAGGAGGGAAATTTGAGTTGCCTATTTGCAATTGTTGTGTCTCTGGAAATGAGTGATATGTATGTTTTCCTCCCCTAAAAATATTCTGAACTCTGTGAGGACAGGAGTTTTGATCTTCAGTATCTTTAGTGGCCACTTATGGTCTAGTAGAAAGAGGACTGGATTTGGAGTCAGAGTACCAAGCCTGCCTCTTTCACTAATTACTGATCTGTGACTCAAGTGACAAATCACTTAACTTCTTTAGACCTTGGTTTCTCCATCTGTCAAATGAAGAAATTGGAATAAATATCCTCTATGTCTTCTTCCAGTTTTAACATATGATCCGATGTTCAATGACCATGGGCAAGCAATAGGAAGTAGTCATTATGACATCATAGTGTATGAGGAGGTGGGATGTGAACAAAGTCTGGAGAGATAAGCTGAAGGTGTAGGAATGTAATAGAATATTAGCTGGTGGCAGTTTAGTACAATAGAAAGAGGACTGGATGTAGAATTTAAAAAATGTGGGTTCACAGGAGAGCATTGTACACAATTACAGACCCATTGTATCTGTGATGACTGACTTTGATAGACTGGACTCATCTCAGCAATGCAAAGTTGTAAGACAACTCCAAAGGACTTATGATGGAAAAGGCTATCCACATCCAGAGAAAGATTTAAGGAGTCTGAATGCAGATTGAAGTAAACTACTGGTTTTCTCTCTCTCTTTTTGTTCTGTTTTGTTCCTTCTTTCTCATTGTTCACTCCATTGGTTATAATTCTTTATGACTTGACTAATGTTTAAAGTGAAGGTATTTGTAGAACCTATATTGGATTGTATGTCTCCATGGGGTGGGGTAAGTGGGAGGGGGAGAAAATTTGGAACTCAAGGGATTGTGGAACTGAATGTTGTAAATTAAAAGTAAATTAATTAATTAAATTAAAAAAAAGAAAAATGTGGATTCAAATCCTGGTTCCTTGATTTACTATCTGTATGACTCTGGATAGATCACTACTAAATCTTTTTTTTTTTTCAATTGAACAAACTTTTATTGATCATGTGCTTTTGTATAAGGCACTGTGCTCAGCACTGGGAAAACAATGATGAAAAATTATACAGTCTCTGTTACAGTTGTAACTAGGGCAGGGCAATGAAGGCTTTGCCTCAGGGTACCAATATTAAGACAATGCTGACTGAACAACTGAACTTAACAACTTGCTAACTGAGTTAGCAAGTTTAATTTAAAATTTTAATTTAATAATTAGTTACCATTCTCCTTTCTCACTCTACCCTACTCTAGAGAATCAGTGATATCCCAGGGTCTCCACCACCCATCTTAGGGTCTCCTTTCCTTCCTCTCAACTGAATTCATTTTTTTTTACTTTTCTTTTCTTTTCTTTTTTTAACTAAACAAATGCTTTAACTTCTGGTTTACATCATTCATTTCCACCAGATTATGAGTGACATTTCCCCCCCATTTTTCCCTACCCACCACCCCAGAATAGCAGTTCCACTAGATATCCTCTCATCCAATCTGCTCTCTCCCATATCTTCTCCCATACCCCCTTTGACTTTGCCATTAGGGTAAGGTGAATCTCTGAGCCCCAATGCCTGGACATCTTATGAAACATTTAATTTTAAAATTTCGATTTTCAGATCCATTCCCTTCCTCCCTTGTCACACACTCCCTCTGGGAAGATAAGTAATTCAGTATGTATTGTACATGTATAGCTATGCAAAACATTACCATAGTAGATGGATTGTAAAAGACTGCTTATGTTTCCCTCCCACCCATCTCACCTCC
Source organism: Gymnobelideus leadbeateri (assembly GCA_011680675.1). NCBI lineage: Eukaryota > Metazoa > Chordata > Mammalia > Diprotodontia > Petauridae > Gymnobelideus > Gymnobelideus leadbeateri. The sequence goes on from WOXC01008083.1 coordinate 547,409, forward strand.
CACCTGGTCCATTTCCTACTTTGATCCTGTCCCTCTTTGATAGTGGGTACTTCCAACCTCCCCTCCCCCCAGAATGCCCTCCCCTCCATCATCCCCCCTCTCATCCCCCTGTCCCCTACTCAGGAGAGTGAGTGAGGGTAAGATATTCCATTTAGTATGTATGTGATTCTCTCCTTGAGCCAACTTCAATGAGAATATGCTTTTGCCTTTTTGCCTTCCTGTTCTTCCCCTCCCCTGCAACTACTTCCCCTTGCCTCTTCTACATGAGATAGTTTGCCCTACCCTGTCTCTCTCCATCTTCTCTTGCCACTTTCCTCTCTCACCTCTTGACTTCACCCCTTAAGAATCATCCCTTCCTTGGGGCGGCTAGGTGGAGCAGCGAGCAGAGTGCTGGCCCCGGAGCCAGAAGGACCCGAGCCCGGATCCGGCCCCAGACACCCAACACACAAACAAAAACCCAGCTGCGCGACCCCGGGCAAGTCACTCAACCCCAATTGCCCTCCAAAAAAAAAAAAAAAAGAATCATCCCTTCCCATCAAATTCAACCTGTGCCCTCTATCCATGTATACCCATGAACATATGCCATGTACCCTTCTTCAATTATTTTCATAATGAGAAAGGTTTCAGCAAAAACAGTTATTGTTTTTCCATGTAGGAATGTAAATAGTCCAACTTTGATAAGTTCCCTTTGATTTCTTTTCCTTGATTACTTTCTCAAGCATTTCTTGCTTCTTGCATCTGAATGTCAAATTTTCTATTCAACTCTGGTTTTTTCCTCAAGAATGCTTGAAAGTCCTCTATTTCACTGAATGACCATATTTTCCTCTGAAACAAGATACTCAGTTTTGCTGGGTAGGTGACCCTTGGCTTCAATCCCAGCTCTTTTGCCCTCTGAAATATCATATTCCATGCCCTTCGATCCCTCAGTGTAGAAGCTGCCAGGTCCTGGGCTATTCTGATTGTGTTTCCACAATATTGAAATTGTTTCTTCCTGGCTGCTTGTAGTATTTTCTCCTTGATCTGGGAATTCTGGAACCTGGCTATAATATTCCTGGGAGTTTTCTTTTTGGGATCTTTTTCAGGAGGTGATCTGTGGATTCTTTCAACCTCTATTTTGCCCTCTGGGTCTAAAACATCAGGGCAATTTTCCTTGAGAATTTCTTGAAGGATGATTTCTAGGTTCTTTCTTTGATCATGGCTTTCAGGTAGTCCAATAATTTTTAAATTATCTCTCCTGGATCTATTTTCCAGGTCAGTGGTTTTTCCCATGAGATATTTCACATTGCCTTCTATTCTTTCATTTGTTTGGATCTGTTTAATAGTATCTTGATTTCTCATAAAGTCACTAGCTTCCATTTGCTCCAGTCTAACTCTGAAGGAATGAATCTCCTCAGTAAGCTTTTGAGATTCTTTTTCCATCTGGCAAATTCGACTTTTTAAGGCATTCTTCTCCTCATTGCCTTTCTGAGCCTCTTTTGCCATTTGAGTTAGTATATTTTTTAAGGTGTTATTTTCCTCAGTCAGGCTGTTGACTGTCATTTCATACTTTTCTTGCATCTTTTTCATTTCTCTTCGCAAATTTTCCCCCACTTCCCTTATCTGCTTCTTAAGGTCCTCTATGGCCTGTAGCCAGCTTGTATTTTCATTTGGGGCTTTTGGTGCAGGAGTTCTGACCTCACAGTCCTCCTCTATGCTTTGAGCCTCTTTGCCCCTAAAATAGGAGTCCAATGTTAAACTTTTCTGTTTATTTTGTTTCCTTTGCCTAGGCATGTTGCCACTTAAGGGCTTTTTGCCACAGTAGGACTCTGCCACCAGACAGGGGAGCTTCCGCCCAAACGTACTTCCGCCAGTTGGGTGGCCTCTGTAAAGCCTCTACCCACTCTGGTGGCAAATTGGGTACCTACCCCAAACTTCCACCCCAGACCACAATCCAGATCCAACCAGTTTAAAGCAAGAGCAATTAACCCCCAGACTGATTGCTGGATCTCCCTACAGTTTGCAGACCAGGAGCTAGAGCCACTACTGAAGCTGCAAAATGGCTTCTGTGCAGCTGTTTCTTCAGCAGCTTTTTGCCCCCAGGGGAAGAAGCCACACATACCCCAAATACTGGTCCCAAAGTCCATAGGGCACTAACCTCTCACTTTGTCCTAGGCATATCTGTGCTGATAATTCTGGAATCGCCACAATTGCTCATGTTCTGGGGTCCCTCCAGCCAGCTGAAGGCCCGGCTGCCCTGGGGCTAAAACTGCAGACCTGGGCTCAGCTCTGCAAGCTGCGCTGTCGGTTCCCAGCGTGCTGTGCTGCCTGCTCTCAGAGCGCTGCGCTGGCCGCTCCCTGCAGGGCTGCTGGGCTGTCCTCAGCAGGAGGTTCGCTTCTCTGTACCATTCTGTGGGTGCTGTGGCTCCACAAGTTTTTCCCTTTCACATTGTTTGAAATTTGTGTGGGGCAGAGGACATTGGAAATGCTGTTTCTACCCACTACTAAGTCTTTCTGGGTCTCAAGTTTTTTTTTTTTCATTTTTAAAATGAAGGTCCTGGATGGTCTTTTTTAACTCTAAATCTATGATCCTTTAATGATATTCTGATCATCACACACTCTCTCTAGCTTGAGTTTAAAAAATACGTTTATTTACTTCTAACAGTCATTTAAAAAATTTTTGAGTTCCAAATTTCCTCCCTCCATTCCCTCTCCCACTCATCGAGAAGGGAAACAATATGATACACATGGACCATATGATGGCTCGAGAGATTTTCATCTTTTTTGTGCCATGAACCCCTTTGGCAATCTGATGAAGCCTGTGAATCTCTTCTTAGAATAATATTTGTTTTAAATTCATAATCTAAAGAAATACTAAATTTCAATGAAAGGTTCATAAAAATAAAGATATAATTTATTTCCCCCATCTAAGTTTGTGGGCTCCCTAGGTCCATGTATCCCAGAAAAAGAAATCTTTCTCTAGCTTGATAAATGCTGTAGACCAAATCCTGACTAAACCCTCAAAACAAAAAAAAGCAGGCATTCTATTTTAGCCCCAGTTAGTGGGACTGCAATGCATTCTTTCCCATTTTTTTCAAATATTTTACTTTTTATAGTTACATGTAAATTTTCTTAACATTTATTTTTTTTAAATATTGAGTTCCAAATTCTTCTCTCTTTCCCTCTTTTCCTTCCCCCCCACATTGAGAAGGCAAAAAATTTGATAGAGGTATACATGTGCAGTCATGTAAAACATATTTCCATATTAGTCATGTTGTGAAAGAAAACACAGACCAAAAAACCCCAATAAAAATAAAGTTTAAAAAAGTATGCTTCAATCTCTATTTAGTCACCATCAATTTTTTCTTTGGAGATGGATAGCATCATTTTTCATCTTAAGTCCTTTGGAATTGTCTTGGAACCTTGTATTGCTGAGAATAGTCAAGTCATTCACAGTTGATCATCGTGTAATATTGTTGTTACCGTGTACAATGTGCTCCTGGTTCTGCTCACTTCATTTTGCATCAGTTCATATAACCCTTCCCAGGTTTTTCTGAAACCATCCTGCTTGTCATTTCTTATGTCACAATAATATTTCATCATAACCATATGCCATAATTTGCTCAGCCATTTCTCAGTTGATATAAATCCTCTTGGTTTCCAATTCTTTGGCACCGCAAAAAGAGCTGTTATAAATATTTTTGTAGAAATAGGTCTTTATCCTTTTTTTTTTAATCTCTTCTGGATATAGACATATTAAGGGTATTGTAGGGTCAAAGAGTATGCAGTTTTATAGCCTTCTGGGCATAGTTCCAAATTCTACAACACATTCTTGATTTGATCCAACTTCACTCACCTCCCTGGGACACTGTATGCCTCACATAAGATTAAGTTTCTCTAGCAGTTAACTTTACCATCCCAAATAATTGGGGATGCAAATAGGAAGCTGGTCTTGGACACTAGCCTCCTTGAATAGAATTGCACCTGTAGCTCCATAAATGGGATGTTATAGGTCTATGTATGTAAAAGGGAATTGGACATTTTGTGGGGGTATATGACCTCTCCTAAGGTGTTATTCATAAGGCCAGGTGTGAAGTAACAGAAAAGTTTGCCCTGGTAGTTTATAATACCAAAGGTAATTAATCCTCACTACCCTCAGGGTATGAATTCACCTGACCTATTGGGAATCCTGAGGGTTTCAGGAGAATCCATTTTTGTTGTGTTATTTCATCCTGATTCTAAGAACAATCTAACACAATCCTCTTGTATTATTTAGTGTGGTGCTAGCTGAAAACCTCCTCACCCTGCAGGGGAAACTTGCATTTTCTTTTTAATAGCTTGGAGAATGGGGCTCCATTTTCAGTATTTCTATATATCTTCTCCTAACATTGTTTCATAACTTCTAGAGATGTGAAAAATGGGAGACAATAAAAAATAAACTGCCTGCAAAAAAAGACATTTCCATAAAAAATATGAAGCTTACTCAGCTAAGATGTACTGTGTTTTCCAGCCCCTTCCTATTAATATATTAACTCTATGCTGATCACAGCCAGGATTAGGAGTCTAAGGAATTTCTCACAAAATTATGATCCACTTCCTGACCTGGTACATTTTTCTGTCTCTCTCCCCATCCCTTCATTCCTGGAATGGTCTTCCTACCCACCTGTGACCCCGAATCCTTGATTTCTTTCTTTGCTTTTTGGAATGGGATAGGCAGGGAAATTGGAGTTAAGTGACTTGCCCAAGGTCACGTGGCTGGTAAGTGCTAAATTTCTGAGGTCATATTTGAACTCAGGTCTTCCTGACTCCAGGGCCAGTGCTCTATTCACTGTGCCCAACCTACCCGCCCTGTTGTCCTAGGCTTCCTACAAGACTTAACTCATCTCACCTTATTCAGGAGCCTTTTCCCTTGTCCTTTCCTCCACCCCTGCCAGTGCCTTCTCTTTGAGATTACCTTCCATTTGTTCTCCATACATCTTAGGTACACATAATTATGTGTATGTTGTCTCCCCCATTAGAACGTGAGCTTTTTGAGGGCAAGGCCCCTGCCTCTCTTTGTATCCAAAGTACAAGGCCTGGTACATTTTGTTGTTGAGTTGTTTTCAGTCATGTCCAACTCTCTGGGACCCCATTTTGGGAGTTTTCTTGGCAAAGATGCTGGAATAGTTTGCCATGTCCTTCTCTAGGTCATTCTACAGATGAGAAAACTGAGGCAGACAGGATTAAGTGACTTGACCAGGGTCAGAGTCCCCTTTTACATAATTTTGAAGTGGTGTGGGTGAGAGCTCAGCACAAGTGCTGTTTTTACTCCGCCATCTTGGCTCCGCCCCCCCCCCCCAATAGAACTTGTTGGTCATGTAAGTATGGGAGGGTATGTGAGTGGTATGGGAGAGGACCAATATTCCCAGAACAAAGAAATGCAGAAGACAAGGATGAATTTTCTTTTTGGAGGGGGAAGGTAGGTCAATTGGGATTAAGTGACTTGGCCAAGGTTACACAGATAGGTGTGTGTGTGTGTGTGTGTATGTGAAGTTTCTGAGGTCACATTTGAACTTAGGTCCTCCTGTCTCCAGGGCTGATGCTCTATTCACTGTGCCACCTAGCCACCCCAAGGCTGAAATTTTCATAGGACTTAGAGCTGGAAGGACCCTTAGAGGTTACCTAAAGCAACCCACTCCCTTTTATAGATGAGGAAACTAAGGCCTAATGAGGGGAAGTGAATTGTCCAAGTTCATAATTAGCATTCAGCAGAATCAGAGTTCTAACCCAAGTCTGCTGACTCAAACTCCAGTTAACTAGGGGGCACAAGGAATGGAGTTCAAATCCAGCCTCAGATATTTATTTTCTGTGTGACCCTGTAGTTTTCTCAACTGTAAAAAAGAGAATAATAATAAATGATACTAGTACCTAACTCCCAGGATTGTTTTGAGATACCTGTAAAGTGCTGGGTACACAGTAGGCCCTCCTTAGATGCTTGCTCCCTTTCCCCTGCTTTTTCTATTGCAGCAGACTATTCTCTCAAAAATGCTTTAAAAATAGGATCTCAAGGGGAGGTAGCTGGCAATGACAGTAACATGCGAAATGGGTTTCCAGGATTCATAGCTCTTTATAGTGTTCTTCTAATGACCAAATCAGATCCCACTGCAACAAATATCAAGGCAGCATCCATTCCTGCATGGCAAAAGATATTTCTAAGCCCAGCCCACTGATCCTCTGAAACAGGGAATGAGGGTATTGAGTGCAATGAGTGAATTTAGGGAGGGCCTTGGGGTAAGTGCCTGCTCACAGAAGAATGACTGCCTGACTGACTTACCTCTGCTGCCTCTTCTAGCTCTGAGTTTCTGTGAATCTGATTCTGGATCAGATTAGCTATATCTATACTGGCACATGGAAAAACTATATTATTGGACAAATTAAAGGCAGAATGGTGTGGAAGTCAGGAAGCTTTGGACTATGATGCCAAGAGGTGGTCATTTTACCTCAAAGTGCCCCAGGCAATCAGCTAAGACTAGGGATAGGATTAAACTACATGGGTTTTAGAGACTAAAGGGAACTCACAGGCCATCTCATTCTACTCCTTCTTGTTGTTGCCTAGTTGTTTCAGTTGTGTTGGACTCTCTACATGGCCCTATTTGGGGCTTTCTTAACAAAGATACTGGAGTCTTTTGCCATTTCCTTCTCCAACTCATTTTACAGATGGGGAAACTGAGGCAAAGAAGGTGAAGTGAGTTGCCTAGGGTCACACAACTAGTAGGTGTCTAAGGCCAGATTTGAATGCAGGAAGATGAGTTCATCTTCCTGATGAACATTTTTACACACACATATATGTATTTTACATATTTTATACACACATATATGTATTTCTCATATTACAGATGAGAAACCCATAGTATTCAAGTGACTTGTATGAGGTCACATAGGTAGTAAATAATAGAGGCAGGATTTGAATCCAGGTCCTCTGACTTTCAAAACACCACACATTTTCCACTGAACTACTCTGTCTCTCAATGGAGTTCTACCTTCAAGGGAATAGAGTGGCTTTGTGTCCTTTGACCTGATCTGGTCCTTATCACAGACTTGGACCTGGAAGCTGAGGGTGCCTAATTCTATTCTTCATTTCTTATCTTGGGTTTTACCATCAGTAAGAAATGAGAGGAAAACAATTGCATGTTGAATCTGAAGAGTGTCAACACCTATAGGATGAAGACAAATATTGGCAAGGGCACAGAGGGAACCAGCATCAGTGGGAGTCTGGCTCACCCATGCCTCAGTAGTCTGCCTCTTTAGAAAAAAAAATCCCTTTTAGGGTTAAGCTCTTACAAAGGGGAATCTGCACATCCCAACATCTCAGGAAGTGTCATGTCTCATTGTCCTCCATCTCTAAAGTTGATACCACTGCTCCATTGCTAACTTGGCAGGGGCCAGGAGCAGTTTTCGGACACACACGTTTGGTTCTCTTTGTGGCCAAGGGCACCAGACAGCTGGCTGAGGTCAGCTCTTCAGTCTGTGACTGTGAATCAGAGTGAAGAAAATTTGGCCACAGAGGGACTGAACTTTTGACCTTGGCCTCGTTAGCCTAGCTCAGGAGCTGGTGGAGCCAAACGGTCCCAGACCTAGTGGAAGCAGGCATGATCAAATGCCAGAGCCCTGTGGATCAGCAAGCAGGTACACAATTTTTTTGGTCACTTTATATCCACAGATGCAGAAAATAAGACTTACAGTACAGGTGCTACTCCATCCTCCCTCAGCTTGACTTCTAAGAGGGTATAGACATTTTTTATGGTTTCTTGATTTTCAGATCCTACAGAAGATAAGTGTATGATATACATATTTACACACATGTATACAAAATGTACATCTATATGTGTGTATTGATATATACGTATATGTGTATGAATACACACAAATGTATATATTTCTTCCTTATACAGCTTCATTGCCAGCAGGAAAACGAATCTGATATCAAACAATGACTCATTAAACAAGCAGATCTTGGTATCTGGGGATTATGCCAGAACACTGCTTGTCCATTTTGGAAAATTCTCTTTTAGGAAAAAATATAAGAAGAAGATTCAAATCCAGTCAAAGATAGTTGAAGCTATATACTTCAATCCCCTTTGGACACAAGAGCAGGGTTGCATTGCTGGGCCCTGGATTTTAAGTCAAAAGACCTAAGCAAGTCACTTAACCAATCTGGGCTTTTGTTTCCTTTATCTGTAAAGTAGGGGAAGGATTGGACTTTCTCCCAAAATGGTCTTTTGAACACGAGATATTCTTCCCAGCTCTGATTTATCTGCTCTAGCAAAAGCCTGGAGTTTTTACCAGTCCAACTAATGATCAATAAATCCAATTAGAAACCACAGTAATTTCCTCCACCCCAGAACTCCACAAGTGGTCTCTCTCCCCACCCCTACTACTACTCTTCCAGAAAAACCAGAGCCATTGCAGAGTATCTTCCCAGAAAAAAACTAGAGTCAAAGACATATGCAGCCAGCAAAGCTCTGTGTTCAGAAGGAGCAAGATCAAAAGACTTCCTTGAGAAAGCCCTAGTTTCAGAAAGGCCCAGGGTGAAGAGCAGCTACCAGTGCAGAATCAATTAAACCAGTGAGGTGATCAAGCCCAGGGCATCTGAGATCCATCATATTTTGTCCTAAAATACCAAGGAGGACCCCCAAAGATCCAGCACTCTAACCAGTGGAGCTTAACTCTAGAAGGGAGAGTTCAGGGCAAAAGCACAAGAGACACAGGATGAAACCTAGGAAGACTCATGACCCCACTCAAAAACACAGCAGAGGGAGGAGCATGTCCTTGGCACAAAACCCCAATTCAGTAGCTAAAGCTAGAGAGATAAAAAAATCAAAGAAAACACCAGTGAGTATCAAAAAGTATTGCAAATATAACTCTATAACAATTGCAGCAAAAACTCAAAGTAAAAAAAGTGTTTTCCATAAGGAAAATATGAATGCCTAGAAGAAATATAGCAAGAGACAAAAATGAATAAATAAAAACTTTGGAGAAAAGAACTGGAGAATAAGTAGATTAGAGAAGTGAAGTTTCTGAAAACTGAAATAGAATACATAGGAATGTACAACTCCACCAGGCAGCAAGAAATATTAGGGCAAAATTGAAAGGAACCCCAAAAAGTAAAGTACTAGGAACATCATAGCCAAAATCCAAAGCTGCCACATCAAAGGAAAAAATATTGCAAGCAACCAGAAAGAAGTTGTTCAAATACAAAGGAATGACAGTCAGGATCATACAAGATCAAGCGGCTTCTACTAAAAGCCAGAGGAAATCTTGGAATACAATATTCCCAAAAGAAAAAGATATCCTTCCCAGCTAAATATAACCTTAAAAAGTAGGAATGGGGGCGGCTAGGTGGCGCAGTGAATAGAGCGCCGGCCCTGGAATCAGAAGGACCTGAGTTCGGAGCCGGCCTCCGACACTTAATCCATACAAACAAAAAAACCTAGCCGTGTAACCTTGGGCACGTTACTTAACCCCAATTGCCCGAAAGGGGCGGCTAGGTGGCACAGTGAGTAAGAGCGTCGGCCTCGGAGTTTGGATGACCCGAGATCAGATCCGGCCTCAGAAAATGAGCACCCACGCATAAATCAAATGACTAGCCGTGTAACCTTGAGCAAGTTACTTAACCCCAATTGCTTTAAAAAAAAAAAAAAGTAGGAATGGTGGGCAGGAACTGAGGAAGTGGACCTTTAATAGAATAAAGGATTTACAAGCATTTCTGATGGAAACGACAGGAGTAGGAACTTTGAAATCAAACACAAGAGGCCAGAGGAACATAAAAAATGATTTATTTTTACAGTTTGAAGAAGGTATATGATGCTAATTGTGCCTACTTTCTAACAGAGGGAGAGAAAATATGTACCTTCAGAACCTTAATATCTTCAAGGGATATTGATGAAGTTAAATTAAAAAAAACAGGGATAGATGGTTCTATTCTGAGGATTTTAAGAAGGGAAAGAGAAGAAATGCAAGAATGTACTAGTATAGAATGGAGGAAGAAGGGAATGGAAATTATAACTGAGCATGAAGGAAGGTGTTGAGGAAGTAGGCTTCAGATGCATTTCACTCTTATCTGAAACAGAAAAAGGAAGATTGAATATACAAAAGCAGACAGACAGACAGATGCAAGCACACACACACACACACACACACACACACACACACAGAGAGAGAGAGAGAGAGAGAGAGAGAGAGAGAGAGAGAGAGAATCAGTTTGGTGTAGAAATACATCAAACTTGCCAAGGATACAAGCAGGGCTAAAAAAAAAAAAAAGGGAGAATGGGTTTAAGAAGGAAGATATTATCAGGAAAATAACAGGCAAAGGGTTAGAAAGAAGAACTAGCATCTAAGGGGGTGTCTTAGATTGCTTCGTCAACAATTGGGGAATCGCTGAACAAATTATTTATGAATGTAATGGAATATTATTACATCGTAAGAAGTAATGAAAGAGATAATTTCCGAGAATCCTGGGTAGTCTGAAAGGATGTAGAATACAGTGAAGAGAACCAGGAATACAAGACCAGCAATTTTGCAAAGAAAAATAACTTTGAAAGACTTAAGAACTCTGATCAAAGCATTGACCAACCATGCTCATGACTAGAAGGGTCATGGACACAAGGTGCAAATGTGTAATTTTTTAAAAAGGCCACTGAGTAATGGCAGATAAAAGGGAAGATCTTTGAGAGGCAATGTGGCATAGCTGAAGGGACAATGACATCAGGAAGAATTGGTTCCAAATCCTGCCTCAGACACTTACTAGCAGAGTAATCCTAGACAAAAATCACTTAACATCCCTATGCCTCAGCTTCCTAATCTGTAAAATGGGGGGATGTGTGAACTCTACGGCCTCTCAGGTTCCTTCCTGTTCTATGTCCACAATTCTAGGATCCCAAGGTGAATTCTGCAGAGGGACTAGCACTCCTTCAGGTAGATGAGATAGGATATTTGTTAAAAATAACAACAGCAACATGATTTTATAGGCAGCCGCTGTGCACCTGCACATTTATATACACAAACACAAGAATACACTCAGAAGGCTTCCACTATTATGTCTGTGATTATGCAAAAGTGAGCCATGTAGCTGTCTAGAGGATTTTCCTAAGGGTTTAATCATATCAACCCATTGTAACTTACATTCAATTAATGAGTCAGAATCTAAGATGAACCCATGCTGTGTATATTATTAGTGACCCTGACTCATAGTTTTCCTCTATCAAATAAACAAGTGATACAAGAGAAAATCCTAAATATATTTGAAAACTCTGATTCTACCTTCTCAATAGGGGCAAATAAGTGTTAATTTCCTGAAGGTGTTCTTATTGGCTATCTGGCTGTCAGAAATGCATTGTGGGAGGAGGGGGGATGAGATGGATTTATAAATTGTCATCATCTTCATAATGGGATCATCATATCCTCATAAATTTCAGAGCTACAACTAGCATAGGTTGAATGGGGCGTTGTGAAGGGATATGCTTCCTCCCTGGGAAGGCAAGCTTCCACTCTCCCTTCCCCTGTGACACCACTTCTGATCATCATCTTGTGGTTCTCTGGAAACATGGAGCATGACTGCCCCTCTGCAGAACTTTCTGGGCTCAGATCACCACCTCTTTGCACTCCTACGGCCATGGTTGTATTGTTCTCTGGGCCATCACACTTGCCTCCCCACCTAGGGCCATTTCCTACCATGCCATTTCCTACAACCCCAACAGCCCCAGGAATTATTTCATTTGGTTATATCTCTGATAGATTTTAGGAGAGAAAAGGGACCTTACAGGTTATCTAGTTTAATCTCACTTTACATAGAAGGAAATGCCATGGTTGGCTAGTGACTTATCTAGTCACACCAGTAAGAAGTGGAAGAGTTATGATTTTCAACCAGGATCTCTGAGGCCAAATCTAGTACTCCCCACCCCTCCACCCTCAACTCTGCCATCCTATCTCATCTCTTCGGTGACTTTATTCACTAGAGTTTTCATGCCTGTAACTTTTTTTCATATTGTTTATGAGTGAAGATGTCAGAAAATCTTCCTTGGGAGTGAAGGAACTCTCATGTTACTTGCTTAACCTTATTATCCTTTGGAATAGCAATGATTGGTGGGTTACTGCTCACCACAAAAATAGACAGGCCTGGCATTGCCTAGGGAACCAAGACCATGTCTGTTTCAATTGATTTGTAGAGCATCAGTACAAATCCTCACACATGTAGATACTTTGTAAATTTGATTTAATAGTGTGTAATAGGGGCATACAGGATTGCATTTCCCATCCAACTGTGTTTCCCATGATGCTTGACTGGAGTTTCTAGGTTTGAAATCCTATGAGACATGAGGAGTTTGCTGGACATAAAGGATTTAATCTTGGGTTTAAGTGATGGAAGAGAAGGGATGAGACTGAAACTGTAGGACCCAGGAGTTCAGGCATCCCCTTGTGTTCCTGAAAATATCTTTTCCATCTGCTGCCTGGAGAGGATAGGGAACTGAACCAAGCCATCTGATGTCACAGGATCTGGCTTCCTGAACAGGGATGCTTGCATTGCAGTCTACATTTACCAAGTTCTGGTTCCAGAAACTGGAAAATAGAATCTAGGAGCTAATCTCCATGTGAAAGGAGGAAATATATTTGCTTAATGTAGCAGTAATTCAGGCATAGCACAGGTTAAGAGGCTAAGAAGAGTCACAGAATGATTGAATCTCTACCACTGTGTCTAACCAGGAAAGAGGTTATCTTCCTCACTATGGCATATTTTTAGGTCTCCTCCCAGACAATGTGCTGGAGCCAGCTTTAAATGTCCACTTTTCAGTGTGAGGGTTTATACCTCAGAAATTAGCAGAGCTACAAATTAGAGCTTGATTTATTGTTTGTTTAAAAAGTGTTAATAATGTAGATTTAAATTTTAAAGTCTATTCTCCCCACCCCAGTCTGATAGTTAAGTACTTACTAGCACACTCTTTTACTATTCTACAAACATTGCTTGAGCTCAGCATGTATGCAGTAGAAGGCTCAGGGTATGAAGTCATCACCATGCTGGAGACCTAAGGATTCTAAACTGATGATGATGGACATTTACAGAACACTTTAAATTTGGTGAAGTGCTTTACATATATTGCCTCTTTTGAGCCTTACAATACACCTGTCTATTCCCCAGCTCCAATTTGCTGAAGGCTACTGGTATTAGATTGTAGTCCCTCAGGAATTATGTAAGATTGTTTTTGCTATTCCTTTGCTAATTGGTTTAAACTAATGAAATATATTACTTCTAAATTGCATGTTCCTTCTAGTCTGCCAATACAACAGGGTAAATGAGCTTAGATAGTTTTTCTAGGGTATCCAGGATGGGGGCTCAAGCCAGTGGATGCACACTTAACATTCAAATTACTGTCCCATTAAACTGAACAAGCCGTGATTTAGCAAACAGGCTATATTCCAATTATGATCAGTTTGCCAGAGAAGGACCTGTAATAATAATTCCCCCCATGGAATTTATCTCGAGCATCAAACTAAGGCTGCACCTGCTTTTCTCTCCTTTCAGGTTCTTAGGATATGTGCTGCTTGGTCTCGAACATGGAAATGGTTTGCAAGGGAGAAGTTGCCTATGCATAAGAGTAACATACTTGTGAAAGATGGATCACATCATAGCAGTCCTCCCTTTTCACTAGCTATTTGAGCAATGGCAGAGACACTTTCCTAGGGGCACACATTCTGTTTGTTTCCTCCATCGATGGATGGGGAGATTATGCATTATCTTCTTTTTATATGAACATCTGTATGATTGGTATTTCTAATTCCTGCTAGGACAAGGAATGTGATTAATTTTCATTCTCTTAACAGTTTCCTTCCAAAACACTCCTCCCTTCCCTTAGCATCCTTTCTCTTTTTCTTTCCCTCTCCCATCCCTTTTCCTCAGCTTCCTTTTCCTCTTCCTTCTCTTTTTTTTTTTTGTGCTATAAGAAATTACAAGCAGGATAGTTTCAGAAAAACTTGGGAAGACTTACATGAATTGATGTGAGATAAAGAGAGCAGAACCAGGAGAATATTGTACGCAGTAACACCAATATTATAAAGATGATCAACTATGAACGACCTAGCTATTCTGATCACAATTCCAAAAGACCCATTATCAAAAATGCTGTTCATCTCCAAAGAGAGAACTGATTAAATATGAATAAAGATTGAAACATACTTTGTTTACTTTATTTTTCTTGGCTCTTTTTTGGTCTGTTTTCTTTGCAACATGACTAATATGGAAATATGTTTTGCAGGACTTTACATATATAATAGATATAAAATTGCTTGCCTTTTCAAGGAAGGCAGTGGGAAGGGAGAGAAGAAAGGAAATTGGAACTCAAAATTTTTAAAAATAAATATTAAATTTAAAAATGTAATTGGGAATACTTAACAAAATAAATTAAAATATATTAAAAATAAGTTCCAAACTAGAATTGGAAGAAAAGCTCATATCTTTCATTAAAAAGGACCAATTGCCTTAATAAAAGAAATAGTGAAGAGAAGGCTCTACAGTTGTCCCTTCCACAAGAGTTAGGGGTGTGGTGCCCCTGCGATCCATTTTTTGGCCCTCCTTTCATACCAGAGAAGATGTATGCATTATTTTGGTACTAAAAGAAAAAATATGTTGATATTATTCAATACTATATGTGTGTATGTATGCATATGTATATGTGTATATATATACATATACACACACACACATATATATGCATTTCTGAGTTTCTAGAATTTTTCTATGTAGTCTGCTGGCCTTAATATGTCATCTGTGACTTCCACCAAACTCCCCCAAAATTTCCAATTAATTTTTATGCCGACCTGCAATATATCAACATTTTGATGAGGAAAGTTGCTATGTGGAAGGGATAACTGTAGTTGGAATCAGGAAGACTTAAGTTTGAATACTATCTCAGATGATTACTAGCTGAATGGACCCGGGCAAACCACTTAACAGTTCTTGGTCTCAGTTTCCTCATCTATAAAATTGAGATAACAATTACACCTACTTTCCAGGGTTGCTGTAATGATCAAATGAAATAATTTATTTAAAGTTCTGTCCCCACCTTAAAGGTAAAGTTTTTTTTATTATATATTATATATTACCATATATTATTAGGAGCAAGAGCAACTGGGTTCCAGTTCTGCTTCTGGTACTTAAGATCTGCTTTAACCTGGGTGAGTCATTTAACTTCTCTAGGCTTCAGTTTCCTCATTCATAAAGTAAAGGAGTTGGACTAAATAGTCTCTAAGGTTACTTAGAAATTTCCATGTAGACACTTCCTGTCTACAATTGCTTTCTTTCTTCTTCCTTCCTTCCTTCCTTCCTTCCTTCCTTCCTTCCTTCCTTCCTTCCTTCCTTCTTTCCTTCATCTCTCTCTCTTTCTTTCCCTCTCTTCCTTCTTTCTTTCATTTGTTTCTCTTTTTCTTTCTCTCTCTTTCCCTCTCCTCCTTCCTTCCTTCCTTTCTTTTCCCTTTCTCTTCTACTTTTTTTTAAAGCAACCCCTCCTCACATTCAACCCCTTCCTCATTGCCAACTTAATGTGCCATCAAGATGCAGCTTCTACAGTCAATTACCATAAAAGCCCCACATAACCTTTCTCATAGCACTTCTGTGGCTTTCCTGTTGAACACATCTTCTTTCCCTCATGCCACTGGAGAAAGGCCAGGGGAGACTTTGCTCTATGCTTTATTGTGTTGCATCCTAGCTTTCATAAATGGAGACTGCACATGTACTTGTTTTCAGTTTATTACATGCCTTTTGGGGCCTCCAAGGAAGGCTACATTTTAAAGGCTCCAAGACAGTTTCTCATTTTATTCCAAGTATATTGCTGCCTTATACAACTTCGGAGCCTCCTGGCCGTGGAGAACTCCCAGATCTCTAGATTTCTGTCCCTTAGCCATTCTCCTGGGTGCATTCTTGGAGGCAGCATGTGGTACAAGGGAAAATCCACTGGGCTGGGAGTCAGGAGATCTGGCTTCCCAGATCAGCCACTAACTCCTATGTGACCTTGAGAAACTTACTGCCCCTCTCCTAGGCCTCCTCTATAAAATAAGGGATTTGAACCAGAGGATCTTTAAGGCACCTTTCCACATTAAAAGTCTTCATATAGGACTATTTTTTTACTATTTGTATACATAAGGTTGTTATAATCATATCTATATATTATATAATCATATAATGCCTATATCATATAATTAGTCATACTAGTAAATATAGTAATTAAAATTATTTAAACTGATGGTATTGTGTGGTCATAATTATAATATTTAACATGATATATAACATATAACTATGTAAAATGTATATTTATTTATATCATCTTCATTTCTAAGCATGTTCCTTCTCCTTTCTTTCCACAATAATCCATCCTTTGTTGGTGGTCTCATCCATAAAATGAAAGTGTGGGGTGTACTAGATCGCTTCTAGCTCCAAGTCTATGAAAAACCTAAAACAAAAAAAATGAAGAATATGAGTGCTACTCCTTATACCCCTTCCCCCTCACCCCCAAAAAGGCATGGGAAGACTAGAATGAACTGATGTGTAAAGAAGTACAAAGAACGAGGATAGCAGTTCTCCCGATGACTGTGACAATGTGCCATGTCTAGCTAGGTGGTGTCTTCACCCACGTCATCAAAGAGGAGAAACTCAAATCATAAGACTGTGGATTTAGCCCTGGAATGGATCTTAGAGGCCGTTGAATTCAACTATCTCATTTGGCAAATAAGGAAACTGAGGCCCAAAAAAGTCATATGGTTTTCTCAAACTCACATAGGTAGCAAGCAGTGACAATGCCAGTGACAACAAAGGCCCTTTACATACCACAATATTAATAAAAAAACTTTTAGTAGTAGCAAAAACTAGAAACAAAGTGGGTGCAATAAAGGATATAAACTAAAAGTCTCCGAGTACTAATTTTTACTATTTTGACACAGGGGGTTATATATAATTGCATAATTATGTAATACCTATATTTTAGGATCAATACAATTATATGACATTAATAAATCAATAAGAATATAAATAAATAATAAACAGTAAGGTCTATATTATAAGATAACTATTAATTTGTATATTAAATAATTAAGATTGATAAATAAAGCAAAAAATTAAATAAATGATGAATTGATAAATAAATGATAAATTAATTTAAGTGATGAAAAAGTCAAGACTCACAAAGCCTAAATGTTTTTCCTTAAATTACATAAGTGGCAGAGTTGGGATATAGATGTAATGTAATCCATTAGATTGTAAGCTCCCTGAAGTCTGGGACTGCATTTTCTCTCTTTTTGTATCCCCAGTGCTTAGCACAGTGCCTGGTATACAGTAGTTACTTAACAAATGCTTATTGATTGATTGAGATGTGATTCTGTAAATCTCAGATTCCAAACCCTGGGTGCTTCCTACTGTGCCACACAGCTTCAAAGTCCTAACTCTAGGACTCTTTCCACTCTCTTAGGTTAATTTTGAAAAGTTACTGGCAGGAAGAAATACCCTTTGTAGACTCTTCAGAAGAGCAGGGCTTTGTACAGTAGGCATTTAAGAGATGCTTTTTGAATGAATTAGTACCACATTAGGACTGAATGGGAGGCTACCTCTCATCATGTGTAAGTGCTTAGTGAAGAGCATATAGCATCCTCATTCATGGGAACTTCTTGTGGGCAAGTCCACTGTCTCCTACTACTTTGCTTTTGGGGTAAAATGGAGTGGGGCACCCAAAAGTCCTGTGCTGAGACTTTACAAATACTCATCGGATTTTGTTGACTTGAAGTGGTTCCTGAGTTTCCTTGAGGGTGCTTAGAAGCCGGTGTTCTTCATTTGTATAGCAAGCTACTGTAATAATGACATCTTCTGACCAAAATAAAAACATGAGATAGTTTGGGGATTTTTTTTTTAAAGAACTCCTTGACTTGATTTTTTTTCTTTTAGAGGATGAGAAGCAATGCAAGTGTGCTGGAAAACACAATAATTAAAGATCTTATCAATTAAATTGTCTTCTTTCAACAAGTAAGACATTATTCTGATGTCCATCAATGTATGTTCACTCAAATGTAAAAAACCAAGGATGATAAGCATTTCAAAACATTTTTATCTCTATGTTACACATGAAGTTATTCTACTGTTTCCTGGGTGGGGGAGGTGGAGTGTTGAAAGAATGGGTTTTATCATCTAATTTGAAAGACAAACTTTAAATGCAATTCCTTAGGCATTATTACATGTGTGAAAATAATATCCTGATTTGATTATTTTTGGTGAATGTATTGGACATATTAGACAAAATAATAATTGATAACAAGAAGCAAAATGTTCCATTTAAGACAGAAAAAGAAGTGGAAATGAAACCTTTTCCTTGTGATCCTTGATTTCCCAAGAAAGCAGATGTTGAAAGTGAGAGACTCCTACATAGGAATGGTTTCCTACATAGACTTGGCCTTAGTTGTCTAAAGTCATGCTGGTCATCGGACATAGCTTAAAATGGGGGCATCTTTGCTTTGATCTCTAGAGGATTAACCATATGCCTTTAATATCTGTTTCTTCGGGGTCATTAGCTTTATAGCGCAAGGTGGTGCAAAGTGGAAGAGGGAAGCATTCTAGTCTTTCTTTTTTTTTTAAACAAATGCTTTATTAACTTCTGTTTTACATCATTCATTTCTGCCAAATTTTGAGTTACAATCATTTTCCCCCCATTATTCCCCTACCCAACCTCCCAGAATAGCAGTCCCACAAGATATCGCTTCCTCCAATCTGCTCTCTCCCATACCTTCTCCCATACCCCCTTCGACTTTTCCATTAGAGGAAGGTGAATCTTTGTGTCCCAATGCCTGCACATCTTATCTCCCTATTACAAGCAAAAGAGTATTAATAATAGTATTATATATATATTTGAAACATTTAATGTTAAGACCTCGAATTTCAGATCCATTTCCTTCCTCCCTTGTCACCCATTCCCTCTGGGGAGATAAGTAATTCAGTATATGTTGTACATGTCTAGCTATTCAAAACACTATCACAGTAGATATATTGTACAAGACTGCTTATAATTCCCTCCCACTCATCCCACCCCCCACCTGGTCCATTCCCTACTTGATCCTGTCCCTCTTCTATAGTGGGTACTTCCAACCTCCCCTCCCCTCCCCCCAAGGATGCCCTCCCATCCATCATCCCTCCTCTCATCCCCCTTCCCCCTATTCTGCTGCAGGTTGAGATATCCCATTTAGTATGTATGTCATTCTCTCCCTGAACCAAATTCAATGAGAATGTGGTTTGCCTTTTTGCCTTCCTATTCTCCCCCTCCCTTGCAGCCACTTCCCCTTGCTTCTTCTACATGAGATAGTTTACCCTACCCTGTCTCTCCCCATCTCCTCTTGCCACTTTCCTCTCTCACCTCATAATTTCACCCCTTGAGTATCCTCCCTTCCCAACAAATTCAACCTATGCCCTCTCTCCATGTATAACTGTAAACATATATACACATATTCACATATGTATTCATATGACCATACACCCTTCTTCCATTGTTTTCATACTGAGAAAGATTTTATCAGTTAGTTATTGTTTTTCCATATAGGAATGTAAAGAGTTCAACTTTGATAAGTTCTTTTTGATTTCTTTTCCCTGATTACCTTCTCAGGCATCTCTTGCTTCTTGCATCTGGATGTCAAAATTTCTATTCAACTCTGCTTTTTTCCTCAAAAATGCTTGAAAGTCCTCTATTCCACTGAATGCCCATATTTTCCCCTGAAACAAAATACTCAGTTTTGCTGGGTAGGTGACCCTTGGGTTCAGTCCCAGCTCTTTTGCCCTCTGGAATATCATATTCCATGCCCTTTGATCCCTCAGTGTAGAAGCTGCCAGGTCCTGGGCTATTCTGATTGTGTTTCCACATTATTGAAATTGTTTCTTCCTGGTGGCTTGTAGTCTTTTCTCCTTGATCTGGGGATTCTGGAACCTGGCTATAATATTCCTGGGAGTTTTCTTTTTGGGATATTTTTCAGGAGGTGATCAGTGGATTCTTTCAACCTCTATTTTGCCCTCTGGATCTAAAACATCAGGACAATTTTCCTTGAGAATTTCTTGAAGGGTGATTTCTAGGTTCTTTCTTTGATCATGGCTTTCAGGTAGTCCAATAATTTTTAAATTGTCTCTCCTGGATCTATTTTCCAGGTCAGTGGTTTTTCCCATGAGATATTTCACATTACCTTCTATTCTTTCATTTGTTTGGATCTGCTTAACAGCATCTTGATTTCTCATAAAGTCATTAGCTTCCATTTGCTCCAGTCTAACTCTGAAGGAATGAATCTCGTCAGTGAGCTTTTGAGATTCTTTTTCCATCTGGCAAATTCGGCTTTTAAAGGCATTCTTCTTCTCATTGCCCTTTTGGGCCTCCTTTGCCATTTGATTTAGTCTATTTTTTAAGGAGTTGTTTTCCTCAGTCAGGCTGTTGACCCTCATTTCATACTTTTCCTGCATCCTTCTCATTTCTCTTCCCAATTTTTCCTCCACTTCTCTTATTTGATTTTAAAAGTCCTTCTTAAGGTCCTTTATGGCCTGTAACCTGTTCATCTTTTCCTTTGGGGCTTTTGGAGCAGGATTTCTGACCTCACCGCCCTCCTCCTGTTCTATGCTTCAGTCTTCTTTGCCCCCAAAGTAGGAGTCTAGGGTTGCATTTTTCTGTTTAATTTGTTTCCTTTGCCTTGGCATGTTGCCACTTAATTACTTGACTTTGGGGCTTGTTACCACAGTATGGCTTTGCTGCCAGACAGGGGAACATTCGTCCTGAACGTGTGGGGGGACAACTTCTGTTTCTGGCAAGCTGGAAAACCACCCACAACGTCCACCCCAGATCACAACCCAGATCCAGGGAGGTTAAAGCAAGAGCGATTACCCCCCAAGACTGCTCGCTGGATCTCCCTACAATTTGCAGGCCAAGAGCTGGAGCTGCCTCTGAAAACTACAAAATGGCGTGTCTCCTCAGTGGCTTCTAGCTCCCAGGGGAGGAAGCCGACACGTTCCCCAAATACTGGTCCCAAAGTCCATAGGGCACTAACCTCTCACTTTGTCCTAGGCTTGTCTATGTTGATAATTCTGGAGTCGCCACAGCTGCTGGTGTTCTGGGGCCCTCCAGCCAGCTGCTGGCCCAGCCGCCCTGGGGCTAAAACCGCAACTCAGGTGGACCTGTGCTCGTCTTCCTGTGCACTGCGCACTGCTGGCTCCCAGACCACTGTGCTGGTCCTTCCTGCAGGGCTGCTGGGCTGTCCTTAGCGGGAGGTTAGCTTCTCTGTGTCGTTCTATGGGTGCTGGGGCTCCAGAAGTTGTTCAAAGTCCCCTTTTACATAGTTTGGAGGTGATCTGGGGGAAGAGTGGCTTGGATGAGCTGTTTCTACTCTGCCATCTTGGCCCCGCCCCTCTAGTCTTTCTTTAGAGGACTTGTACTGAACTCCTTTTCTTCTGAGTGGGTGAAACCTCCTGTTCTGGTACATCTTCTAGAGTGTAAATCCTCTATGGAAGTTATAAGGAGGCAGTTGCTCATAGGAGTAAAGGAGAAGGAAAAGGCTAGAGAATATTCTTTGCTATAACATTCTTGCTTCTGTGAGGGTCAGAGTCTACCCGTACTTCCAATTCATCACCAAAAGTCCAGATATCTCAATTGACTCAATCATGAAGTAAATTAGGTATGCGTAAATCTTTGCTCAATTTAAACTGATCATGAACTATTTGGACCATTGGATGCAGGAAGATGATGCCACACAAGAAATATCTTCTGTCATGGCAAATCTATGAACAGTAAACTAGTTGAAGAGTTTGACCATTCCAGCAACAAACCAGTCAAGCAATGGTTGAATTCAGTTGTGGAGGACTTGTAAGCGTTATCATGGTGGGGTGGGGTGGGGAGTGGGGGAGGGCGCCCCCTCAACACTCCAACTCCCATTGACTAGGTGACAGATTCTCAGAGACCAGCAAAAAGAATGTTAGGAGAACTCCACAAAAAGAGAAGGGAACTTCTGATAAGTAGAAAGTGTGAATTTACCCTTTAGCAATATGTACACTTTCAGTTTAAGCCCGTTCTCTCCAGGGACCTTATATGTGCAAGGAGAAAGTGTCCCATCAGTTTAGGGGGATAGCAAAATGCTACCTACTTAGTAAATACCCTTTCTATAAGTGAATTAACTCTGGCTAATAATCAATGGGGAACATATTAGTAAGGCTGCTAATCAACAGTACTAGAAAGCCCAGTCCCTTTGGGTTACTCATAGAACCCTGTTTAGGAACATCAGACATCATCTGGTGACCCAGTTAAACAACCCAAGTGGGAGTTGACAGAAGTAGTCCTGGAGGGACTAGTCCTTCTACTATTTTCCCAGCCTGCATAGTTCTTTTTTCCTCCTCTCTTTGCATAGCCCAAATCTACTTTTCCTTCCAAGCCCAGTTCAAATGTTAGCTCCTCTGAAAGCCTTCCTTGATGATCCCAGTGCATACTCCTATCTCTCCTTCCATCTGAACTCATGGTCCTTACTGTATAATGGGTGCTCTAAGTGAGTACTTGAAAAGGCATCAGCCTAAAAGGACTGGGGTCTCCCATTCCACCCGGGGTCATCTCCAGTCATGTTGATGAATATTAAGTTACTGGATCCAAATGGCTCTGGAGGAGAAGGTGAGGTGCACAGCCCAAGTCAACTTCAAGTTATGTCATCATTTCCTTGATGCCATGGTCCTCTTAGAGAACAAAGGACAAACACAAGGGTACCTCAAACATATACTGTTTACTTATTAACTGTGTAATGACAAAGTCTCATCTTCACATGATAAACCCTCTGTGAGTGAGACCATGCCTTATTCTTTTATCTCATGTCATCTCCTACAGTTCTGGGTAGCTACACAAATTCATAGATATCCACAGACCATGACTGTGCCTTCCCCAATGCTTAGCACAGTATCTTGAAGGTGGTATGTACTTAATAAATGCTTGCTGACTCAACTTAACTTTCTTTTTTATTTCAGGATCAGAAAAGCATGAAGAATTAACTAGTAGGGAGGAGAAAAGGGAGGGACTATATATTAACAGAACTAATGGAGTAAACAAAATTGCAGAAAGCCCATTTAACCTATTTAAGGGAACAAACCACTTAAAATGGTTCAAAAGTATTCACTTACATATATTCGATACACTAATTACAAATTGTTCTTATATGTTCATTAAAGTAGGTCCCTAAAGAACTTTTCCTGCCAGCTCTTGTTAGATTAATTCTAGGTTATATACTTGAAAGTAATAAAGCTGCATTACTTACAAATTTAGACATATGTACTAATTCATTGTGGCCTTCCCATCGATTCATCTGAATTAATGAAGTCTTACTGTATATTGATCATGAGAATGCCTTATATTTACCTTGAATTATCTTCCAAAGTGCTTCACCAACTAGCAAAATTAGCCTAGATGATCTTGGAAAGGAATGCAGCAGTAAACAGAACCTTTCTCCCTTCCTGTTCCTACCTTGCAGTCACCAGGTGCCCAGAGTTATACACTGTGCAGTCCCACTCAGATCAAAGCTCCCTGGCAGTATCCCATGGGCAAACCCTATCTCTTTTGCTTCCCATTCTATCTTCAGCTAGTTCCCTTTGGCAATGAACACATTCAAGATGTTAATGACTGATAATGGAGTGATTTATCACTTGGCATAAGAGGGTATCAAATGCATTTTTAACATGGACTCCTGAAGCCATCAGAACTATACTAACTTTATAGGAGGATTAAGAGCTAGTGGCACTTTAGACACCTTCTAATTCAAGGGTTCTTAACCTTTTCTGGGTCATGGATTCACTTGGCAATCTAGTGAAATATATGAACCCTTTCTCTGAATAATGGTTTTAAAAATTGAAAAGAAATGTTATATTTCGGTTATAAAGATGTAATTCCCCCCCATCTGAGTTCATGGGGTCCCTTAAGTTAATTACTGACCCCTTGGAGGTCTGTGGATTCCAATCTAATATCATCTGTTCTAATCTAATCTCTCTTATTTTGCAAGATGCAGAAACTAAAGAGCAGAAAAGTAAGATTTGTTCAAAGTTGCACATGGGCAGTAGTGAAAAACAGAACCAGTAATAGAGTCCATGCCCTTTGACTCCAAACAAAGCTAGTGTCTTTTCTATGGTGGTGCAATGGATAGAGCACAAAGCCTGAAGTCAAAAAGACTTGAGTTCAAACTTAGTTTCAGACACTCAATAGGCAATTCACTTAATCTCTCTTTGCCTCAGTTTCCTTAACTATAAAATAGGAATTATAATAAGACCTACCTCCTGGTTGTTATGAGAAGCAAATGAGATAATATTTGTAAAGTGTTTACAGTGCCTGGCACACAGTAGGTGCCATATAAATGCCATTATTATTACCATCATGCTCTACTTCCTGAAGTACCGAAAGCATTCACAATTTCATTAGTGTGCGGCTGTTTGTGGTACAATGGGAAGGACTCTGGATCTGGAGTTAGAAGGCTTGGGTCCAAATCTGGCCTCCGATACTTACTACCTCTGTGATCTCAGGCAAGTTATGTAACCTTGCTGGAACTCAGTTTCCCCATCTGTAAAATGAAGGGCATGGGCTAAATGACATTGAGAGCTTTTCCAGCTCTAGACTTATGAATCTTTGAAATCCAGCATCTCATTGATCTTGGGCAAATCATTTGACCTCACCAGGCCTTAGTTTCCTCATTTGCAAAATGAGGGGATTGGCCTCTGAGGTCTCTTTCAGCTCGATGTCTATGATTCTTCCACTGGATTATATGGAACCATCCTCTTCATCTTAGTAAATGGTCTTCATGAGTTTCTGTGGAAAAAAAATCCTCACCTGGTAGCCAGATTTCTGGTGATGCACCTCAATTCAAGGGCTAAACCTTAGAAGATCCAGAGTGCATTGCCTGGTCTATAATTTGGTAAGACTTTCCAGAGTTCCCATTTAAGTGACCTAACCTTCAGGAGCCCAGGGTTACCATACCTCTGAGGTATCAGAAAAGAAATTCAGAGGACACAACAAAGCTTATCCTGGAGGAAATATTTCTTTTTTTTTAATTAAAATTTTTATTTTTTACTATTCTGAACTTGACAAATATCAACAGACACGAGCATTTCCTTATACACAGAAGAACAATGTGAAGCTATGAAGAACAAGAAAAAGTGAAACTATGCAAAACTACATATCTACTATATACAGTTTTAATTTTTTTTTTTTAAAGCAATTGGGGTTAAGTAACTTGCTCAAGGTTACACGGCTAGTCATTTGATTTATGCATGGGTGCTCATTTTCTGAGGCCGGATCTGATCTCGGGTCATCCCAACTCCGAGGCCGGCGCTCTTACTCACTGCGCCACCTAGCCGCCCCTTTAGGGCAATTGGGGTTAAGTAACTTGCCCAAGGTTACACGGCTAGGTTTTTGTTTGTGCGGATTAGGTGTCGGAGGCCGGCTCGGAACTCAGGTCCTTCTGATTCCAAGGCCGGCGCTCTATTCACTGCGCCACCTAGCCGCCCCTACAGTTTTAATTTTTACAAAAAGGATGTAATAAATTCAAAACAGTTTCAAAACTGTCCTGATTATCTGTGTCTCTTTTTGAACTCCTTCTGTTCTATGCATTTTTAAAAGCTGCAATGATCTTTTTTTTCTTCCTTTAGGGAGGGGGAATCACTATTACTAGCCTTCATCTCCTTCCCAGTTAAAAACTTCATATTCCCACCAATTAAAAACAAGTACCACCTTGTAATAAATAAGCATCATCAAGTAAAACCAATGTACATATTGGCTACATATGAAAATGTATAATTTAAATCTTGTGTCCCTCACTTTGCTATCAGGCAGGGGAATAAAGCTTCATGCTTGGTCCTCAAGAGATGTAGTTGACTATTGCATAGATTAGAATTCTAAAGTCTTTCAAACTTTTTTTTTACAATATTGTTATTATATACATTTTTCTCTTTTCTGCTCACTTCATTCTATATCAGTTCATACAAGTCTTCCTAGGTTTCTCTGAAACTATTTTCTCATTTCTTATGGTCAGTAATATTCCATTACATTCATATATCATAATTTGTTTAGCCATCCCCTAATAGATGGATAGCCCACTTAGCTTCTGGCTCTTTGCTACTGAAGAAAGAACTTCAATATTTTTGTAATATGGATCCGTTTACTCTTTGACGTCCTTGGGGTATGGACAGTGGTGTGCTGGTAAATATTTAACAACTGGAAAGCATATATATGTAGAACATCTTTTGAGTTTAATCAACATTACAACATTTTCTATATCACTTTAAGTCTAGACAATGAACAAAACAATAAATCAAGCCCTGACTGTTAGCATTTGATGATTTCTGAGGTGCAAAATGCTCACATTGAAAATTTAAGACTTTGTTTTAAGCTAGCCCCAGCACACCCTTGGATAAATATTTAGTATTGCTTAGTGAAATAATCTGCACAGTTTAGTGAATTGGGGGATATAGAAAGGAATTTCTAATTGTAGGATTTCAGTCCCTGGAATAGGCTCTTGGGGGGAGCTATCTTTGATCAATGAGGCTTTTCACATACCCATTCAAATCACACTTCACTGGGAAGCAGAAGAATCTTTCCTACCTGTGCATAATCCAACCAGCCAGTCTTATATATCATTTTACAGATAAAGGGATACTGAGAGATTTAATAGTAAGAACTCATTGGTTGCTGATAGAATAGGATGGATCTTAGAACCTCCCTCAGCATTCCTTTCAGAATAGGTGGACCCAGCAACCTCCTTTATCAGTTTAGCCAAGAAGTGATTTTGATTTTTACCTTTGCTTCAAATGTCCTGTATATTATACATATAATATATTATGCATATTATATTGTATATGTGTATATTATACATATAACACATTTATTGTATGCCCATGATGCCCTGACATTCATATACATGGAAAGATACAGATGTTTGATGTTGAGTTTTCACTTGTCATCTGCATGAATTGGATGTTATATGAATGCAGTCTGATGATAGCTGTAGCCATATATTCTCTCTTAGATTGGAAGCCCCTAGAAAGCAGGAACTGAATTTGCTCACCTTTTTAGTCCAGGAAGGAAATGTAAGGTATCAGAACAATAAATTGGACCAGGAACCAGAAAACATAGATTAAATTCCTGGTTCTATCTATTTTAGTGGTGATTTTTGATTCTCTGAACTTCATCTTCCTCATCTCTAAAGTAAGTTTTAACATGCCATGACTACTTGTTTCCTTAGAAAGTGATTAGTGTCCTTAATACGTCTCAGATTGGTTTAGGTATGTGAGCTAACTGTGGCATTCAGAAAGTGAAAAAACTCTCTTGACATAACCTTTCTCCCTAATTTTTAGTTATATTCATCTTAGAGAAGGGTGAGCGATACTACCACTAAAAGCTCTCGACAGGCTAAATCATCAGGGTAACTCTGAAAAGATAAAACACAACAAATCAGGAAGAGCTGGGTCCAAGGTCCACCTCCAACATCCTGGCTGTGAGACACTAAATAAGTCACTTAACTATTCTCTAAGACTATGAATTTCAGAAAGTCGATTGCTTCCATTGGTGGAGATCCTCATATGAAAATGAAATCATGGGTACAGTCCCTATCATCTATCTAGTGCTGAATCTCCATACTCCATTAATATTTCCAAGTAAAATGAGGTATGCAAAAGAATAAATGCTAAGTAATATATATTTTTTTAATTTCTCATCATCAGTGAAATGAGCAATAAATTCATCCAATAAATACTTTGAGACTTGTAATAAGTTCTCTGGAGCTAAAAAATGATTCATTTGCTTTTCTAAGCCTAATGTAATCACTGGCCTACTGCTTTTCTAAGGGAATTAGAAATGATTCAGGTAGAGTTTAGCCATTTAGGGAACAAGATGAGTAATTTAGCATTTGCATCGCCAAACTGTAGAATGTAAGTTCTTTGAGGGCAGGAGCTCTTTCATTTTTGCCTTTGCATCCCAAACACTAAACACAGTGCCTGGGACATAGTAGACACTTAATAAATGATTATTGATTGATTGATTGCTGCTGACTTTAACAAGAACTCAAACCTGCAAACAGGCTCAGTTTTCACACCTGTCAGTATCCTGCTTTTGCTGACTGATAAGAATAGTGTTACCTTTGACACAAGCATACCCAAGATACTTAGGAAGTTCTCAGAAGGTATTGTCAAGGTTACAGATGTTATTGAGTTTGTGATAAAGAATCATAATCCCCTAAACCTCTGGTGCATTCAGTATCTAAAAACTCAATCTTTGGCAACATGGTATAGTGGAAATTTCTGAATCTTAAGTTTCTTCAGTCCCATATTTTCCCTTTACCTATCTTTTTGTTAGACTGACCCAAAACTGAGAGAGGAATGTTAAAATCTTATCACTGTTGTGTTACTGGCTACATCTTCTTGTAGTTATTTTTCTTTTATGAATTTGGATGCTAAGGCATTTGGAGTATATGAGTTTTTTACTGATTTTAGTTTGTCATCCACGGTGCCTTTCAGCATAATATGGTTTCCTGGTTTATTCCTTTTTATATTTGTAATTTTTGTTTTTCCTTTGTCAGATAGCATGATTGCAACTCCTGCTTTTTTGGATTCTTTTAATGCATAGTAATTTCCCCCCTCCCTCACCTCCTCAGTTTTATTTTGTATCTATTTGTTTTTTAAACATGATTCCTGTGAGCAACAGATTATAGGGTTTTATTTCCTTATCCAATCTGTCACTTTTTCATTTTATTGGATTGTTTAATCCATTTACATTTAAAGTTATGAGTTAGATTTAAATTTTCCTCCATTTATCTCTTTTTTTTTAAGTTATGATATTTTTTTTCTTCTGCTGGCAACATGGTACTATAGTCCTTCAGTTACTTTATCTTATTCTTTTTAAAGATGTTTCTATTCCTATTGTCTCTCTTCCCCTCAACCCTGACTCCTCCTCCTATTTGTTACTCCTTTCCCTTTGGAGTTTTTCTTATTACTTCCTTTTTCCTTTTCTGTTTTAATCTGGTCATTTTATTCTCCCCCTTCCCCTTCCCTTTTTGATCTCAATTAAAATTTTCGATTCCTCTCCCCCTTCAACTAGTCTTATTTATTAGTTTTTTAAATTCCATTTTTGTGCCCCTTTCCAGAGAGAGTTTCTTTTATTCTCCTCATTATGCATCTTCTCTCTTTATCTGCTCTAGACCCTTAATCTCTGATTTATGACCCCTATAATTATCTAGCCATTCTCCTCTGTATTCCTCATGCAATCAAAACTTCCAAGATGTCAATTCTGGGTTCTCCCGCCTTGCAGTTTCTGCACTACCTTGCAGAGGTTGCCTGAAGATTTCCCTTTTCCATTATGCCTCATTCTCAGAACAATGGCAATTCCTGCAGGTGACAGAGAGGACATTGCCCTTCACACTATATCCCTGATTATGCAGCTCACCACTGATCTGCACCCTTCTCCTGGTTACCTTCTTTTCCCCATTTGCCTCAAAATCTCCCCCTTGAGTCCATGACCTCTCACTCTCCCAGATGACAGTTACCACTAGGAGTTGCAACTCCTCCTCTCCTGAGGAAGGACAAGCAGTCTTTTCAAGCACCAAAGCCCCCAGACCACATATAGTACAAGGCCTTCATCTCCTTTCACTGAACATCTTTATTTACCCATAAAAGCATTCATCAGTGGAAACCTCTCCTTCTCTTCCCACACTCCCCTTCATGTTCTCTTTCTGAGATCAAAAGGGTCCCCTTCCTAGTCTCTTCAACCAGACCTATCACAAACTCTACTCCCTCACCTCCCCAGGTTACCTCCTACTTTCTAATGTGGGAGAAACAATGACTCACCTATAGGCAGGGTAACAGGCTCTGTCCATAATGCCCTAGCATCCCACCTCCATCTCTCCATTTATATTTAGAAAGAAATCCTTTGACTACTGTATTCATTTACTTCTTCTGCATTTTTATTTTCTCGAGTGTTTAAGAAGAACAATCTCTTCAGGTTTGGTTTCCTTTCAAAGAATTTTTGAATGATTCTTTATTATTAAACATTCATCTTTTTTTTTTTCATTTATGGTTAAGGCTCAGAATCGAAAGGTTGGCTACCCCAGGATACATCCTGAAATGCATTGCTCTTCAGAAAGCATTATTCCACTCCCTCCTGCATTTTCTCGTGGGTGTAGAACAGTCTTGTGTTATTTGAGCTTCCTCTTCCCTTTTTATCTGGAGACCTTTCTCCTGATTGTTTGATCAACTTGTTACTTCTGAATTTTGAATGTCAATTTAACCACTATTTGTTGGGAATTTGCAGCCTTCCCCTGCCCAGTGGAGGTGGTCTATGAATGCTTTCAATGGCTGTTTCAAACATCTTTGGGATTCTGGTACCCTAGGCCATAGAAATATTTGAGTCATTTCATCTTTGATGCATCATTTCTGTTTTAGAGAGGTCTGAGAGATCATGGAGATTAGAGAAAATGTCTAGTCTTCTATCTTACTGATCATGTGATCCAGAAGTTCCCCGGATTCCTTATTCTAGTGATTAAAATGGAAGCCTAGGGAAATTGCGTCTTGCCTAGGATCATACAAGTAAGTACTAGAGCTTGGATTTGAGTCCAGCTTCCTGACGCCATCCTCAAGGCAATTTCCCACGATGTCACTCGGTTCTTATCTTGTTGGCCCTTCCAAGTGAATAGTGATCCAATAAACCATAAAATGATGGTTTATACCTGGTGGTCTTTTGGTACTTACTTACAAACAAACTGCTTTGTCCTCTAACACCAGATACACTTTGGATCATCCATACGGTGACCAAAGTCCATGATGCACTACAGTGACTAGAGTACCGACAGACCTTAAAGTCGGAAGTAACTTCAGTTCCTTATCAATAAATTCAATGCTTTAGATACTTATTGATGCCAGGTAACTCCCTTTTCTCATTCTCAGCTTCCTTATCTTTAAAATGAGGAAAATAATAATAGTACCCACTCTTAGGGGTATGGTGTGGATAAAATGAGATAACATATATAAAATACTTTGCCAGCTTTAAAACCCTGCATACATACTAGCAATTATTATTAATAATTCCAGTAAATGTAATTCAATAAGCATTTTAAAACTGTTTAAACTAGTTGTGACGCTATGCTAAGTGCTGGGCATAAAAGGTATCAAGGAATTTATATTCTACGGGGAAGGAGGACTTATAACATGTACATAATAGATAAGTAGATACAAAGTAATTTGGGGGGAGGTAAGGAGATTATTAACAGGATCAGGATTAATAGGATTAGGGGATCAGGAAAGGTATTGTGTAGAAGGTGATACTTGAGGTGAGCATTGAGGGGAGTCTGGCTTCGTACTAAGTGTTGGGGATACAAAAAAGGGTATAAGCACATTCTCCTACTTAGTTGAATGAAGAAGACAACACATAAAGAACATGTATATATACAAACTGTAAATATGTATAGAAAATATATACAGTGCGAATGGAAGGAAATCCCAGAGATGGGGGAGGGCTTCATGTAGGGGAGTGGAAATAAGGAAGGAGTAACTCTCAGGCATGAAGGACAACTTGCTCAAATACATGGAGGAAAAAAATAGCTATGTTATATATGGTTAATGTTGACTAAATCTAAACTGTGTGAAAGGGACTAATGTGAAATGATTCTGGAAAGCTCAGCTGGAGGCAGCTTGTGAAGGGTTTCAAATGTCATATACAGTTATTCCTTCCACATCATGACTTTTCCCCATTGCACTTTCGATATATCATGGGCTGGCATAAGAAATTAAATGGGAATTTTGGGGGATTTTGTGGAAGCTGCAGATGACACACCAAGGACAATAGACATAGAGAAAAAGATTAGGAACTCAGAAATGAGTAAAAATATGCAT
Organism: Gymnobelideus leadbeateri; assembly: GCA_011680675.1. Taxonomy (NCBI): domain Eukaryota; kingdom Metazoa; phylum Chordata; class Mammalia; order Diprotodontia; family Petauridae; genus Gymnobelideus; species Gymnobelideus leadbeateri. The sequence goes on from WOXC01008083.1 coordinate 579,300, forward strand.
AGTATTGTACAATATAAAAATATTTTATTTTTTAATATACTAATTCAGACTTTTTTTCTAGTACAAAGGGAAGGCCAAAAATTTTTATGCGAATTTTCCAGATTGGGGGGGAGGGGTGCTGAGCTTCCCTTCGATGTGGAAGAGATAACCGTAGAAGAATTTGCATTTTATCCCAGAGGGAATAGGGAATCACTGAAGCTTCTTGAGAGTCAGAGTGACAGCCATACTGGTGTGTTAGGAATATTAATTTGGCAGCTGGGTGGAGGATAAATTAGATTGAAAGCAGGGAGATCAATTAGTAGGCTGTTGGAATAGTCCTGGGGAGAGGTGATCCCTGAGGACTGGTGCCAGGGTATTGACTAGAGAGAAGGGAATGAGATAGAATAAATAAATTAAAAAAAAAACAACAACTTTGCAACCGATTAAATATGGGAAGAAGAAGAGGGAAAAGGGCTCAATTTAAAAACAAATAATTCCTGCTAAAGTGTGAGTTGAGATGAGATTAAGTTGTCAAACATTCCAAGAGCATTTACATTTTAGTAGGTGATTCCTGATGGCTTTAAAGCTTTTTAAGACCCATATACAGGACTTTAATGGTAGCACTTCACACAGCAGGATAAATAGGTAGATGAAATATTTGAGGGCGAGTTTATTGAACCTTGTTGGAGACCCCCAGATCACCCCACATGTGCAGTCCCTCACTCTTTTTTTTGATAATAGCTAATCCTGTGTATCACAGTGCTTTAGAGTGAGTTTTTTTTTTTCTTTTGGCAGGATTAATGCAAGTTGAATTTGTGGTTTTCAACCATAGGAGCATTTATTGAGGAAAAATGGATTAATTTGAAAGCTCTTTTATCTACTTATATTACTATGAAAGCAGATTGTTTTGCAAAAAACATCTTGTCCTATTTCTCCCTTTAGGTTCATAGATTTTTTTTTTCTTGTGTACCCACATTTGTAATAGAAAAAAAAATATTATCTTTAACAAGAATCTTAGGGCAAAGTAAAAAGAAATGAGAATTAGACTGAATAAGAGAACATTAAAAGGAGACTTACTGAGTTTTCAAATACACAGGTGAATTATTATAAGGAAGACAGTGACTAGTACTTCCATATCTCCTTTGGAGAAGTCAAAAGAATAAACACTCATGAACTTCAGCAAGAGGTCTTAGGGTCTTCATAACTGATGATAATTTGTTGATACATAGTAGTGGCACAGGAAATATAGACTGAGAGGGCTTCAATCCAACTGGGGGAGGCTGGTTGTGACTATACCTCCACTCAGAAGCAGTATGCCCCACTCTTTGTAAACCAAAATGGTGGAATTTCTAGTACTGATGGTCTGATCAATTACATAGTTTTGATGGGGCATAAAGTGTATGAACTCTCTCTCTCTGTCTCTCTGTCTCTCTGTCTCTCTGTCTCTCTCTCTCTCTCCATACAAGCTTGATAAAATTTTAGCACTTTAAAAAATGTTGACCCTTTTCACTACTTGCCTATGAGTAAATTCTCTCTGGGTCTCTCAATCACTAGTCCAAAGATAGTGGGTCTGATGTTGTTCCTATGGGAGCATGGACCCTCTAATGGTGACTCTACTGCTCTGTGCCTGTCTGTGGGTGTACTTTCTACTACGCCTTCACCTAGCTTTCCAACTCTTATTTTCTAACTTGGCCATCTCCAAACCAGGCCACCTGAATTCCAGCCTTTCCCTTTCGACCTCCCAACCCAAACTCAGACTTGGAACCCTGGGCTCTGTTGGTGTGCTTTCATTTTATCCTATCTATTCCTAGAGCCACCAAACTATTTCCTAGCCATCTCTAAGCCATGTTGCTACCACATACCACTTGCTACTCCCCCTTCCAATTCTTACTCCCCATATATTTGTTGATTTCTCCCATTCTAAGTTCCTTGAGCAGAGACAAATTTATTTATTTGTTATCTGTGCCCCTATCACTTGGTACAGTGCCTGGCACATTTTTGTTGTTATTCAGTTGTTTTAGATGTGTCCAACTCTTAATGATCCTATTTGGGGTTTTCTAGGTAAAGATGCTTACCATTTCTTTCTCTAGCTTATTTTACTCAGGCAAACAGGGCTATGTGACTTGCCAGGAGACATACAGCTAGTAAGGGTTTGAGGTCAGATTTGAACTCGGGAAAATGAGATTTCCTGCACCCAGGGCCAGTTTTCTATCCACTGTTCCACTCACCAGCCCTTCATGGCATAGAGTCAGTGCATAATAAATACTTTTTCATTTGTTCATTCATTCATTCATTCATTCATTCATTCATTCATTCATTCATTAAAAGGGGGAGCTAATTTTATTGGTCTGACCTGATAAAATTCCAGGACAAAGAATGATGAGGGAAGCTGGCACCCAAACTAGTACTGTTTGGGGTTGTGGTTCTCAAGACCTCCTCCCCTTAATAGGGACTGAATGTTAAAGGTTAAAGGACAGTAACTCCATGAAGAGGAATTTAAATTAGAAAGAATTATGGCCAAATAACAAATGCATGCAAGTATGTTAGATGATATAGTATGTAGAGTGCTGGACTAGAGTCAAAAAGACTGGATTAAAATCTAACCTCAAATACTTTTTGTAAAAAAAAATTATTTTTTTGTTTTCAACATTCAGTTCCATAAGCTTTTGAGTTTTAAAATTTCTCCCCCTCTTTCCTCTTCCCCTTCCCCCAAGGCAGCATGCAATCTGATATAGGCTCTACAAATACATTCACATTAAACATATTTTCACATGAATCATGTTGTAAAGAAGAATTAGGACCAATGGGAGGAACCACAAGAAAGAAGAAATAAAACAATAATAAAAAGAGAGAAAATAGTCTGCTTCTCTCTGCATTCAGACTCCATAGTTCTTTCTCTGGATGTGGATGGCATTTTCCATCATGAGTCTTTTAGAGTTGTCTTAGATCCTTGCATTGCTGAGAAGAGCCAAGACTATCAAAGTTAGTCATTGCACAACACGACTGTTATTGTGTACGATGTTCTCCTGGTTCTGCTCACTTCACTCAGTATCAGTTCATATAAGTCTTTCCATAACCTCAAATACTTACTGGTTGTGTGGTCCTGGACATGCCACCTAACTGCTGCCTGCCTCAGTTTCCTCATTTATAAAATGGGGACAATAATAGTATCTAACTCCCAGGGTTGTGAGGATAAAGTTAGCTGATATTTGTAAAGGGCTTTGAAAGCCTAAGGTGCTATATAAATGCTATTTTATTGTTGTTGTTGTTATTCAGGTCAGAGGAACAGAACCAGCTCTCTCCTGCAGAAGGAAACATTAGCTACCACGGACACCTCCATCTTTATCAGTGACACTAGATAGATTGCCTATATCCAGGGGGAGGCAAGGAGCAATGAACTCTTGGACTGCCTTAGAAATAAAGGGCTCTCATCACCCTGACATTCACTGAAGACATAGTTTGGGGGGAAAGAGCAGGCTGAAATGTTAGTGGGATGACAGTGTTCCAAAATGACTCCAGAGCAAAGGCACACTTGAAAAATTGGGCACCAGAACAAAAAGATCAAATCTGAAGCATAATTGGCAGATAGACATGAATCTCCTCTACTAACAGGTTTCTGTAAATGCCAAAGAATCACTTGAAGTGTGTTCCTATTGATTTTCTAAAGGGGTCTTTTAACTAGAATCACAGAGCCCCAGGGATGATCAGTATCACTAGGTGAGAGCTGAAATTAATCATAATCCCTTTACATTTATATTTAGAAAAGGCACCCTTCCCCCTTCCTCCATTCACCCTAATTCCCACCAGCTAGTTTTCTCTTGTGACAGTATTTTCAAATAATTGTGAATTGGTAATGAAACATGACATACCAAGGGACAGGGAGGGTAACAGAGTGGATCATGAACTGACCTGAGAGTTGAGAACTCATGGGCTCAAATTCTGCCTCTGACCCAGGGAAACTAATTTCAGTTTTCAGTGATTGAGGCACCCTCTAAGCCTCTTGAGTTGTAAGGCAAGTGTGGCTCTGCATGGGCAGAGGGAGTGTCCTTCTTTAGTCAGACATTCAGGATTGGCAAAAATATGTAGAAGAATGCCATTCTTCATACTATTTTTCTGCTTTGGAAAACAGTTATTTTTAATAAAATATGTCAAAATATAATGGGTTCACTATCATTTTAGATAAAATAATAAATATATATTTTAAAATTTAATCACTTAATTTTTAATGTGGTAATTTTTTTTATTATTTTTTTATTTTTTTTAAACAAATGCTTTATTAACTTCTGTTTTACATCATTCATTTCCACCAGATTTTGAGTTACAATCATTTTCCCCCCGTTATTCCCCTACCCAACCTCCCAGAATAGCAGTCCCACAAGATATCGCTTCCTTCAATCTGCTCTCTCCCATACCTTCTCCCATACCCTCTTTGACTTTTCCATTAGAGGAAGGTGAATCTTTGTGTCCCAATGCCTGCACATCTTGTCTCCCAATTATAAGCAAAAGAGTATTAATAATAGTATTTATATATATTTGAAACATTTAATGTTAAGACCTCGAATTTCAGATCCATTTCCTTCCTCCCTTGTCACCCATTCCCTCTGGGGAGATAAGTAATTCAGTATATGTTGTACATGTCTAGCTATGCAAAACATTATCATAGTAGATATATTGTACAGGGCTGCTTATAATTCCCTCCCACTCATCCCACCCCCCACCTGGTCCATTCCCTACATGATCCTGTCCCTCTTCTATAGTGGGTACTTCCAACCTCCTCTCCCCCCAAGGATGCCCTCCCATTCATCATCCCTCCTCTCATCCCCCTTCCCCCTATTCTGCTGCAGGTTGAGATATCCCATTTAGTATGTATGTCATTCTCTCCCTGAACCAAATTCAATGAGAATGTGGTTTTGCCTTTTTTGCCTTCCTATTCTCCTCCTCCCTTGCAACCACTTCCCCTTGCTTCTTCTACATGAGATAGTTTACCCTACCCTGTCTCTCCCCATCTCCTCTTGCCACTTTCCTCTCTCACCTCATAATTTCATCCCTTGAGTATTCTCCCTTCCCAACAAATTCAACCTATGGCCTCTATCTATATATAACTGTAACCATATACACACACATTCACATATGTATTCATATGACCACACACCCTTCTTCCATTATTTTCATAGTGAGAAAGATATCATCAGTCACAGTTATTACTTTTCCATATAGGAATGTAAATAGTTCAACTTTGATAAGTTCCTTTTGATTTCTTTTCCCTGATTACCTTCTCAGGCATCTCTTGCTTCTTGTGTCTGGATGTCAAATTTTCTATTCAATTCTGTTTTTTCCTCAAGAATGCTTGAAAGTCCTCTATTCCACTGAATGACCATATTTTCCCCTGAAACAAAATACTCAGTTTTGCTGGGTAGGTGACCCTTGGGTTCATTCCCAGTTCTTTTGCCCTCTGGAATATCATATTCCATGCCCTTTGATCCCTCAGTGTAGAAGCTGCCAGGTCCTGGGCTATTCTGATTGTGTTTCCACAATATTGAAATTGTTTCTTCCTGGCTGCTTGTAGTATTTTCTCCTTGATCTGGGTATTCTGGAACCTGGCTATAATATTCCTGGGAGTTTTCTTTTTGGGATCTTTTTCAGGAGGTGATAGGTGGATTCTTTCAACCTCTATTTTGCCCTCTGCATCTAAAACATTAGGGCAATTTTCCTTGAGAATTTCTTGAAGGGTGATTTCTAGGTTCTTTCTTTGATCATGGCTTTCAGGTAGTCCAATAATTTTTAAATTGTCTCTCCTGGATCTATTTTCCAGGTCACTGGTTTTTCCCATGAGATATTTCACATTGCCTTCTAATCTTTCATTTGTTTGTATCTGCTTAACAGCATCTTGATTTCTCATAAAGTCATTAGCTTCCATTTGCTCGAGTCTAACTCTGAAGGAATGAATCTCCTCAGTGAACTTCTGAGAATCTTTTTCCATCTGGCAAATTCGACTTTTTAAGGCATTCTTCTCCTCATTGCCCTTTTGGGCCTCCTTTGCCATTTGAGTTAGTCTATTTTTTAATGTGTTGTTTTCCTCAGTCAGGCTGTTGACCCTCATTTCATACTTTTCCTGCATCCTTCTCATTTCTCTTTCCAATTTTTCCTCCACTTCTCTTATTTGATTTTTCAAGTCCTTCTTAAGGTTCTCTATGGCCTGCAACCCGCTCATGTTTTCCCCTGGGGCTTTTGGAGCAGGACTTCTGACCTCACAGTCCTTTTCCTGCTCTATGCCCCCAAAATAGGCATCTAGGGTTGCATTTTTCTGTTTCCTTTGCCTTGGCATGTTGCCACTTAATTACTTGACTTTTGGGCTTGTTGCCACACTATGGCTTTAAGGCCAGATAGAGGAATTTTCATCCCGAATGTGTGGGGGGCAACTTCCGTTTCTGGCAAACTGTAAACCCACCCACGACTTCCACCCCAGATCACAATCCAGATCCAGGGAGGTTAAAGCAAGAGCGATTACCCCCCAAGACTGATCGATGGATCTCCCTACAGTTAGCATGCAGGCCAGGAGCTGGAACTGCCTCTGAAAACTACAAAATGGCGTGTCTCCTCAGTGGCTTCTAGCCCCCAGGGGAGGAAGCTGACGCATTCCCCAAATACTGGTCCCAAATTCCATAGGACACTAACCTCTTACTTTGTCCTAGGCATGTCTATGTTGATAATTCTGGAATCTCCACAGCTGCTGGTGTTCTGGGGTTCCTCTAGCCAGCTGCTGGCCCTGCCGCCCTGGGGCTAAAACCTCGGCTCAGGGGGACCTGGGCTCGGCTCGCTGCTCTCTGCCTGCTGCGTGTTGCCAGGTCCCAGACCACTGCGCTGGTCCTTCCTGCAGTGCTGCTGGGCTGTCCTCAGCGGGAGGTTAGCTTCTCTGTGTTGTTCTGTGGGTGCTGGGGCTCCAGAAGTTGTTCAGAGTCCCCTTTTACATAGTTTGGGGGGAATCTGGGGGCAGAGTGGCTTGGATGAGCTGTTTCTACTCCGCCATCTTGGCTCCGTCCCCTTAATATGGTAAATATTGCTGTAACAGATAAATAAAAAACCTTTTGGGGACCCTTAATTTTTAAGAGTGTAAAGAAAGGGGTCCTGAGACAAAAATGATTGGATTAATTTCCAAGACTCCCTGACTCTAGTATAAGAATATGAATATTACTGCAAGTCCTAAGGATAGAGACTGGACTGGTGATAGGGAACTCCCAGGTGAGAAAACTCCTCTATTGATGTTCTCTAGCACTTATGGTCTTAGAGAATTGCTGGGAGGATGGAGAGGTTAAATGGATTTCCACAGTCAGTGTGAGTCAGAGACAACACTTTGAACCCTTGCCTTCAAGTCTGACTCTCATACTGTTCTCATTACCACAAATCACAATACACCATATTTTACAAACTTAAGAATATGGTAGAAAAACAAGCAAACCTCGATAAACTGTGGTAGAATAGAGGTATAATAACCTACCAACAAATCTTAGGAAATAAAACAGGTATTCTGTTATTTAACAAATTGAATAATTTGGGGGAGGCTAGTTGGCGCAGTGAACAGAGCACTGGCCCAGGAGTCAGGAGGACCTGGGCTCGGATCTGGCCTCAGACACTTAACACAAAAACTAGCTGTGTGACTTTGGGCAAGTCACTTAACCCCCATTGACCTACAAAAAGCAAAACAAAAACAAATTGAATAATTTGGTAGAACTTATAAAGCTGTTTCACTTAGTAGAAACATTGCCAGTACCTTCACAGGGAAAAATACACACACACACACACACACACACACACACACACACACACACACACACACACAGGACTGAGAAGCTAAAGCAAATGTAGAAATTGAGAAATATAAAATAAATCCAATTATCATCTCAGCTACTGGAGGGTTAGACGTTTTATGAAACTAGAGTTCTGGATTGCTTTGGTAACCATTTGGCAGATACTGATGCTGCCCATAAAACCTAAGAGAGAGGCAGAATAGCTGGTCATTTATGTAGTGCATATTTCAGGGTTCCAGGAATACCCACCTACCTATCAGAAAGCAAAACAGACAGACACAGACTACCTGGGAGTTTTTCTCTTCCTCTTCTATTCTCTATTTGACTTTTATTTACATAACCTGTGGCCCAGGTCCTCCCCCACAAAAATCCCTGGGTTCACGTAGACACACTGAGTCCTGGGGGGCTCTGATGCAAAGGGATCATTTTTTCCCCTTTCACTCCTAGTACCCACCTGGAGTTAATCCAGGAAATCTCCAAAAGAAAGCTTAGCTTTGTGATAGGATCATTAACTCAAGTGTTTAGGGACAAAACTTTCTCCCTGAGGCACTTTCCTCCCTCAAAGATTAGTAAAGGATAAATCCAGGTGAGATGAGGCTCAAGCTAAGTCTCCCTGGATGGTGGTCTCTGGACCAGGCTGTGTTAGAGGAAGCTCCTGAAGACTCTAGTAGAGCTGATTGTTAATTTTTCAGTGAGAGCGTGGAAATCCACAAATATTAAATCCATTAGGTTAATGCAGATTAAATGTAAAAGTTTGTCCTGAATACAATCCTTTTTTTTTTTTTTTGAGAGACAATTGTTAAACATTTAACAGCACAGTGGCTTCCTAGTCATCTTAGGGGCATGCACAGTCTCACCCTCTTGGGATTTAGGCTCCTCTGATTTGGTGGAGGTCTGAAGATCAAGAGCCACCACACCCTGCCCTGCTGACCAGATAAGCATCCATATGGAGATAAGGGGGAAGAAGCTATCTACCATTGTATTCTTGTAACCTAATTCCTGTTAAGTTAGAGCAAAGATTTGTTTAGTTGACTATTCAATGATTTCCAAGCACCTTATTTCATTCTGACATCTAACCTGAGGTAAAACTAAAATAAGAGTGCCAATATCAAGTCCACTCCTAACAACTTGTGTCTAGGTTTCTCCAAAAGTGGGTCACTGAATCCCCAACTACTATGCAGGCATTCTGTATACAATAAGGCTATTAGATATGACACAGCTCATTATTTCACCCACTAGAGAAAATAAGACAAAAAGCTCATAGGTGCCCTAGACAGAGAAACATAAAGTATCACATGAAGCAATGGGTATTGCTGAACAAAAAGTCCTCATTAACATAGAACTTGCACTATCCAAGCAACACATGGTTGTGCTATGGAGGATTGGCAATTTCCAGATTCCCTCCTGTTCCCTGCCCCTCATCCCAATATTAGTCTATCAGTTGCAATGTGATCATTTTCCTTCTTAAGAAACATAATGTTGAAGAAATCTCCCTCTCAGGAGTCCAGTGCCTGAACAAAAGAAGCCTGGAGTGCTTTATCTCTTAGAAATGAACTTTCATGAACTTCCAGTCCATTCTCAGGAACTCTGACCTATGCTCAGACAAGAACCAGAAAAGTAGAAGGCGACCAGGATCCAGAGGCCCAGGAATAACCCTTTCAGATTCTCCACATCCTTGAAGCCATCATTTCCTCCTTCTGGTGGGTGGGATGAGGGATGTTTCTTCTTTTGTTTCCCTTCACCTCAGATTAAATAATACAAATTTGTAGTGGGAGCAGTAAGCAGGGCTCCCATGACTTTCTTTAGTGCCCTGTAATTCTTTGATCCAAAGAGTCTTCAAAGCACCTGACGTGGGATGTGTTCAGTTTGATGACAAACCCTACTCATGGTATTTTCTCATAGACGATACAAACCCACCAAGAATGGCCACAGCAACAAAAACCCAATGGTGATAGCTAAACAAGCCATCTCCTGATTTCCATGGTTTATTGTGACCAGAGCCGTCCTCTCTAGGGGTCATCACCGAGGACAAACAGCACCAATGTGTATGAAGCCATACTATAGGGCACTGAGGACATCAGATGGTCCGAGCTCTCCCTCCCAGACCCTCCAGAGACAGGGAAGATATCCTTAGTCTGAGCTTGCACAATTAGTAAATGCTAGAGTTTTTCTGATTCTTAGGCCAGTTTTCTTTCCATTGTAGTACAGTGGAAAGGATGTGAAATTTAGAGCCAGTAGTTGTTGTTGTTCAATTGTTTAGTTGTGTCTGACTCTTTGTGACCCTCTGGACCATACTGTCCATGGGGTTTTCTTGGCAAAAATATTGGAGTGGTTCTCTATTTCCTTTTCCATCTCATTTTACAGATAAGGAAACCAAGGCAAACAGGTTAAGTGACTTGTCCCGGGTCACATAGGTGATAAATGTCCATATATTGAGGTACAGACCTGGGTTTGAAAGTGAGGTCTTTCTGACTCCAGGCCCAACTCTCTGTCCACTGAGTAACCTACCTGCTTCCATGTCAATAGACATGGGTTCTACTTCTGCCTCTGACCTTGGGCAACTCGTTGGTTCTGTGTGCATGAGGAAGTTGCACTAGACGACTTCCTAAGGTACTTTCTACCTCTATATCTACACTTCTGAGAAATATTTCTGACTGAAGGAAAATACTGGATGTTGTCAACTTTTGCTCCTATGTAATAATGGGAGAAAACATCACCTGCTATTATAAAGTTTATCTTTGATTCCCTAGTTGCTGGTGCTCTGTGCACTCCTCTGCAATTACCTAGTATATATTTCCTATTTACTTATCTGCATCCATGTTCTTTTACCCAACAGAATGTAAGTGTTTTGAGGGGAACATTGTTTTCTTTAAATGATCTCTAGTGCTTGGCTCATAGTAGTTTAACAAATGCTTGTGAAATGAATGAATGAAATACAATAGAACACATAATCCAGAAAATCATTTATATTTGAAACACATTTACACCCAACCAACATACGATGCATTCCAAATTTCACTTCTTAATTAAGTTTTGCTGAGAGCAATATTAAAATGAGTTGGCCTTTCCCCAGGGCACATGGACTAAAGATAAAGAGAAGTTCCAGATGGGCTGGTTGACAGAGGAAAGAAACTAAGTAAAAAATGTGCTGTTACCAGTACATAAAGTGGCGAATCCCCTTCTGGATAACCGAAAGCAGACTAAGCCTCAACTTAGGTGCCTCACCTCCTACAAAGGAAAATCATTTTCCTGATTCAGTTAATTAATGTTCCCTCTCTGCCCCTCCACACCCCCCAAAAAACAACAAAAAAGAACAATTTTTATTTATTTTATAAATATCTGGAATTTGCTTTTCTGTGTACATGTTGTTTTCCACTAGTAGAATGTAAGTTTCTTGAGGGCAGGAATTGTTTCATCTTTGTTGGAGTATCTCCCCACCTGGCCCAGTGCCTGATGCATAGGAGCACTTTAGAATGAATTGACTGGACCAGAACAGATGAGGCAGAAGTCTATCCAACGAAGAGCAGCAACAAGAATCATATATGGGGAAAACCAGAAAAGTTACCCTTGGCTAGATGATTTTGTTTATGAAGATGTCAATCCACCCCCCCGCATATGAACACAGTTATCTCTTCAGAGTTCCTTCCAAAGTGTTTCTCTAGAATATATTCCTTTGATATTAACTTACAGAAAAAGAGAAAAAGAAGAAAAAGAGAATATATTCCCTTCTTCCCTTTCCACCCTGAAGTTTTTTGTGATTGGTGTGAAAAGATATAAGTAGGTTAGGTCTGAAGTGAGTTGGCAAAGTGGAGCGGGAACCATTCACTACCCTGGCTCTTCTCAGAGCTGTCTCTGCCAGTGCTATCAATATCTTGCTTATTCAAGACTTGGAAGCGGCCCAGGTTTTAGAAGTCAAATTAGAGATGAGCTCGAGGCCTTAGCATCCGCCCCAGGGACCAGGGGAACATAAGGCTCATAAGCACGTGTAGGGATGTGTCCTGGGAAGGATCTGGTATCTAAAACACCTGCATCTCTGAGTTTCCTTGGGGGATTTTAAAATTCATTGCAATTCCCTAAATCATCTACCTCCCCACCTACCATCAACACTCATAGTACCCAAGAGTCCCCCTCTCCCTCCCCTTCCAAAAGCTATACATGAGCAAAACTGGGAAGTAGGCAATTTGTTTTGGGGACTGTCTCCCACCGCCCCTCTCTTCTTTCTCTACATTTCTCTCCTCTGTTCCTCTCCACTCCTCACCCCCCACCCCTTCAGTGTATGGTTTTGTTAGGTTTGCCTCATTCTTTAAGGCTTACGCAACCTTAAACACTTTTTTATTCTCTTTGGTCCTTGGTTTGCCTATTTATAAAATAGGGATAATAATATACTGTCTGCCCCACAGGGTTGTTCCGGGGATCAAGTGAGATAATGTTCATGAAAGGGCTTTGTAAGCCTCGAACATGACACTCCATCCTCTTGGTTCCAGCCGTTATCTCCAGCTGTCTTCTGTGTCTAGAATTCTCCACCTCTTCTTCTCCACCTCCTGACTTCTCTGGCTTCCCTCAAATCCAATTAAAATCCTACCTTCTAAAGGAAGCTTCTTTCAATCCCTCTTCCCTCTGTTCACTATTTCCAGCTTATCCTGCATATAGCTTGCTTGTACATTGTTGTTTGTATGTTGTTTCTCCATTAGACTATGAGCTCCATGAGAGCAGGGACCAAATTTTGGCAATCTTTTTCTTTTCTTCAGAGCTTACAGGACAATGCTTGGTGCACATTTTTTGTTGTTATTCAGTAATTTCAGTCATGTCCAACTCTTTGTGACCCCATTCAGTGTTTTCTTGGCAAATATATTGTAATGGTTTGCTGTTTCCTTCTCCAGCTCATTTTACAGATGAGGAAACTGAGGCAAGCAGGGTTTAGTGACTTGCCCAGGGTCACACATTTAGTGTCTGATACTGAATTTGAACTCAGGTCTTCCTGATTCCAGGCCCAGAACTTTATTTACTATGCTGCCTAGCTGTCCCTGGAAATACTAGAAACTTAATTATTGCTTATTAACTGAATGACCTTAAATAGCCATGCACATAAGAACTATTGTGAGGCTCTTCAGTATAATGAAATACTAGATTTAGAGCCTGAAGATCTAGATTCAAATTCTGGTTCTGCTAATTATTATCTGTATGACTATGGGCCAGTCATTTAACCTTAGTGCCTGGCAAATAGTAAGTGCTTAATAAATGCATGTTGACTGGGTGCTCTGAACCTCAGTGTCTTCACCTGGAATGTATGTGGGGGGGTACATTAGATGGTCTCTGAAATCTCTTCCAGTCCTGGTTCTATGATCTTATAATTATCATTGTTGTCACAGAGGAAAATAGTTTTGGTCAATTAGTTCACACCAGAGATTTTAGGAACTTCTAATGAATATATTTGAGGAGTTTATTTGCATGAAAAAACACCTGGAGAAGTTAGAATTAAAGAGGGGTCATTTTTGGGGAGAAGGGTGCCCCAGTCTATTGTTTGTCTTGGTCAGACCAACTCTGTTTGCATTTGCAGGTGGTCTTGCAAGGAGGTAGCCCCCTTTCTCCTAGAAAGCTCTTTGACTAAGGTTGGGGAAGGTTGGAGGCTTTTGAGGAAACCATCCTAAGATCACAGACCATAGATTTAGAGACAGAAGGGGCCTTTGAGGTCATGTAGAGGGTATAAAATCAAACAGAAACAGATCCCTGAAGCTGCACATTGACTCAGAAAGCCACAGATGAACACTATTTATGTTGTGTTGTACAGTCAGATGGCTGAGCAGATACAGCAACGGGTCTAGAGTCAGGAAGACCTACCTCAGATACTCGATAGCTGTGTGACCCTGGTCAAGTCACTTAACTCTGTTCTAATCCACTGGAGAAGGAAAGGGCAAAGCACTCCCGTATCTTTGCTAAGAAAACTCCTTGGACAGTATTGAACATTCAGATATAACTGAACAACAAAATGTTGTTCTGTGTTTTTCTTTTTTGCTTTTTGGAGGGTAGTTAGGGTGAAGTGACTTGTCCAAGATCACATGGCTAGTTTTTTGGGTTAAGTGTCTGAGGCCGGATTTGAACTCAGGTCCTCCTGATTCCAGGGCCAGTGCTGTATTCACTGCACCACCTAGCGGCCCCTCTGTATTTTTCTTTATTTTGTTCAATGTTTCCCAATTGCATTTTAATCTGGTCCTGGGTCCACTTGGAATTTTGCAGGCTCTGTGTGGCCCTGGGCCATGAGGTTGACACCTCTGGCCAGGTAATTCCTTCATTTAACTAATTGAAGTTCTGAGGTCTAGAGAGTTAGGTGACTAACCCAAAGATACAGATGGCGAGCAGCAGAGCCAGGATTCAAACCAAAATCATCTGACTTTTCCCAATTTGCCCTATCACCTCCCTTCTCTGGTGTCATCTGGGTATCCCTGCTTGTCTAACCCCCTGGGGTATATTTCCCAGTTCCAGGGTAGCTTCCGTCTCCTTCCTCCTTTATTGTTAGTGTTATGGCTCTGTTAAACTTGGGATCCTATCCCCTAGTTTTCTCCATGGAAAGGGAAGCAGGTTTCCAACTTCTTCAAGGGGTATCATGAAGAATTCCTCCAGAACTAGGAGCAAGGAAATTTGGGTTTTGGCCCAAAGTTAATATATGTTCTTGTTCTTGTTATTCTGTAGTTTTAGTCATGTCTGACTCATGGAGTTTTCTTGGCAGGGATACTGAAGTGGTTTGCCATTTCCTTCTCCAGATAATTTTATAGATAAGAAAACTGAGGCAAATAGGGTGAAATGACTTGCCCAGGATCACACAACTAGAAAGTCTCTGAGGCCAGATTTGAACTCAAGAACTCTTTAGAGTTCCTGAATCTTCCTTGTACTTTGCTATTTCCCTTCCTTGCCAAATCTGTTCTTCCAATCATAGGCTTCAATAGCCTTCTATGGTCCCTCTAAGTTCCTGTTCTCACCTGGGGAAGGTGATTAAAACAGTCTTCCAGGTGTTTCCTGTCAATTCCCTTCATGAGCATCAAGGAGAAAAGAGGAACGTCAAGTAAGAAAAGGCAGCAGTATATGATGGAAACCACAATTGCTGGGGGTGGGGAGGGGAGTTGTAAACCTCAAAGAGATCCAGAGTAGATCCCAAAAAAGGGGAAAGGAAAGGACCTATCTGTACAGAAATATTTAAAGCAGTTCTTTTTTGGTGGTGGCTACGACCTGGAAATCGAGGGGATGCCCATCAATTGGTGAGTGACTGAACAAGCAGGGTTATATGATTGCAATGGAATATTATAATTGTGCTACAAGAAATGACAAGCATGATGATTTCAGAAAAAAGCTGGGAAGACTTACATGAACGGATGCAAGGTGAAGTGAGCAGAACCAGGAGAATGTTGTATACAGTAATAACAATATTGTCTGATGAAGAACAATGAGTGACTTAGCTATTCTCAGCAATACTATGATCCAAGACAATCCTGAAGGACTAATGATGAAACATTCTATCTGCTTCCAGAGAAAGAAGTGATATTGACTGAATACAGACTGAAGCAGGTTATTTTTCACTTCCTTTCATTTTATTTCTTTTGTTCAAGTCTTCTTGTACAAAATGAGTAACATGGAGATGTTTTACATAACTGCACCTGCATAACCTATGTCTGATTCCTTACATCTCAGGGAGGGGGAAGAACAGAATCTGGAACTCGAAATTTTAAGTAAAAGTGTTTTTAAAAATGGGAAAAAAGAGACCTAGTGTAATTGCTTCCTTTCCATTCTGTCGAGACTTCACCAACTGGGCCTTCCAGGGTAGGCGTTTTGTGGGAATGGACCCGATGAAGATATTTCACTGACACACTCTGGGGATGAAAGAGGTAGGGAAGTAAGTTGCAGAATCTGCTAACGGTGAGGTGCATGTATCATATAAACAAGTTATTCTGGCCAGCTTGTATCCTTCCTATGGGTTATTAAATCTTATTTTGCTCTATCAAATCCTGTCCTTTGTCTTAACCTTACTTATCCAGTAGAAAGTCCTCATCTTGGTGTACTGCCCTAAGTGGTACAATGGATAGAGTATCAGGTCTGGAGTCAGGAAGACTCATCTTCCCAAATTCCAATCTGGCCTCCGATCTGAACTCTGATTAATAGCTGTGTGACCCTGGGCAAGTCACTTAACCCTATTTGTCTCAGTTCTTCATCTGTAAAATGAGCTGGAGAAGGAAATGGTACAAACCACTCCTTTGACTAGTATCTTTATCTAGAAAAATCCCCAAATGAGGTCACAGTCAGACATGACTGAACAACAATCAATGGGTAGAATCAATTTTTCAACAATAATAGTGGCTAACATCTACATATTGATTTCAGGTTTGCAAAGAAGGCAGTGCAAGGGACTGAATATGTGATGTAATTTGAAGGTTGCTAGAAAGGCCCTCTCCCCTACCTAAAAATAAAGATCTAAAGAATCTCAGAGTTGGAATGAATCTTAGAATTCATCTTGTCTGTTGCTTTCAATTTTCCAGGGAGACAAGAGGGGTTAAATGATTTGTCTAAGGTCTCACAGTGGAAATCTGCCCAATGCAGCACAAGTGTGGTACTTACAATATGGAGGAAAGGCACCCTGGGTCAAAGTCCCTTCACCCTGGGCTAGTTATAGCTCCACCCATTGATGTGTGTTGTTGACTCCTTTTCCTTCATGTCCAACTCTTCATCACACCATTTGGGCTTTTCTTGGCAGAGATACTGGAGTGGTTTGCCATTTCCTTCTCCAGCTTATTTTACATATAAGGAAACGGAGGCAAACAGGGTGAAGGGACTGTCCTAGGGTCACACAACTAGTAAGTGTTTAGGCCAGATTTAAAATCATAAAGATTAATTTTCCTGACTCCAAATTGTGCACTCTATCCATTGCACTATTTAGCTGCTCCCTCTATTTGCCCCAATTTCCTCAAATGTAACACGGGGGATAATAACATCATCCATCTTGCAGAGTTGTTGTGAGGACTAAATAAGAAAATGTTTGTAAAATACTTAGCATAATGCCTGGCATATAGCAGGCATCACATAAATGTTTGTTCCCATCTCTTCCCCTATAATCTGACAATGGATAGGAGATAATTGAAGGAGTTTCTGCAAGCCTTCGTCTTCTCAGAGATATATGCAGGTAAATCAGCTACAGCTGCTTTAAGGGTGAGGGTGGGGGTGCGGGTGCGGCGTGAAGTTGGGAGTGAAAGGAGAAAAGAAAGCTTGGACTAGTGCTATCTATGGGGGATGAGAAGGGAGCTGATGAGCAGAGCTCAGTAGAAAGATTGGTGAGCTGTAATGAGGACCCAGCTGGGCTTACGTACTTTGAAATTGTAGTGGGTGAAATTGGCTCAGTCTCCTGACTTTTCTTCAGTGTTGCTTAACATCCCTGGGGCAGAAGTAGAGAAATGGGGTAATGGTTGGTTACCTAGGGCTGAGGATTCACAGGTCGGAAACTAAAGGTCAGGGAATGAGAGTTTCTATAGCAGTAATAGAGGCAACACGTGGCATTGTGGAATGCATGCTGGGTTTAAGTCAGAGGTTTTGGATTCAAATTCCAACTGTGCCAACTATTAGCTATCTTTTTTGGGGGCAAGTCATTATAATATCTCTGGGTCTCAATTTTCTTATTGGTAAAATAAGGAGATTGGAATAGCTAACTTCCAAGGTCCTTTCCAGCTCTCAATCTGTGATCTCCGGCCCCTACTCAGTGCCTAAGAGCCAAGTGTGCTACATTTCACCCTTTTACCAGGGTTCTCTAGTACCCTTCTGGGTTTTGGGGCTACTTAGTCTCTGCCATTGACTCAAGCACCCACTGATTGTGTTCCCTCAGTTTTAGGGATCCTTTGTACTCCAGGACCATTAAACCTGAGATTAACAGATTATCTTTTATAGAGGAATATTTATTTCTTTTTTAAAAATTTATTTATTTTTGGAGGGGGGAAGACAAGGCAATTGGGATTAAGTGACTTGCCCAGGGTCACACAGCTAGTTGTCTGAGGCCAGATTTGAACTCTGGTCTTCCTGACTCTAGGGCCTGCGCTCTATTCACTGCACTACCTAGCTGCCTCAGGAATATTTATTTCAATGGTATGGCAAGAACAAACATTCCTCCCCAACACCTCAGGAGAAAAATTCCCTCTTGTCTCTGAGAGAGAAGGGGGGATTAAGTTCACAACTTAACTCCTACCCTTTATATTATGTTCCCCCCAAACCCCTAGTACCCTGGCTCCTCAGGACTTCCTTGAGGCCTGGAAGCAATATCTGACCAGGAATCCTGCCACCAAGGTCACAATTGTCTCAAGCTTCTGAGTAGGGTGACTGCACCGCTGACAAAGGACAGCAGAAGCAGATGGAGACCAATCAAATTTGTGGGGGTCACAGGGCAAGGTGGCCCCTCCCCCACATCTAGCTCAGTGGATAGTACTTAATGCTTTGGGTGAACAGAGCCTTCACCCCCATCTGGAAAAAGAGCCTGTTCTGGTTTGGTAGTTTTTAATGACTTGGCCACTTCCAGCTACCCAGTGAATGGAAAGAGGCTGATCCCACACATGTGAAAGGGGGACACAGGATGTCTCCTCCTAGAAAACAGGATCCTGCTGTCTCATGTGCAAAGACTGGTTACAGTTTGAAATATGAATGTTGTAGGTCATGAGGTCCCCGGCTGTATATGGAAGCAAAAGAAGTCACAGAGAAAGGGGCAGCTAGGTAGCTCAGTGAATACAATACCGGCCTTAGAGTCAGGAGGACCTGAGTTCAAATCTGACCTCAGACACCTGACACTTAACTATCTGTGTGACCTTGGGCAAGTCACTTAACCCCAATTGCCTTGCCTTCCCCCCACAAATGCTTAGAGTAAATGAGAATAAAAGAGGTGGAAGGATAGGAAAGAATTTGTGGCAAGAGAGTAACATGTTAGCATTCAAGACTTTGAGGAAGTCAGTAGGCCTTCCTCCCCTGAAAAATCAGATGTTCTTCAAAGTCCCCTTTTGGCTTTATTTTTGTGATCTATGATACTGCCATTGCTACATGGGTGGGATTTTCAAAGAAATCTGGTCACCGCTGTAAAGGCCTGTGAACAGGGCATGTCAGTCTTATTGATGTAAAAGTAAGGTTGTGCCACATGTATTTAGGCAACATGACAGCTCTAGTCCCCTGTCCCCACCTGCCCCAGGATCAGGTGACTACATCTTCTCTTGGGGTTCCGGGGTACTCTGAGGGACTCAGGGAGTTATCTCTTTTGTGATGCCATGGCTCTGACCCTCAGTAACTTGTGTTTTCCCCCCATTGTTAGGTGGCTAGGTGGGGAGTAGATAGAGGACTAGGTCTGGAGTCAGAAAGACTAGAGTCTTTAGACTTTAGACACCTGCTAGCTGTATGACCTTGGGTAAATCAATTAATCTGGGTCTGACTTTAGTTTCCTCAACTTTAAAATAGGGATAATAATAGCACCTACTTCCTAGCATTTTTGTAAGGAATAGTAGGCTCAAAACTTAGCTCTGTTCCTAATAGCCTTGGTCCTTGTTCTTCAGGGCATCGATGCTGGGCTTGATATAGCCCAGCTGGAAGCTGACTCCTGGATTCCTGTTGGAACACCTAGGACTGGAGACTCCACTCCTGAGCCTAGAATGGAAAAAGATCCAGGCAATACAGCCATATGGCCCAGAGGAGAAGAAGTTCCTGAATCCTTTCTCCTTGAACCATGGTTTTTTACTGGCGGCTGAGAAAGGGAGAGTAATTGAACTCCTCCCCAAGTGAGAGATGACCAAAGTTGATTCGAGTCTTTTTGAAGAAACCATCAGTTCAGGTTATTCAGCCAACTCAAAGAGTTTTCTTTCATATGGTTAGCCAACTGGAACCAGTTACAGAATGTCCATTGATGATCCACAGTCTTTTCCAACACACATCTTTTAGATGTCATCACGATTTCCATGGAAACAACTCCCCAGCATCCTCTTCAGGGAGAAATGCCATCTGAGTAATCTGATGGGATCTGTGCATGTTCCAAACCCCCATCACATTTAGAATGCAATAATGGAAGAATGATTGGATTTGACGATGAATTGTACCATATAGAACTTTCCTGAGACTATAGTGCAAAGCACTAAGGATAGCATTAAAAAGAAAATACAACCTCCCCAGGATTTGACCTTTGCCAAACAGACTCTAGCCAATTTCCTGAAGATGGTAAATATTAAAACTACAGGGAGAATGTGGAGGTGGAATCAAAACCAATCTACCCCATTTTAGCTTTAATACCTTAACTAGATGAGAACATGTCTTAATAGATCAATCAGTTTTAGGCTTTAGACCAAGTGAAAACCATCCTTCAAACTAGAGTGTAGTTGTATAAGAATCACATTCAGATTGGTCAAGGACACTTGGTTATTCCCCAGGGTCGTCTGTAAATTTTAAACTAGATAGAAACTTATTCATTCAAAGTATCGGAGCCAACTGAACATTCTACTAAATTCTATGAGAAAAAAAAAAAACTTCTTTGGGGAGAGGGGGCAGGGTGAATATTGGCTTTAGCTCTGGCTTTTTCTGGAGTCCCTTTTCTATCCTCTTTTCCTCAACCTTTTGCAAAGGATGTCCTTGTGACTCTGAAGGGTCCACGGGATTTTGGACTGCTCCATTTTCTCATCAATTTTTTAGCCACATCCCTGGAATACCTTATGATAGTCAGCATTGGGAACCAAGGACAGAATGGCTATAGATTCATGGCTTCACAAAGGAACTCAGAATACCAAGGAGAATTTCTTACAGTAACCAGGAGCCATGAGTTACCCCTTTGCCACATGTGATCTCTTAAGGTTGAGCCCATTTTCTTAGACTCTGTATGGGTTTGTGGCACAGTGTGTCATGGCTTCTGGGGAATATTTTGTACCATTTATTGTTACTGTACCCCCTTAGTAAATAAATATTCCTTTCTAAAGGCTGGATAAGTTATTCTCAATCGATAATATTGGAGGGAGAGCACATTGGTGGGGGCTTAACAGTATTAGAGAATCATGCCAAACCTCTCAGGAATACCCCCTAGAATCTTAAAAGAAAGATCTGGCCAAGGAAAGGACTGAATAATCTTTGAAGCAGCTAGGGAGGATAGTGATTAGAGAGCTGGCTATGGAGTCAGGGGGATCTGAGTTCAAATGCAATTTTGGACACTTATGAGCTATTTGACCCTGAGCAAGTCACTTAACCTCTGCCTTCCTTGGTTTTCTTAACTGAAAATGGGGATAATAAAAGCACCTATCTCCCAGGGCAATTGTGAGGATAAAATCAGATATTTTTAAAGCACTTAGAGTGCCTGGCACATAGTTAAGTGCTATATAAATGCTAATGATTATTCATACTATTATTGTTGTTGTTGGGTTTTTTTGTTTTCTTTTCGGGGGGGGGGGGAGGGCAGGGCAATTGGAGTTAAGTGACTTGACCAAGGTCACAAGGCTAGTATGTGTTAAGTGTCTGAGTCTGGATTTGAACTTAGGGCCTCCTGACTTCAGGGCCGGTGGTCTATTCACTGCACCACCTTGCTGCCCCAGTATTATTATTATCATTATCATTATTTTTTATCATTTTTGGACTGAGTTGGGGATAAGGTTCCTCAGAGTTTATATGAGTTATATTAAGAACCTGTCTGTCTTTACTACGTAAATCCATAAATTCCATAAGTTTCCTATATATTTTTCATACCGTCTAAATTCCTTTTCAACAATGAATCAGGGGGCGGCTAGGTGGCACAGTGAATAGAGAACTAGCCCTGGATTCAGGAGGACCTGAGTTCAAATCTGGCCTCAGACACTTGACACACTTACTAGCTGTGTGACTTTGGGCAAGTCACTTAACTCCAATTGCCCTCCCAAAAGCAAAAAAAACAAACAAAAAAAACCCCAATGAATCAGGAATAGGGTTTTTTTTAATAATAATTTACTTATTACCAATTACATGTGAAACCAATTTTTAACTTTTTTTTAGTTTTGAGTTCTAAAATCTTTCCCTCCCTCCCTCCCCTCTCCACTCCCTGAGACAATAAGCAATCTGATATGTTATACATATGCAATCATGTAAAACATATTAGGCTTTTTGTGGAAGAAAACTCAAATAGAAAGAGAAAGAAAGGGAGGAAAAGAAAGATTGTATGCTTCGGTCTGTATTTAAATGCCATCAGTTCTTTCTCTGGAGGTGAATAGCGTTTTTCATCATGAGTCCTTTGGGATTGTCTTGGAATATTGTATATTGCTGAGAATAGCTAAGTTAAAGGTAGGGAACCTGCATCCTGGAGGTCACATGTGGCCCTTCAAGTGCGGCCCTTTGACTAAATCCAAACTTCACAGAACAGTGTCCTTAATAAAAGGATTTGTTCTGTAAAACTTGGACTCAGTCACAAGGCAGTACTCAGGACCTAGAAGGTCACAGGTTCCCCACCCCTATTAAGTCAATCACAATTATTTATCGTACAGTTTTGCTATGTACAATGTTCTGATTCTGCTTACTTCACTTTGTATAAGTTCATGTAAGTCTTTCCAGGTTTTTCTGAAATCATCTTGCATGTCAAGAAATTAGAGTTTTATGTTACAAATAATAATGATAGTATTTCACTTCAGGGAGGGTCCAAATCTTTTATTTCATGGAAGGAAGGAACTCTGGATGAGTTCCTCTACAAATGCAAACTAACATTTGCTTTGCTGATTATAGTCCCAGGGAATTGTCCAGAGCATAGAGAGTGACTTGCCTAAGATTGCACAACCAGCACAGCAGAGGCAGAACTTGGGCCCAGGTCTTCTGACTCTTAAGTCTGTCTCTGTATTACCTTATCCCACAGCTTAACAGCAAGTGTCCCTAACATGGCAACTCCTCCTTCCTGTCTAGCTAACGATGCTAAAACTTTGCTTTCATTCCATCATTCTTTTGTTTCCAAACTGTCTGTACTTGTCTGTCTTAAACAGTTCATTGGAAAAAGGCCTACATTTGGAGTCAGGATCCATGGATTCTGACATGGGTGCTGCCAGCAGCTAATGTTGGACTTGGAAATCCTTGAGCTCAAATCCAGCGTCAGACACTTACTGACTGTATCCCTGGACAAGGCCCCCAAACTCTGTTTGCTTCAGTTTTCTCATTTATAAAATGAGTATAATAATAGCACCTACTTCCCAGGGTTGTTAGGATCAAATGAGATAATAAGTGTAAAGCACTTAGCCCAGTGCCTGGAAAATAATAAACACTATCTAAATCTTAGCTGTTATTATTATTATTAATATATACTAGCTATATGATGATGATTGGTAATTCATGAGAGCATAGATTCAAAGGTAGAAGGGACCTCAGAGCACAGATAGTCTAGCATCTTCCTTTCATAGATGAGGAAACTGAAGCAAACAGTAATAGTTAAATGACTTGCCCAAGGTCACACAGTTTCATCTGAAAAAGTGATCTAATAAATACTTGTGTTATTTATATCACCAGGCTATTTCGAGAAAAAAATTTAAGTGCTTCAGATATATGCTATTATTATCTATTCTTATTAATACATCAATTCTTCATCTGTCAGGCAGATCTCTTCAGTTTCCTTCCCAAGCCCTAAAACATGCTACTCCCACCCTCAACTTTTTTCCATATTATTTTCAAGTTAATTTGCCTTAATTCTTCCCTTCCTTCTACTTAAATTCTATCTAGCTTAGGTACCTCTTGCATGAAACCAGTCCACATTGGTCTCCTGCCCCTCTGAACTGGTATGACAATTATATTCAATATCACATAATTTAGCACTCAGTTCATACTGTAGTAGAGATTTCACCCACTGGAGCCTTCATGGGCCTGGGCATGGGCCTCTAGGGATCATACTTGAAGCGCTAGGTTTCCCTAGTAATTTCTGGGGACATGTGTGGCTCCAGCACTGGAGGACTCACTCCTTGAGATGATGAAACAATCTCCTTATTGGTCACTGTTCAGCAAGGGCCACTGACTCTTAAAGTGAATCTTGGAAAAAGGAGTGATTTTGACTTCTCTCTTTTTTCTCTCTCTCTTTGCCTCTAAGTATGGCAAATAACTCCCTCTCCCCAGACTTCCTGTGAGGAGTTAGGAAGGAGCCGACTTTCCTCACCCCAACAGAGGTGATACCTGCTCCTGGTAGCTAAATCACATGTGTTGGTTTAGATAAATCTGTGCATTGGGTCCTTGGTTGTGTCTTCTGTCTTCTATTTCTTTCTTTCCTGAGTGACTGTGCAGTATTGCTCAGTGTAATGGAAATGTAAATTTAAAGATCTTCCCTGCCCCTAGGCCCTTTGGTGAGCTTAAGAAACTCTGAGAACCTTCCTTGATTTGAAAATATACTCTGCTTCCTAATAGGCTGAATGTGGTCACATGGAACCTGTGGCAGGAGACTTGGTTTTCAGGAATGCCCACACCTTGATGCTATGCGATTGGGCAGTGGGTCAAGAGGGTTGTTGCATTCTCTGAGCCCGGAGAAGGCTATATAATCCCTGATGTGAGGCTTTGCTTTGGGGCTCACTTTGAGAAGTGTTGTGTGATTTGACCAGATGAGACTCTGGGCAGCCAATGAGAGGCCCCTGGCTTTGAAAACCCAGATGTTGATGCTTCCCTCTCTGGTAACTGTGATTTGGTATTGATAATGGTTGGACAGCTTGGAAGCCTGTCTGCTTGATTTGTTTGTTTCTCTGTCTTGTAACTTCTGTCTGTATACTCTGAAGTTCAGGGTGCTGACCTTTTTCCCCTGAACTAGGTAAACGATATATGGTTGATTGATTAAAGTAACTTTGTTAACCCATTTTGAGTTGCTTTCCTTTAGAAAATCAGATCTAAGAACCTGTGTTGGCAGCCTCCCTGGGAATGTTGGGGTGCTTGCTGCTACACTCAGGTGAATATTTCCAAGTTTGCAACCTTGTGAGTTTGAGTTCCTGGATCTGTCTACACTTTGGGAGGAGCCTTTGACATATATATATATATATACATACACTCCATTGCTTCTGGAAGATGATGGCTGGGAGGAAGATTAGCCCAACCCCTGGGTAGATTTGTAGAAGATTTGGGCCTAGAGGAATAATTTACAGTAACAGTTCTCAACATTTTTTAAAATCTGAGGACCCCTTTACATTCTTTTTTGTTTGTTTTGCTTTTTGGGGGGAAGAAGACAGGGCAATTGGGATTAAGTGAACCCCTTCACATTCTTAAGAATTATTGGGTGGGGCAGCTAGGTAGTACAGTGAGTAAAGCACGGGCCCTGGAATCAGGAGGACCTGAGTTCAAATGCGGCCTCAGACACAACACAAAAAGTAGCCATGCAACCTTGGGCAAGTCACTTAACCCCAAAAAGAAAAAAAAAGACTTATTGAGCACCTTACCCCCAAAGGACTTTTGTTCACTTGATATTTAGTGTATTAAAACTTAAAATACCTTAATATTATTATGGGAAAAATTTTAGCCTCCCAGAGCCCCTTCAATGTTCTCAAGAATCCCCAGCATCCCTGGACCATGCTTTATGAACCAATAGTTTAGACAATGCAGAACAGGGGTCAAATGCCAATTTAGTAGTCCCACAAACTACTTCATGTTTTAAAAGTATCTACTTTCTGGGAAAATATAAGGGTAATTATGTTTCTTTATTACTTATTTAGTCTTTGTCAATGCATTCTTATGAGTTTGCATTAAGCACATCTTTTGAGTGGAGAGAATACATAGATTTTCACCCATATTTGAACCCAATAGATTTGAGCCCCATAAGTATGAATGGGTTTACAGAACTCCTTAAGGGAGAAGGGGGAGAATTTTGATTTTCTTGAGTCTAGCAACAGTTATTATTGTAATATAATATAATTTCAGAATTGCCAGGAACTTTAAAGACCATTTAGTTAAATTTCCCATTCAGCATAGAGATCCTTCTAAAGCATCTCTGATATATCTCTCATGCAACAGGTTATCACAAGGTAGTCTATTCTCCTGTTGGATAGTTCTAATCGTTATTCTACCTTGGGCTAAAATCTGCCTCCTTGTAACTTTCATTCTCTGGTCCTAGTTCTTAATATTTGTAGTAATACAGAACGTTTTTTTTTTTTTCATTTTCTCAGGCCTTTCAATATCAATCAACAAGTATTTCTTTTTTAAAAATTTATTTTCCCCTAGCTACATGTAAAAACAATTTTAAACATTTGTTTATCAAACTTTGAGTTCCAAATTCTCTCCCTTGCTCCCCCAACCCCCCATTGAGAAGGCAAGAAGTTTAATATAGGTTATACATGTGTAGTCATGCGAAACATATCCATAATAGTCATGTTGTGAAAGAAAACATAGACTAAAAAAAAAACCCTCAAGAAAAATAAAGCAAAAAAAACGTATGTTCTAATATGTATTCAGATACCATCAGTTCTTTCTCTGGGAATGGATAGCATTTTTCATCCTAAGTCTTTCAGAGTTGTCTTGGATCGTTGTATTACTGAAAATAGTTAACTTGTTCACAGCTGATTATCTTACAATACTGCTGTTACTGTGTACCCAGTATGTTTCACTTTGCATCAGCCCATGAAAGTCTTTCCATGTCTTTCTGAAAACATCCTGCTCATCATTTCTTATAGTACGATACAATAGTATTCAATCATAATCCCATACCACAACTTGTTCAACCATTTCCCACTTGATGGAGATCCCCTCAATTTTCAATACTTTGCCACCAGAAAAAAGGTGCTATAAATATTTTTGTACATACAGGTCCTTTTTTTTTTTTAATCTCTTTTGGGACGCAGACATATTAGTGGTATTGCTAAGTCAAAGGATATGCATGATTTTATAATCCTTTATGCATAGTTCCAAATTGCTCTACAGAATAACTGAATCAGTTCACAACTCCACCAAAGATGCATTGTCTCATTTTTTCCACATTCCCTCCATTTGCCTTATTTTATTTATTTCATTTACCTTTTCCTGTCCTATTAGTCAATCTAATAGGTATAAGATAGTACTTCAGAATTGTTTTAATTCGCATTTCTTCTATCAGTAATGAGAGTATTTTTATATGTCTATAGACGTGTCACCTGAAAACTGATCATATCTAATGATCATTTATCAGTTGGGAAATGGCTCTTATTTTTATAAATATGACTCAGTTCTCTATATGTTTGAGAAATGAAGCTTTTATTAGTGAATCTTGTTTCAATTTTTTTTCATAATTTCTATTGCTAGCTATGTCTTCCTCCGTCCTATCACCCCTTACCTGTTTATTCCATTCTTTTTTTTTTCTTTTTGCTTTTTGGAGGGCAATTGGGGTTAAGTGACTTGCCCAAGGTCACACAGCTAGTTTTTGTGTTAAGTATCTGAGGCTGGATCCAAACCCAAGTCCTCCTGACTCCAGGGCCGGTGCTCTATTAACTGAGCCACCTAGCCGCCCCTGTTTATTCCATTCTTTTTCCTTTCACCCTGTCCCTCCTCAAAAGAGTTTTGCTTCTGATTTCCCTCTCTCTCAATCTGCTCTCCCCCTCCCCCTATCACCTCTCCCCCTTCTCTTATCCCTTTTCCCTCCTGCTTTCCTGTAGGGTAAGACATATTTCTTTACCCAATTGAGTGTGTGGTTTTTCTGTCTTTGAGCCAATGTTGATGAAGTGAGATTCACTCACTTCCCATAATCTCCCCCTTCTTCTCCAATTTACTCCATTATACTTTTCCCTTTCTTTTTCTCCCAGTACATTCCTTTCTCACCCCTTAATTTTTTTTTAGATATCATCTTTTCATAATCAACTCATACCTGTGCCCTCTGTCTGTATATACTCCTTCTAACTGTCCTAATAATGAGAAAGGTCTTATGAATTACAAATATCATCTTCCCATGTATGACTGTAAATAGTTTAAATGTATTTTATACTCTATTATATCTTATAAACTTATTTAAACTTATTATGGTTTCCCTTTCTTATTAACCTTCTTATGCTTCTCTTGAGACTGATATTTAACAGTCAAATTTTCTATTCAGCTCTGGTTTTTTCATCAAGAATGCTTAAAAGTCTCCTATCTCATTAAATGTCCACTCCCCCCACCACCACCCAAGCATTATATTCATTTTTGGTAGGTAGAGAAATTTTGGTTGTAATCCTAGCTCCTTTGCCCTCCAGAATATTATATTTCAAGCCCTTCAATCCTTTAATATAGAAGCTGTTAAATCTTGTATTATCCTGACTGTGGCTCCATGATACTTGAATTTTTTCTTTTTGAGTTCTTGCAATATTTTCTCCTTGATGTGGGAATTCTGGAATTTGGTTATAATATTCCTGGTAGTTTTCATTTTTGGATCTCTTTCAGGAGGTGATCAATAGATTCTTTCAATCCTTATTTTACTCTCTGGTTCTAGAATATTGGGGCAGTTTTCCTTGATAATTTCTTGAAAGGTGATGTCTAAGCTCTTTTTTTTTAATCATAATTTTCAGGTAGTCCAATAATTTTAAAATTATCTCTCCTGGATCTATTTTCCAGGTCAGTTGTTTTTCCAATGAGATATTTCACATTGCCTTCCATTTTTCATTCTTTTAGTTTTGTTTTATTGTTTCTTGATTTCTCACAAAGTCATTAGCTTCCACTTGTTCCATTTTAATTTTTAAGGAATTACTTTCTGAGCTTTTGTACCTCCTTTTCCATTGGGCCAATTCTGCTTTTTAAGGCATTCTCCTCATTGACTTTCTGGACCCCTTTTACCATTTGGGTTAGTTCCTTTGCTTAGTCAATTAAATGTAGGAGTCTGAAAATTGTCCCAATATTCAGTCACTCTGAGACCTGCTCTAGGTTTGCTGGGACCAGGATTGTGCTGGCTTAGCCTGCATTGGACTCTGCTCCTCTCATCCTGATGCAACAGACCTTTCCTGCCAATCTTCCAACTTGTCTTGGGCTGAAAATTTGTTTTATTCCATCATTTTGTGGATTCTGCTGCTTTAGAGTTTGTTTAGGGTCATTTTTGAAAGGTATTTGGAGGATTTGGGGGGAAAGCTCAGGCAAATCTCTGTCTTTACTTTGCCATCTTGGCTCTACCTCCAACAAGTTATTTCTTAAGTACCTACTATGTGTCAGGAACTGTGGTGCTGAATAATGAGGACAAAATTTTGACAGTCTGTCCAATTAAGAAGCTTACTCTACGGGTACATGTTTACAAGTAATTAAATACAGGATCTCTCTCTCTCTCTCTCTCTCTCTCTCTCTCTCTCTCTCTCTTTCTCTCTTTCTCTCTCTCTCGTCTGAGGTCAACCATCCTCACTTATGAATTATTCCTCAGTTGACTCCTTATCAATTTTAATATTATTGTCCTGAGTTAGTAATCCAAATCTCTGGTTATTTTATCATTAATACAATTGCAACCTCTTTCTCATTAGCTCAGAGCTCCCTCTCCACTTTATTATTACTTATTTAACAAACTAGGAAAAAACCTCTTTCCTCATGAATAATTACTCATCTTTTTTTCTATCAAAACCCCTAATTTCTGAAGTTTAAATAAATATTAAAGTTATACTTTATAGTTTATTAATAATTTAAATCAAAATAATAAAGACATAAATATACATTATTTTGTAGCTGAGTAATAATGTCTCTTCTCTAGAATTCTCTTCAATCTTTTCATGACAGAAAGGTTGAAACTGTTCAATCAAGAAAGATATCTTCATCCTCTTTTCTCTCTGTCTTTTCCAGTTTGTCTTCCATCATGACAGGAAAACAGTCTCTTCTGTAGGTTTTCAAGCCAAAAATTTCTCCAAAATGAATGAAAAACTGCTTTTTCTACAACATTCCATTTGACTCTTCAAGATACAATAATAGCCTCTGTGGTTTCTCTGAACGAGCCTAGTGAAATAGGTGTTACATGTGTAAGGTAAGTGCTGAAGGTTTGGGGAGTGGGTAGGTGGGAAACACTAGCAACTGAGGGTTTCAGGAAAGG
The DNA here is from genome assembly GCA_011680675.1 of Gymnobelideus leadbeateri. Classification (NCBI taxonomy): domain Eukaryota; kingdom Metazoa; phylum Chordata; class Mammalia; order Diprotodontia; family Petauridae; genus Gymnobelideus; species Gymnobelideus leadbeateri. Next base: position 609,021 of record WOXC01008083.1, read on the forward strand.
TCTCTCTCTCTCTCTTTTTTTTTTTTTTTTTGCTTTTTGGAGGGGGGAGGGCAGGGCAGTTGGGGTTAAGTGACTTGTCCAAGTCACATGGCTAGTAAGTGTTAAGCGTCTGAGGCCAGATTTGAACTCATGTCCTCCTGACTCCAGGGCTGGTGCTCTATTTGCTGCACCACCTAGCCGCAATTAGGAAAGGTCTCTTGAAGGAGGTGATATTTGAACCAGTCTTTGAAGGGAACTAGGGGTTCTAAGAGGCTGAGGTGACAAAGAAGAGGATTCCATGCATGGAGGAGATATGTTTTATGAAAAGGAATCAAATCTGGCCTCAGACTCTTGACACAGTAGCTATGTGACCTTGGGCAAGTCACTTAACCCCAATTGCCTTGCCTTCACCACTCAAAAAAAAAAAAAGGAAAGAAATCGGAGGTGAAGGATTGGGAATATCAAATAGGTCATTCTGGTTAGAATATAGAGTGGGGAGGGGGAATTAATTATAGCATCAGCCTGTAAAAATAGACTGGTTTCTGATTTTGAAGGTCTTTATTAAACAGAGGAATTGGTGTTTTACACTAGCAACAGTGGGGAACCAGTAAAGTTTCTTAAGCAGTGCTTGAAGACGGTTAGCACATCTTTCCTAAATATTCTTTTTTTTCTATCCTGAACACCCATACTTCCTTCAGTTGCTCTTCAGGTCATGGTGTCCAGTTGCCTTACTATCCTAATCACCTTATGATGGATTCCCTCTTGTCCTCCCTCTGACAATGCAGGCTCTGATAGGCCCCTTTGCTTTAGGCTCAGCCTTGCTTGTTTAGGCATCTCTCCATATCATTTAAGCTAACATGGCTCACCCAGTCTCTTGGCCTCTGGCAACCTCCATTCTAATGTATGTTCTGTAGAGCTCTTCTATCTAAGCTTTGAATCTCTGTCAAAGACTTGTCCTCTTATGGAAGAACTTGAAAATAAAGGGGAAGTGATCCAGACTTTTTCAAATGTCTAAAGCCTAAAATGGATGAGTACAGCCTGGTGATCTGGTTTGAATGTCTTATTCACAGTTCAGGGGATTCAAGGATGGAGGAACAAAAAGTCTGACTGGATTTTTTTTCTTTTTTAAATGTGTAATTCCCCTGTGCATCATGTAGAGGAAGCTTGTAAGTAACCTTTATTGAAGGAGAGCCCCTGCTTTATTTTGGAAGTTTCCCATTTGCTTACTGTACATTTTAGGTTTTCTTCTAGATGAAATTATAGATTGGAGGGCAAGAAATACCATTAAAAAAGACTGAAGAAATAGTTCTGGGTAAAGAATTGGATTCAGAGTTTGAGGTCCTGGGTTTAAATTCTGACTGTGACACTACATAGGAGGCCTTGAATAAGTCACTAACCTTACTAGACTTCAGTTTCTTCAGCTGTAAAATTGAGAAGGGTTGGATTAGAGAGTCTTTAAGGTTCCTTGTCACTCTAAATCTACAGGCCTAAAATCCTATGAAGGAGCACATAGATCATAGATTAGGATCTGGAACATATATTAGAAGCCATTGAGTCCAATTAATCAATAAATATTTTTATGTGCCAGGATGTGGCCACTCTGCATGCTGTAGCTTTTTGGAGCCATAGGTAAGAATTGGGTGAAAGGTGGGCATCAAAGATAGATGAGCAGTCCAGTAAAACCATCTCAGCAGATGGGCTTCCCCAGGTTGAGGGTAACCGAGAGGCCCCATACCTTTTGGTAAGGTAGCGGGATGTCTACCCCAAACATAGGTGAAAACTTTCCCTGGAGAATGGACAAACGAGAACAGTGTGTTCCAATGGCCACAAAGGGCTGAAAACAGACACTGTGGAACACTTAGTGCTTGGTTAGACATCAAAGGTGCCAAGGTCATCTACTGTATCTTGGGCCATCACTAGTCATCCTGACTTTTGTTCTGCCACTGGATTTTGATGACTCAGGAAGAGAGAATGAGGCTGATAATTTTGTGCTACTAAAATCAAATTCATACGCAAGTCAATACATCACCCTATGATGTCACCAATCTCTTTGAAACAAAAGATGAAAAACTATGTGCCAGGCATTGTATTAAATGCTGAAGATGCCAAAAAAGACAAAAAGACAAGGAAGTAGTCAACAGAAGGAAGGGTATAGAGTTAAGAGGGATTGGGGAAGGCTTCTAGTAAAAAAAAAATGGGATTTTAGTTGGAACCTAAAGAAAACCAGGGAGAATAGAAGTTGGAGCAGAGAAGGACTGGAAGACAACTAGAGAAATCGCTCATATTTTACATATGGGGAAACCAAGACACAGAAAGGTGTAGAAACTTGTCTAGGGTCACCTAACTAACTACAACAACAATAATAAGCATTTTCTGTCATTTAGGGTTTCCCAGGAACTTTATTTCTCACAATAACTCTGTGAGGCAGCCATTGTTATTATCCTCATTTTATAAATGTGGAACTGAGACTGAGAAGTTAAGTCATATAACTAGGACCATAGAGCTAGGAAGCATCTGAATCAGGATTTGAACTAAGAACTTCCCAGTTCCAACTCCAGTATTACATTTTGCCAAGTTGCCTTTACCTAAAGGGAGAAGGACCGTTAAGTCATTTTAAATACAGAATATGTAATCTCAGCTTCAACAGTCTCAGTTACTGAAGATGTCTATGCTAATTAAATGTCTGGCTACATGGGGGTAGCCCAAGATTCAGCTGCATCCATCCCTGGGCCTCATTCAGTATCCTCTAAGAACAGCCAGTGTTGCTACATATGCATGTTTGGCAGACCACTGGCCTTGTTATCCTACTTATCTCTCTTTGTCCCAGGCTGAGATTCATTGATCTGATCAGGAGAATTCAAAATCACAGAGCAAAGACAAGGTCTGTGTTTTCTTGTAATAAGATTATATCATGAATGGGACTCTGCTCATACCTTTTCTGGACCTCTGTCATTTTGTGTCTTTCCCTGGCGGATGTTAAAGGGAGATGAAATCAGAGCTCCAAGTGTCTGGCCAGTCAGGAAATGTCCGTTTTTACTCAGAGATGGGAAGAGAGAAGCCTGAACTGATTGAATTTACCCATCTCAGCGTCCTTTCTACAGCTTCCAGAATTAGCATATCCTGTTGTCTGTTCTCATTTCTGTATTTTCTCAAAGGACAACATGTGGTGGAGAGACATTTTAATAGATGGATTTGGCCAAAGAAACACTTAGTCTGAAAACATTACAGAGAAAAGCTCCTCTCCTTCCTTTGTCCCCTCTGCTTAATTTTTGGGAAACTGTTCCATGGCAGATGGAAATTAAATGGTAAATTGATTGGATGGCACCAACAAACATGAGTGCTACTATAAGGATTACATGGGTGTGTTTTTTAATATGAAAAATATTTTGAATTGAGGAATTCTAAATCCCCAAATAAAATGAACTCTGAGCTTAACAACTGAACCTAAATTGTGTTATACTTTTAAATTAAAACAGTAACCAAATTAGAATTAGAACAAAACAAAATTTAGTCAACTGGTTTGTACCCAGAATAGAATCTATGGATTTGCTCAAACTACTTCACTAGAGAGGCAGTCTAGAGAAGTGGTTAGGGACCTGGCTTTGGTGTCAGGAAGACTACAGTCAAGTGCCACTTCTGACACATACCAGCTTTGTGATGGGCCAGATTGACCAATCAGCTCGGGCAGGTTGATTAATGATCTACATTTCTGGAAAAAGTTCATTACTTAAAAGTTCCTAGCAGTGATAAAATCACAGATTTGTCTCAAAAAGAAAAAAAATGAACCAGAGAAATGTGAATATTATACTTTTCAAAAGGGGTAGCTTTATATAAAGACAGAGCACCAGACTTAGTCAGGAAGGTCTAGATTTGGGTTCCAGACCCTGCCAATTCAACAAACTTTTCTGATCCTCAATTTCCTTCTTTGGAAAATAAGAATAATAGGATTTCCCCCTGCATACCTTCTAACATTGTTGTGAGGAAAGCACTTTGTAAATGGTAAAGTATTATACAGGGTATCCCTAAAATCTCAGTGTAATTTTAGGTTACTGAAAATGATGGAATGCTATTGTGCTATAAGAAACAATGAGCAGTGTGCTTTTGGAAAAATCCAGGAACACTTATATGAACTGATGCAAAGTGAAGTTAGCAGAACCAGAAGAACATTGTACACAGTCATAATCATATTGTAAGAAATATCAGCTAAGAATGACTTAAGTTACTCTGGTCAAGGCTATGACCCAAAACAATTCCAAAGGACCCATAATGAAAAATGCTCTTCCTCTTCAGAGAGAGAACTGATGAACTCTGAATGCAGATTGAAGCAGATGAAGATTTGTTCACTTTCTTTTTCTTTTGTTTGTCTATGTTTTCTTTTACAACATGGCTAATGTGGAAATATATTTTGCATAACTTCACATGTATAATCTATGTCAAATTGCTTGCCTTCTTAAGGAGGGGGGAGAGATGAAAGGGGAGAAGATTTGGAACTTAAAATTATAAAAAGTGAATATTAAAATTTTTACATGTAATTGAGAAAAAATAAAATAAGAGAGAAAAAAATGAGTGGATTTCAATATTTAACAATTTTAAGCCATTTCTTCTAAGTATGCATCAAGATTAATAAGCTTAAGACCAGAGCTGGAAGATACCAGATTTTAAGAGTGCCTTCCTTCATTTGTACTTGTACAGAGCCAGGTTCTGGCTCCCAGTGAAAGGTAAAATGAAATTGAGTAAAGAAAGCCCTAGGGTGGTTCTACTGGCTTCATGCCTCTACCTGAGACTCCTCTTTGAAGAGTCAGATATTCAACTCAAGCTCAAAGAATGTCCATTGACTTTGAGGTACAAAAACAATGTGCTGTGGAGCACTTGAGACATCTCTGATCTCTCCCAAAGACACCTCTGATGCTTTCTAAGGGAGTAAGAGATCCAAATGAGCTGCATACACAGTTGGTGGTAGAATGAGTTATGGTGAAGAAGAATGGGCTTGACAAAGTGCTGAATTTCCTCACTACTTTTACAGAATTCCAATGCATCACCAGAAATATAATATAAAATTGGTTTTCTGGGACATAAATTCTAGAAATTCTTCTTCGTTAAAAATGATGTTCCACAGGTAAGTTCACACGGCACATGACTAACAGCACTGGAGTACCTTCTGCTTGGTTCTTGGCATTTTGCTTTTGAAAAAAGATTCTTTTCTCCAAATCTATCACAGGTTCCTCAGTGCTGAGGAACATACTGGTTCTGTCATTCTGTAAAGATCATTGCCCAGAGCAAAGGAGGGTAAGGCAATCCATTTTAGCCTTGCCATCTTGAAGATGAAGAAATTGAAACCTGGGAAAGTTAAGTGACTGCCAAAGTCAAGGTCACACAAATAGCATTGGGGTAGGATTTGAACCTAGATACTCTGACCCTAGGACCAGTATGATTTTTTCCATTGTTTATTCTTCATTTTTTCTCTTATGTGATCAAATAAGCAAAATCATGGGGTGGATAAAAGGCTTAGCCCTGGTCAAAAAAAGACTTGGGTTCAAGACCTTTTTTTGACACATTCATTTGCATGACCCTGGGCAAGTCACTTACCATATCAGTGCCTTAGACATTTCTACAAGTCTATAAGGTAGTGGGTGCTACATAGGGGATTTCTTATGCAATGAAATCATAGGTCTGGTCTTACCTCCCAGCTTCCAGAAGGTCATAGTTTGTTTTGACTTTAGTTGTGTTTTCTTTACTTTGTATTATTTTGTAAAAGTTTTTATGTATTTCTTTGTATTCCTCATACTTTCTCAGGCTTAATTGCATTACAATATTGTATTTCTGACAACTGTTGCATAGAAGCCATATAATGGTCATCAAGATCCACACAATTCCTTTTTCTTTGACTTTAGGTAGTTTGTTTTGGATGAAAAATAATGAATTTAATCACATTTGCTCTGGGTCCCCAGTAAGGAAAATTCCTGAAATTTTATTTACATTTTTATCTAGTCTTGTTCTTGGTGTTTTTGTAGGATTTATAAACTTCTCTGTTTCCCTGTGCTGACTTGAGTTGGAACTATGACTTACTATGACTTTTTTTTTCCTTCAGATTTCCTGATCAGGACTCTGGTGCATTTTCAAGATCTTTCTGAAGGAGTTGTTTGGGGGAACCTGACTGTACTTTCTATTACTCTGTCATCTTGGCTCCCAAAGCTAATTACTTTTAAGTGGGAAAATCCATGGAACCCCCCCCCCCTCTTAATGAGCTACAGCTTGTTTAATCATTCTCTTATTATTAGACTTCTAGATTTCTTCCAGATTTTTATGATTACATAGAGTGCTGACATGAACATATCTGTAAATATAGCTTTTTTTCCCCCACAGAATGTATTCCTAACAAAGAAATTATTGGGTCAAAGGGTAGGATGATTTTTACTAATGTATTCATACTATTAAACTGTAGATATGGTTTTGCTTCCATTGATAAGAATTATGGGTACTCTTGAGGTACTTAATGAATACTTGTTGATTGACAAAATTAGAACCAGTCATACAAATGACTACATGGAATAGGATTGTAAAATTTGGCCAAGATCCTACACAGCTAATTAATGTATCCATTGATCTATCAATAAGCATTTATTAGGTTCTCTCTCCTTTCCTTTTCCGAGCTGTGGCTGCAGCCATGAGTATGCTCAGGCTTCAGAAGAGGCTTGCCTCTAGTATCCTTTGATGTGGAAAGAAGGTATGACTTGATCTCAATGACATCAATGAAATTGCCAATGCCAATTCCCACCAGCAGATCTGGAAGCTGATTAAAGATGGGCTTATCATCCAGAAGCCTGTTACTGTGTGCTCTTGTGCCAGATGCCGAAAAAATACTCTGGCTTGAAGGAAGGGCAGGCACATAGGTATTGGTAAGAGAAAGGGTACCGCAAATGCTCGTATGCCTGAGAAGGTGACCTGGATGAGGCAAATGAGGATTCTTCACCATCTGCTTCGAAGATACCATGAATCCAGAAAGATTAACCGCCACGTGTACCACAGCCTGTACTTGAAGGTGAAGGGAAATGTGTTCAAGAATAAGTGAATCCTGATGGAACACTTTCATAAACTAAAGGCAGACAAGGCCGGGAAGAAGCTCTTGGCTGACCAGGCTGAAGCTCGAAGGTCTAAGACTAAAGAAGCATGAAAGCATCGGGAAGAGTGTCTGCAGGCTAAGAAAGAGGAGGTCATCAAGACTTTCTCCAAAGAGGAGGAGACTAAAAAATGATCCTCCCCTATCTCCTCTGTACACAGTACCCTTCTATTTGCCATATGCAATAAAAATGGATAACTGTAAAAAAACAAACAAGCATTTATTAAATGTCAACTATATGCCAGTTGCTGTACCTCGTTAAGTTTCACATGACAAGCCTTGACTAAGTACCTACTCTGTGTTCAGGTCTGTGATATAGACTTTATCTATCTATCTGGAGGCATTTGGGGTTAAGAGACTTGCCCAGGGTCACACAGCTTATAAGTGTCTGAGGCCATATTTGAACTCAGGTCCTTCTTACTCCAGGGATGATACTCTATTGTGTCACCTAGATGTCATGTGAAATAGATCTTTTAAAAATTATTTATATCCAGACCTATGATTTCATTCATTTGGCAACCTTTTAATATGGAAATATGAACATTTGTGGTCATAAAAATAAGCTGAAGACCCCATCTCTAATATTAAAGAGTTTACAATATTCTAAATGTTTCTGTCTGAAACAACTAGAGGACAGCCAAAGGCAGCATAATCAAGATTGTGTGTTACATTATGTGGTGATGACTTTGGATTTAGAAGACTAGGATCTATATCTGGTCTGCCACTTACTAGCATTTTTACTTTAGGCAAGTCTTTGAGGCCTCAGTTTCCTTCACTATAAAATGAGATGGGGCAGCTAAGTAGGATGGTGAATAGAGTACCAGCCCTGGAGTCAGGAGGACTTGAGTTCAAATCTGGCTTCAGACACTTGACACTAACTGTGTAATCTTGGGCAAGTCATTTAACTCCAATTGCCTTGCCTTCTCCCCTCCAAAGAATAAAATAAAATGAAAAAGTTAGGCTAAGTGATTTTTGTGGTTCCATTCAACTCTAATGGTCTATGATTCTGGGATGATGCTTGAATTAGGAATTTAGAGAGGGAAGCTTCTCTATGACTTGGAGTTAGATCACTTTGGAATGGGGACCCATGAGCAGCAGGACTAGTTTATCTGCATCATTTAGCTACACTGTGATGAATTCAATGGCCTGAATCCTGTGACATCTTAAGACTTCAGTGTGCTAAATAAATAATAATAATTAAATAAATAATGAATTAAAAAATAATAAATACCTTGCAGCTCTATAGTAGTTTCATTTATTTTTTCCCTCCAAAGTTCTTTCCATCTATTCTTCCCTTTCATCTTTATACTGAGAGGTCAAAATGGCATAATGGATAAAGAACTGGCCTCAGAGTCAAGAAGACTGAGTTTTTTTGTAGGGTAGAACTATGAGCAATGAGTAGTAATCACAAAGAGAACCATTTAGTTTTGATGTAAGAATAAACAGCACACAAACAAAAACCTAGCCATGTGACCTTGGGCAAGTTACTTAACCCCAATTGCCCTCCAAAAAGAAAAAAAAAAGAATAAACAGACAGGCCTGTTGTAAATTCTATTTTGTTTGTTTGATTTATGATCTGTGATTTCACTGGTGTAGGTAACTTCTGGTAAGTAAGGAAACTCCTTCTACCAGAGCAGATTTACAACTACATTATAATTTATATTATTGGAAAGTTGCTTCAGGCACTGAGAGGTTAAGTAATTTGTAAAGGGTCATACCAAAAATATGTATCAGAGGTAGGACTTTAGTTCTGCCCTTCAAATACATGAAGACGGTTACTGTTTAAGGTTTGTAAAAGCTCAGCTCTATGGAGGTAGGTTCTGTTATGATTCCATTTGTGAAAAGAAGAAAACATTCTCAAAGAAGTTAAATGACTTGTCCTGGGTCACATAGCTAGTGAGTGCCAAAGGTGAGTATCTCCTATGCCACACTGTCTCTCAGCTAATCTAAAAAGCCATCATTAAAGACTTCTTTCCTGGCCTCATTTAAGGAGGTGATTGGAAGGCTTGGGTAACTGGGATGGCAATGGCTACAATGTGTCATTTTAAATGGGGACAATAAGGCACAGAGAAGCTAAGTGATTTCCTGAAGGTTTCTGACTTCTCAGCCTTCCATTTAGGCAACCCCGATTGCATCCTACTTGGATTTTTAACTCCTGTCTATTCACTCTTTCTCATTTGCCTTCTACCTTCTCACAGCATTCTGGAACTCTTGATATAGACAAGGAACTCATAAAGGGCTATCTTCCTTCTAAATCATTAATGAGGTGGTAGATGGATGGGTTATGTAAGAGTCAGTCTCGGAGGTTAATTATAGAGATCCCATTACTGTCCCAACTGAGTGAGAATGGTGATAGAGGTGGGGAGTGTGACAAGTGAGGCTAGGGAAGCCACAGACACTTTTGTGTAAAGCATCAGGAGAAATGGTGGGCAAGCAGCCACACTTGATGGAAACCTGAAGTAAATCAAAAAAGCACTTAGCTGGGGAAAGGCCACCAGGAGGAAGTTTAAGCATGAATCACCAGCGTTTTTTGTTAGCGTGGTTCAGCATTTATACAAGTATATATGTTTATCCCTGCTCCTTCAGGGAAATCCCCAGTTATAGCAATTGCCGACACAAATTTTTCTATTCAGTTCACTAAGGGTTTACTGAATACATCACAGTCTATTGGGGTCTATAGAGTAGGACCAATAATACTTAAAATAGTTTTATTGATACTTTTGTTTTTTAAACTACAATCATTTTAGCTAATATGGAAATTATTTTGCATGACTTCATGTATATAATTGATATCATATTGCTTGCCTTCTTAAGAGGAGGGGGAGAAGAATTGGAGGGAGGGAGAGAATTTGAAACTCAAAATTTTTTACATGTAATTCAGAAATTTTTAATGAAATAAATAAAATATATTACAAAAACACTATAGTCATTTCCCAGAATCTACTCCCACCCAATTTGAACTTGCCCATTATAACAAAAAAAATAGGTGAGCAAAACTAAATAACCGTGTTTGATACCATATGTAATTTTCTCTTCTCATAGTCTTCCATCTCCCTATCAAGATAGAGGAATAGTGTTTCATTGTTTGGCCTTTGGGGCCAAGATTGGTCATTGAAACCCATCTGAGTTTGGTTATATTTTAGGTTGTTTTTCTTGTTTGTTCTACTGCCTATTTCATTCTGCATTAGTTCATACAAATATCACAAAGCACTCTTAAGGAGCTAACAATATATTTATAATTATGATTAATTTATAGATAGTTCATAGAATACCTTGTTTAGTTATACAACTAAATAGATATAAGATATATAGCCATGGTATAATGTATGGTGCATGCCTAAGCCAATTTACTTTGCATATGCAAACTGATACAGAAACACTAATTGGACTTAGACATCCCAGTGCATGAAATCAAACTTTATTAATTAAAACACGTGAGCAATACACTCTAGGAACAAGTCAGTACACTGACATTTTAGAGGTTTTGATAAGCTTCTTTTAACTAGACTTAACAAGGTTTCCTCTCTGCCCAGCCACGTGTCTTTCACTGTGGTTGTCTGGCCAGTCTCCAAAATCTCCATCAGCCAATCAACACTGCCCTCAAGCTTGAGTCTCCAGTGCAGAAACACAGATCCTAGCCTTAGTTGGTACAATTTTATAATAAGCTGAAGGTTGGGGTTTCGGTATTTTTAAATTAAAAAAAATTGTATACTTTTAGCAATGGATGTTACTACATAACTTGACTGTTAGCTTACTTCAACATAAAGAGCAGCTTAGTGTGGCACAGTGAATACAGAACTGGCCTTGGAGTCAGGAGGACCTGAGTTTAAATCTGATCTCACACACTTGAAACTTACTAGCTGCATGACCTTCGGCAAGTCACTTAACCCTGATTGTCTCACCTAGCGCCCTCCAAAAACAACAGCAACAACACATTACTGATGAAGTTGTTTATAATGTTTTTGCTTTGGTGGTCTATCCTATCAGAGATTTCAAGTAAGTTTACCATTTGTTTTGGCAGTTAGGTGATGCAGTGGATAGAGTTTCTGGACCTGGAATCAGGAGGACCTGAGTTCAAATGCAGCCTCAGATGCTTACTAGCTACGTGACCCTGGGGCAAGTCACTTACCCTTGTTTGCCTCAGTTTCCTCATCTATAAAATGAGCTGCAGAAGGAAATGGCAAGCCATTCCATGTCTTTGCCAAGAAAACCCCATGTCAGGGTCAAGGAGAGTCAGACAGGATTAAAACAATTCAACAACAAAAATCATTCATTTAAGAATACACACATGTTGCATACAATGTTATATTGTACAGTTGTTTATAAGCAACTTAAAGCAAATTAACTTACTCAGTACAGCTCAATCACAAAATCACGAAACTTGAAACCAAATAGCCTCACTAATGCTAAGTTGACAGACTTATTCCTATTATTTTCTTAAGGTACTAAAACATTCTCACTATACAGCATATCACATCATGCATGCATAATCATTCCAGGATATTTGTGAATTTGCCTGTGTTAGCGACATGATTTTCATTCATTTTTAAAATTTGTTTTATTTTTTTTGGAAGAATGTTTGTTTATTTATTTTTAGTTTTCAACATTCACTTCCATAAGATTTTGAGTTTCAGGGGCGGCTAGGTGGTGCAGTCAGTGAGAGCGCTGGCCCCAGAGTCGGGATGACCCAGGATCGGTCCCGGTCTCAGAAAATGAGCACCCACACATAAATAATGACGGGCCGTGTAACCTTGAGCAAGTTATTTAGCCCCAATTGCTTTTAAAAAAAAGATTTTGAGTTTCAAATTTTCTCCCCCTTTCTTTCTTCCTCCCCCCCAACAAGACAGCATGCAATCTGATATAGGCTCTACTTATGCATTCATATTAAGAATATTTTCACATTGTGATGTCGTATAGAAGAATTAGAGCTAATGGGATAAGCCACAAGAAAGAAGAAACAAAACAAAACAACAAAAGAAAAGGAGATGCTTCCATCTGCATTCAAACTCCGAAGTTCTTTCTGTGCATGTGGATAGCATTGTCCTTCATGAGTCTTTTGGAGTTGTCTTAGATCCTTGAATTGCTGGGAAGAACTAAGTCTATCAAAGTCAGTCATTGCACAATGTGGTTTTTACTGTGTACAATGTTCTCCTTGTTCTACTCATTTCACTCAGCATCAGTTCATATAAGTCTTTCCAGATTTCTCTGAAGTCTACCTGTTCATCATTTCTCATAGCCCAATACAATTCCATTGTATTCATATACCACAACTTGTTCATCCATTCCCCAAATGATGGAAATCTCCTCAATATCCAATTCTTTGCCACCACAAAAAGAGCTGCTATAAATATTTTTGTACATGTATAGCGGCAAGCACCCCAATATCCCCAGGGTGACTGCCAACACAGGTTCTTAGATCTGCTTTTCAAAAGGAAAGCAACTCAAAATGGGTTAACAAGCTTACTTTAATCAAACAAACACACATTACCTAGTTCAGGGGAAAAGGTCAGCACCCCAAACTTCAGAGTTACAGAACTTACAGATCAGACAGGCTTCCAAACTGTCCCAACATTACATGCATCAATACCAAATCACAGTTACCAGAGAGGGAAGCATCAACATCTGGGTTTTCAAAGCCGGGGGGCTCTCAACAAGGGCTTCCCAGAGTCTCATCTGGTCAAATCACACAACACTTCTCAAAGTGAGCCCCCAAGCAAAGCCTCTCCTAAGGGTTTATATAGCCTTCTCCTGGCTCAGAGAATGTAACAAACTTCTGGACCCACTGCCCAATCACAAAGTATCAAGGTGTGGGCTTTCCTGAAAAACAAGCCTCCCACCACAGGCTCCAGGTGCACTTAAGCTAGGGGCAGGGAAGATCTTTAAATCTGCATTTCCATTACAACATGTGGGTCCTTTTTCCATTTTTATGATCTCTTTGGGATACAGATCTAGAAGTGGTATTACTGGGCACAGTTTTATAACCCTTTGGGCATAATTTCAAATTGCTCTCTCAAATGGTTGGATCAGCTCACAGCTCCACCAACAATGCATTAGTGTTCCAATTTTCCCACATCTTCACCAACATTTATCATTTTCCTGTTTTGTCATGTTAGCCACTCTGATAGGTATGATGTTGTTTTGATTTGCATTTTTCCAATCAATTATGTTTTGAACCAATTTGTTTTATTTAACTTTTTGTGTTTGCCCTTATTAGGTATAGTTAGACAATCAAAGCAGTGATCGAAGAGTCAGACAAAATGATAAAATGTTTCCCTGATTTTTCTTTGACTTCTGGGGACTTTTCTCAGTAATGAAAATAAACTGGAATTTCATTGATATGGGCCAATGTTAGTCTTGGGAGAGCATCTGAGGAGAAGCTTACAATTAAAGAGGGAGATAACATACAAAAAGAGAAACAAAAGTGCTGTGGGCTGCTCAGTGTCCAGCACTTAGCATGATTTGGAGACATGACTAAGAAATGACCAGGCCATGTGGGTAGTTAGAAGAAGCAAGATGAACTCCATTTATTATTTCTCAGGACAAGGTTTTTATAGAGCAAGGAGACAAAGGGGACTCAAGTATTCTTAAAATTATCTTAGTCCATTATATCCTGGAAGTAGCACAGAATAGATAATTTGATAAAGATTTGTTATCTAGGAGACTAAAGTCTTAGGGTAAGACCTTTGATCTAGGCCTCAGGTACCTGCTAATGCAGCCGCAATCACAAATGGATACAATTGAGAGCAAACTTCAAAGCCAAAGCTGCAATCCTCAAGAGACATCACGTTTAGAGCTGGCCACCCAAAGATACGTGAGTGCTGAATCAAATATTTTGGTTTGAACAACTAAAGTCTTAGGGCAGAGCCTGTTGGTCTCAGAACTCAAACAACATCCTTATAAGTGTAACCCATATCAAAAGAACTCAGGAGGTAACTTGAGGAAAAGTCGTGTCTCAAGGAGGTCTTTGAATTTCAGGTCCACTGATATCTAGGTCCTGATATCTGAGTCCTGGCTCAGGTGCTCCCAACAGGAAAGCTAAGGGGGTAGGATGAGGGGATACCCAGATGGAGGTATCTTATTCTGTGGAGCTGAAACCAGGAAGAGCAGCAGATGATCAAATCTGCATCTTTCACCTTCTTCATCTTGTATATAAAACACAATAGTCTGCCTGTGGTCTCCTTCATCGAAATGTGAGCCCCTTCAAAGAAGGGAATGGTTTCCTTTTTGCCGTATCCCCGGAGCTCAGTATAGTTCAGGGCATATAGTAGAAGCTTAATAAATGCTTTTTTGTGGATTGATTGGAAACATAGTAAACACGTCAAATGATGGGCTCCAAAAAGATCTCAAGGAGCTGGAATGCTGGTCCAAATTTAACAAAATGGAATTTAGTAGGGATAAGTATCCTCAATTTAGGTTTAAAGAAATCAGCCAACTAAGCCAGCTTCACATGTGTAAGATGGAGAAAAAACTAGGCATCAGTGATTCTGGAAGTGATGACTGTGCATCCAATTCAGGAGCAAGTTATGATATCACCCTCTGATGCCATTGTTCCTCTTTGAAAATAAAGGACAAACAATAGTTAAGTACTTAATGACTCTTCCCTCTTCCTCATTCCCCTTCTCAATTCTCTTTACTGCATGATTTCAAAAGTCAGATGACAATTTCTTTGGGTTAGGCAGGTTTTATAGAGGGGATTCCTCTTCTGGTACTTGAACTATTGGCATGACTGCCTTGTTATCTGTGGCATAAAAGACCCAGCCCACATAGAGTCCTCGTGTTATGGGTTTTGCAGAATTCCTACCGTCCTTCCCAGTATCTTTCTGACCTACCTGCCCTGGTGAATGCTGAAGCAAAGGGGAGCAGCACTCAATTGGATTGGTGAATGGTTCCTATCTTATTGTTACTAAATTTATTTTTATTGTATTTTATGGTCTGTGAGTGTTTCATTGCTTCCTAGTTCTGTACTTGGGTTGAGCTGAGCCAGGTAGGTTTGACCTAGAATGGAGGGGATCTTTTGGGTTGAGAAAAATCAATCCTAGCATTCACTAGTAGAATGAGACCTAGATTGAGATTCAGGAGACCTGAATCTAATCTCATTAAGCCACTGCATGACCTCAGGTAAATTCCCCTCTATGGGATTCCTTTCTCTTATCTGTAAAATGAACACGCAACTCTATGTCTTGGAGATCCCTTTCTATCTGTAACAGTTTATAGAATGACTTCTAGGTTAATTCACAAATAAAAATTCAAAAAGTGAGAGGCAGCATGGGGCATAAGACATAGAAAACTGACCTCAGAGAGAGCTTAAGTTGGTTGCTATTCCTTTCACTTAAAATCAATCACCCATCATTTATTAAGGCATCTACTAAGTGTTAGACACCATGCTGGGTGTTGGGTATTTAACGACAAAAATGAAATGATTTCTTTCTAAAGGACCTTACATTCTTGTGATAGGTTGAGGACAACACAAACACAGTTAAGTGAATACAAAGTACATTCAAAATAATGCAAGCAATATTGAGAGAATCATGAAAGGCCTTAGGTAGGAAGTTGTAATGGAAATGCAAATTTAAAGATCCCTGCCCCTAGCTTAAGTGCACCTGGAGCTTGTGGTAGGAGGCTTGTTTTTCAGGAAAGCCCACGCCTTGATACTTTGTGATTGGGCAATGGGTCAAGGAGGTTGTTACATTCTCTGAGCCAGGAGAAGGTTATATAAACCCTGAGGAGAGGCTTTGCTTTGGGGCTCACTTTGAGAAGTGTTGTGTGATTTGATCAGATGAGACTCTGGGAAGCCCTTGTTGAGAGCCCCCCCGGCTTTGAAAACCCAGATGTTGATGCTTCCCTCTCTGGTAACTGTGATTTGGTATTGATATAATGGTTGGACAGTTTGGAAGCCTGTCTGTTTGATCTGTAAGTTCTGTAACTCCTAAGTTTGGGGTGCTGACCTTTTTCCCCTGAACTAGGTAATGTATGTTTGTTTGATTAAAGTAAGCTTGTTAACCCATTTTGAGTTGCTTTCCTTTTGAAAAGCAGATCTAAGAACCTGTGTTGGCAGTCACCCTGGGGATATTGGGGTGCTTGCTGCTACAGAAGTGGCCCTTCTTCTAAGACTTGAAGGGATTCCAAGAGGCAACTGAGATCATTCTAGGCATGGGAGTCAGCCTAGGCAAAAAGCATGGAAGCAAAAGATGAAATATCATCTATGAGGAACAGCACATAGGTTAGTCTGGAACTCAAGTAATGGTGAGGCAAGTTAACAAACATTAAGTACCTATAATGTTTCAGGTACTAGCTCATAGCTAGCTAGGGATAGAAAGAAAGGAAAAAATAACCCCTGCCTTTTAGATGCTCACAGTCTAATGGGGGAGAAAATATGCAAAATAGCTATAAGCAAACAAGAGAAACACAGAATGAACTGGAGATAATGTCTTGGGGAAAGACACTGTTGTTATTTGGCTTTCATCTTTGAAGAGGACCAATGCTGTCTTCATCTGTGCTTGAATCGGATTTAAGTGAGGCAGAGTTGCACAAAGTTGTTGGTCTCATTCTCTCTTCTTGAGTCATTGAAATCCAGCGGCAAGACAAAAGCCAAAACAACTGGAAATGGCCCAGGATGCTGGGATGAGGTTGGCATCTTCAGTGCCTGACCAGGCTCTAAGCACTCCGTAGCACTCACTTCAGCCATATTCAAGGCTGTTAGAACAAATTATTCTCTTCTGCCAGGGGGAGGTCTTCATGTGCTTGGGGTAGATAATCCCCTAACTCGCTCACAGGTTTGAAGCCTTTCAGTTACCCTTTTTCTGGGGTATCCTAACCTGTCCACCTAGATGGTTTTACCAGGGTGTGGCCACTGTGCATGCTACAGTTCCTTGGAGTCACAAGGGACAAGACACCAGCATTAAGGGGAATTGGAAAAGACTTCTTGCAGAAAGAGAGGTTTCAGTTGAGACTTGAAGGAAACCAGGTGAGTGTGTGAAACGAGTTGGGAAAGATAGATTGCAGCCCACTTACCACTAATTATTTGCTTGTGACCTTGACCAAGTATGGGATAATAATCCATGTCCTCCTTTCTCTCCTTAACACGTGTGGGACTTCAGTGAGATCATGTAATGAAAGAACTCTAAAAAGTACAAAGCTTCATGCAAATGCAGGGAAGCATTATTAGAATTATAAGAGGGCTGCCTTCACCCAGAAGAGTGTCCCATTCTGGCTCCAAATCATGTTCGGGCTTCAGAAAGAACACATCTTTAGCATCTATCCCAAATAAAGCACTGAGTGCCAAGATTGTTACCCCTCAGGGTTTTCTTGGCCTTGCCTAACAGAGAAGACTTTGAATATTTTCTATTGAGTTGAAATGCTAATTAAGTCTGTCAACAGAGAGTGACAGGGAAAGTATCCTTGTTTTAGCAGGTTATAGCGGGAAAGTCTATGGAGAATGATGTGGAAATAATTATTAAATAGCAATAAAAAATTTAGAAAAGAAAAAGGATCCAGGGAGGATCAGATTTAAAATAGCCAGGAATGCTGAAGAGTTGTTCAAATCAAAATCAGTGTTTGGGGGAAAAATCATTAACAGAATCTACATCAAAGGGAGAACAAAGGTGGAGATGCTCTAATATCAAGAACCACATAAAATGGGAGACTGATTTGAAAGAGAGGTGAAAATAGGAACATAATAATATAATGAGACAAAGGAAGAACAAAGACCGTCAGATCCTGTAGGAGCGGTTTCTGGTTTTCCAAAGCACTGTAGCATTGTTTGTGACTCTTCATAATTAGAAACAGACTAGAACTTTCTAACCTCCAGTACCCAAATGTGTCTCAGAGGCGGTCCTGGATAATTGGAAACAACCTGCTTCATGAATGGGGAAAGATGTCACTTGGGTATTTAGAGTGACAGGTTCCTTGTGCCAAAAATGAGATGCAAAAATAGTCTTGAGGGAAATATATTTCTAGGAGAGACTGAAACCAGGCAACTCAAGGGTTTTTTTTTTCTTCTTAACCTCAGCCCACTGCATTAGTACCCTCCCTTTTTAGAACATTCTGTCCTGTGTAAGGGAAGCTCACTTCAGAAAGAATAGGAAGAAATTGTAAAGAGTTCATCTGTCCTACATGCTTTTATTCAACTATTATATGTAGAACAACTGTCCTAAGGCCTGGAGGAGACATGGGATGTGTAGAGTGGGGGTGAGGTACAAGGAAGGGCCTATGAGAATTCTCTTTCAGACTGCTGCTAGTATAACCAGCTCATTCTTTGTGCCTACCTCTGGTTCCTGGTTTCCTCACAAAGCTTGCCGTCTAGAGTAGGAAAGAAATACACCAAGACACATAACTACAAAAAAATGTAACTCAATTTAGAGGCTCTCAGAATGTGACATGTCCAGGTTTGCTTTGAGGAAATTCTTACTTGAGTGGCTTATTGCCCTTACCCAGAACATCTGAGAAAATGACTGCCTGTGACCACCTAATATGTTGCAACTAACTCCTCTTGAAAGCATGTTGTTTACAACATTTAAGAAGGAGAATTTGATTGAATGATCAAAAGAAACAGACTGTCATTCCCCCAAATAAAACCCCAATGGATGCACAAGCATTTATTAAGTGCTTACTGGATATATCCACCGCTGTGCTAGGTACTCAGAATTCAAAGAAAAAGATGAGATTGCCCCTGCACTGAAGGATCTTCTAGTTTGTTGTTGCTGCTCAGTGTTTTTTCAGTCATGTCCTACTCTTTGTGATCCCATTTGGAGTTTTCTTGGCAAAGATACTGGAGTAATTTGTCATTTCCTTTTCCAGCTCATTTTACAGATGAGGAAACTGAGGCAGAGCGAAGTAACTTGCCCAGGATCACACAGCTAGTAAGTATCCAAGGCCAGATTTAAATTCACAGAGATGAATCTTCCTGATTCCAAGTCCAGTGCTCTATTCACCACACCACCTAGCTGCTGATATGTGTCTATACTCATAGATACGTACATTCTTCCATTTATGTTAGAGATCTTAAGTCCTACAAGAAAACTGAAAGTTTGCTCATTAACTGGGCTTAGAGAGGTGTCACTCCCATAGGATGTGCCCCACAACTACTTCTCTTTAATGGTGCTAATTTAGTGATGATGATGCTATAAATTTTTGCTTTGTTCTTCCAAGATTTTAACATTAGCCCAGATGCTTTTCATTTAGACTTGCCAACTAATCTTCACATTAGCTGGAGTTTGGACTTTAGCCATGCCTGTCCTTACCATGTGCACCAGCCCAAGGCAAAACTGCGAAGGAGACTTCTGTTTGTCTTTATCTCCCTTCAGTCTTCTCTTTCTGTGGATGTTACCACCCTGGCTTCCCCCCAACCTCTCAGGACCTAGGCCCTGATGCTGCTCTATAACTACTTTTAGCTCCCTATTGTGATGCCTCATCCTTCAAAACCATTTTCCTATTCTCCTTGCCAAATTAGAACTCCCAGTCCCTTAGTACCTTGCTCTCAGATAACAATCTGGTAAATTAATAAGTTGTTAATGACTAATAATATACCTTAATATAATATGCCTATGGAGGATATTAAGCTTCTGACAAAGGATTCTTATGATCAGCAATGCCTTTAGCCAAACAAGTGAATGTCTAAAGTGTACTAGGGATAGAGGATAGAAAGAATGTAGGAATAAGAAATGGTACATTTGAGTTTTGTTCCCAATATTACCACTAACTAACTGTGTGGTTTTAAATGAGTTGCTTTGACTTCCTGGGCCTCAGTTTTCTTATCTGTAAAATTAAGATTCTGGATTCTGAGACTCTTACCAAATTGTAAGCAAATAGTGAAGACTGGAGGCACACATTGGAAAAGGTATTTGGGGAGCAAGAGTCCTTCACATCTCACCACATAGGGGGATGGCCTGTGCTGTTCCCCTATGCTCAGGGCTGACCACCTGTCTTATGTGTGAAGTCACAGAGGGCCTTTGTCTATGCCAAGAAACCTGATTGGCATTCTCAGATATCTCCTTGTTTCAACAGCCCTGGGTTTTAAATACACTTGAGTGGTAATTCACCACTTACTAATCTGTTAACATAACGTGTTGCCATAATTTGAACGTTTTCCGAGCGACTTGCTTTAGAGAAGCAGTGATATGATTAACTGTCTTTTATGTAAATCACCCTTACAGTTGACATCCATAAGCTCTTTCAACAAAAACATTTTCTCGTTGCACTCGTCTCATTATATACACTCTTAATGCTGTAGTCTCTGGGGTTTAAAATGTTATGTTCCTATTTTAGGACTCAACGGTTAGAATATGATTTAGCGTAGTTTACATTTTAGAAGAGGCTGGTGTGGGTGTGTATGAGAAATCTGAGGCAGCGCTTCAGAAACGTTGTTCAACAAACCCCCCAAACAGCTGTTTTTAAAGATGTCAACTTACCGCCATTCTATAATCAACTTCTACTCTCAAGACGCTGCTGTGCCTGTAGGAGAGGGCCTCCGCGGCACAGTGGGAACCTGGTGATTGGCTCTGTGCAAGAAACCAATATTCTATCTTTCATCATTTGTCAGGCATTGCTGCCAGACCTCGACTCTGCTAACATACAGTAGTATAGCAAAGTGAGTCATGCATGCTTTAGAGTAATTACCACACAGTGCAAAACCAGAGCTAAGACTTAAGCTGTCTGCCCCCTTTCCTGTCTCTCCCCATCCTCTGTTTTCCTTATGCTCACATGATAGCAGCAAAGCTGAAAGATTTGCCAGTTTGTCATTCTGTAGATTTCACAGCATCACAGAATGTCAAAATGACCTCTGGTTAGTAAGATATCGTAGGGAAAGGAAGCCTTTCTCAGGCTGCACATATTGTTGTTGAGAGGGCATTATTTGGGGACAAGGTAGGAGGGAGGGGAGGATTCCTTTGCTCTAAGATTAAAGAATTCTTTCTATAGGGGTTATTCCAAGTTGGGTCATTAACATTTCCTTCACCAATATGCCCATTAACTGTATGGGGATATCTTGTTTAGGCCAAGAGGTTGCCATCATCTCTGAAACACAGGAAAAGAGGACCAGACACATACAGTTTCTAGGAAGTAGAGTCTGTGATGGGGGTGTATAGGGTAGAGCAATGGGCATTGTACCAGGGCACTGGCCTTTAGATGGAGCAACACTGTGCTCGGTCAATGGTGCAGCAGCCATTTTGGGTGACCAATTCCCTTCCTATCTTAATTCATTGTATTATTTTGATGTCATGAATTCCAAACTTTTTTGGAAGGTGTGTCCTGCTGTTTGGCCTGAGCATATTTCGTGTAACTTTCCCCGTGAGGCAAAATTGCTAACTAAGGCTTGGTTGAGGTGAGAAGGACTGGAAGAACTCAGTTTCCTTAAATGTAAAATTCAATCATTCCTAGACAAGAAGTTTAATACTTCTAAAAGATAAAAGCGGAGTAAATTTAATTACTTTATTTCTTTGGATCAATAAACACACTAGAGATAGAGAGTTCCACATCCCTGACCTGTTAGAGATACTCTAAACCTTTAAATTGACTTCCTTCTTCCTCTTAACAGGAAGAATCTATTTCTCTCCCTTCTGGGCACTGGACTAAAGTGCTCTTAACAAGTATTATCTCATTTCATCCTTAAAACAACCCAGTGAGGCAGGTGTTTTTTATATCTTTATTTTATAGTAGAGGAAATGGAGGCAGGCAGAGTTAAATGACTTTCCTAGGTCCCTTAACTAGTAAGTGTCTGAGGCCAGATTTGATCTTGGGACTTCCTGACCCTAGGCCCAGAGTTCTGCCCACTGTGCCACCAGCTACCTCTCTAAGGGCCTGAGTCCCAGTCTTGGCTTTGCCATTTAATAACTATAATTGTATGACTTTAGACACATAATTTTATTTCTCCTAGGCTTAATTTCCTTATCTGTAAAATTCAATTCAATAAACATTTAGTAAGTGTCTACTGTATGTCAGGCACTGGAATGAGACAGTTGGACTGGATAACCCATAAGGTACCTTCCAGCTCTGAAGTCCTAAAGATATATCTCTGCCTAATTACATGCTCTCTGGGATAGAGTTATAGCTAGACCTGGGATTTCATTGATCTAGGGGACTCCCAAGTGAGGAAACCCCCTTTTATTTTTACCAATGCAAGTCATCCCTTTCTGCAACTGTTAAGTCCTAGAGGGATGTCTAGAGCATGGAGCCCAGGGTCACCTGGCTTGGAGAGCAGCTTTCTATCTACTATATACCATTGTTTCTCCTGCTTAAGAATATTTGAGCAAAAGTGACCTTCTCCCCCTGATGGACAATGGCTAACCCAGAGGGAGATTCACGAACCTACTAGCAGCTGGAAAAATGTGGCTCATTGTTGCTTAGAGTTCTAAACCTAGAACTGGGAATTGAGATGTGAGAATTTCTCTCATCAAGAATGTTCCCTGGCTCTGTTTTGGATTAGTCATTAACCTTCTGTCCTTGTATTTGGTGCACCAAATAGCATTTCAGAATGGTTTTCCAGGATGGAATTTGCATTTCATTTATAGGAGGGCCTCTGCTGCAGTCTCCATTACCTCTTAGCAGAATAATGTGAGTCCGGTCATTTCAGGCATGAGATGAACTGACCTATCCCTGTAGTTTTCATTACACCTTTGCATCAATGTGCAGCGGACATGAAGCCTAGAAGTGGGTTATATTTATCCTGTCCCTGAAGGCTTGGTGTGATTGTCGAAACTTGTCAATGCTCAGACCTGTCAGATTCCTAGAAGGAGTAACAGTGAAATATCACCTACACATGACTGCATGCCTGTTTGGAATGAACTTTGGGGATGGAAGTCGTCATGTTGACTTATGTGAGAAAACGATGCTCAGACTTTAGAAGTCAATTTTGGGTAGTGGCCCTGAGACAAATGAAAAATGAGAGATAGACAGACAGACAGAGACAGAGAGATAGAGAGAGACAGAGAGATAGAGTTTCTGGGTAACTGGTAATCAATATATTGATTAAGCTAGCTAATTATCAATAAATTAATAGTTAGTGGTTTCTCTCCATAACCAAAGATGCCTAATGGATACAATGAATGCCTTAAATGTTTTTTTGAAAGGGAATGACCCTGTCAGGTGGGATCAACCCTGATTGTTGATTAATTAATGAGGGGTGGGCATATTAATAAGGATGTAATCTAAAAGTCTTTACTTCCTTCTGTTGAGAATGTGGCTCGATCACGAGACTCTAGCAATCTGGACAAATCTCAACCCAGACCACTCTGGTTGGTTTTCTCCTTCATGAGTTGGTTTACCCTAATCTCTAATGGAGGAATCCAAGGGCATAGACGATGCTTTGGGTCTGGAATTCATCTAAATTAGGTTTACACTCTAAATAGAAGTAAGGTCTCTTAATTGGGTGGGGTTCAGCCCAAGATCCAGGAGCATGTTCCTGGAGGATTTGGGCAATTTCATCTATCAGCCTTGTCCTTCAGAGACAAGCTGACTGACCTACAGAGGCTGGTCCCTAAATGAAGATATAAAGAGAAGAAGTCTTAATTCTAATTTAATAATTGTTTATCAATATAATAAAAAGTAATAATTTCTCTCATCCTGATGAAACATTAATGATTTACAATAATGCTATTCCCTTCCTGAGTGACTATACTTGATGACTCTCTAAAGTCCACTTAACTCTAGATATTATAATTAATAATAATTAATGGCATTGATGATGATATGATAGGTGATGGATGATGATATGAGGCTATATATTATGGTAGAGAGATGGCTGTCCTCAAAGCCAGGAAGATCTGGATTTAGTCCTGTGTCTGACTCATGCTGGCTATATGACCTTGAACAAGTTACTTGACCTTTCATGTTCTAGGCAGCTATCAAACAGTCTAAGTTTCAGAAAGGTTAGTCTATAGTGGTAGAAGGAGTTTCCTCACCAGGCATGAAATATATACACACATATACATATATACATGCACATATGCACATGTGTACATATACACACAAGGGGAGCTAGTTGGTGTAATGGATAGAATACTGGGCTCAGAATCAGGAAGATCTGAGTTCAGATTTAGCCTTACTGGACATTTACTAGCTGAGTGACACTGGCCAAGTCACTTCACTCTGTTTGCCTCAGTTTCCTCATCTGTAAAATGAGCTAGAGAAGGAAATGACAAACTACTCCAGGATCTTTGCCCAGAAAATCCTAAATGGGGTCACAAGGAGTCCGACGTGACAGAAAAACAACTGAAATATATGCATAAATATGTATATATATACATATACTTACACACATCTTTTCTAATGAAAAATCACAATAAAATCATATAGGGGGGCAGCATGATAAAGGAGAGATAGTGTTGGATTTGAAATCAGGAGGCTCTGGTTCAAGTAATGACTCTCCTACTGCCTGTGTAATTATGGGAGTCACTTTAGTTCTCTGGGTCTTGATTTCTTTATCTATAGAATGAGGATCATAATATATACATTTGCTACCTACACTCAGAGTTGTTCCAGGAAAGATTTTTATAAACCTTAAAACCTAGAAAAATAAGAGCTCTTGTAATGATATCCTATGTATAGGAATAGTGTGAGTCATCTCCCGAATATGGAAACTGGGAGGCACGGGGATAAGAACTGGATGTGTAATGTCCTTGGTATAAGAAACTCCTGAATGAGGAAACTCCCTCTTTGTAACTGATAGCCCTACTACAGAGTTGCCTAGTACACACTAGTTAAGTGACTTGCCTAAGGTAACAAAGTCAGTATCTGTCAGAGGAGAGACTTGAACCCAGGCCTTTTCTAGCTCTGAGTTTATCCATTGTTATAATACTTCCTCTCCTGGAAAATGGAACATTTACCAAAAAGAAGAGATTATCCAAGTGGAAAAACAGTGATTTTAACTTCAGAGAACCTTCAGAAATGAATCCCCGCCCATGGAGGAGCGAATTCTGTGACTATTTTTCTATCTACCTACTTATTTATTTGTCTGTCCGTCTGTCTGCTGTCTGTCTATCTATCTGCATCTATCTATCTATCTATCTATCTATCTATCTATCTATCTGTCTATCTAACTATCTATTTATCTATCAACTTATTTATTTATCTATTGGCCTCCTTAACTCATCAAACTGGAAAGTAACCACGAGTTATTTTCTAAAAGGATTCCTTGTGTTTTTTTCTAAAGGCTGCAGATCCTCCATTTGTATCTCTAACCAAACTTTTCAGAAGGAAACTGATATCTCTCTCTCTATATATGTATGTATTTTTTTTTTCCAAATGGCTCTTCAATTGTTCTGATTCTTAGCCCTGAGTGTGGCCTGACTTTCTTTGGATGGCTCAGCCTACAAATGGGTTATGGCTGCCACCAATGAGACATTAAGCTTTGTGAACTGTTGCATATAGTTTTGTATATGTTATATGTGCTGGATGCATTACAAAGAAGCCGATTCAACAAAACAAACAACTTCTAAAGCAATGGGCCCCAAAGTGATCTCCCCTCTGTGCCCTGTAATGATTCTCATGAAAATTCTGAATATGAAATGCATTTTTTTTCCTGTAGGCAAACCAGATTCTCTGGGGCAAGTAAATACATGCACAGTTTATACTTCAGATTAAAAGCATCCTCCTCAAAGCATTATCTGAGAAGTTGGAAAAGGCAAATTGGAAGAAATCCAGAGAAGAACAGAAGAGGTGAGTTTACTTCTGGGGAAAGCATACATGAACTAAATAGATATTCAACTAAGACTTTTCAGAAAGGCAGCTTTGAAGGGGCTTGGCTTATCCATAAGTCTCTCAAAGGAGAGACTAACATGCCACCAAGGCAGATGACCCAGATTATTGGAAGGATTATAAAAAGAAGAGGGCATGGATTGCTTTTTGAGCCTTTGTTTCCTAGAATCATGGACTCATATTTGGGGGATAGAGACAGAAATAGGGACTGAACTTATAATTTCATTGGCATAGTAACTCCCAGGTGAAGAAATTGCCTCTATCAGTGCAATCAGGCTACTCCTTTAAAATTTGTAATCTTAGAGAGTTAGAATTATTCTGAGTGGTTAGGTAATTTACCGAATGTCACAGCCAGAATGTATCAGGGACACAAACCTCAGCAATAAAGGTGGGACAGAAGGATATGAGATGAAGCCTACAGGAATGCAGCTGAATGGGAAATGATGAGATGGCTGGCTTGGCTATCCTTGAGGAGTTCTCCATTCTTTACATTTTACCTTCTCCAATCAGAGGAAAGTGACTATCATCCAATCAGTTAGCTATCTCCCACCTCTGGGCCTTTGTACTGGCTATCCCACAATTCTGGAATGTCCTTTTTCCTTAACTGTGGTGGAGAAGGAAATGCATTGATATGGTACCTACTATGGACCAGACACTGTACTAAGCACTTTTTTTTTTATTATTTCATTTGACCCTCACAATAACCTTTAAGATAGGTGCTCTTATAATCTCCATTTTATAGTTAAGGAAAGTGAGGCAAATAGAAGTTAAGTAACTTGCCTGTGGTCACATACCTAGTAAGTGTCTGAGACCAGATTTGAACTCAGATCTTGGTGACTCCAGGCTTAGCACTCTACTCACTGCACCATCCCCCTGTCTCTAAAGTTCCTCTATAGTCCCTGTACCTCCTGGAATTCTTAAGCACCATATTCTGCACAAAGACTTTCTTGATTCCTGAGAAAGCTAGTACCTCCCTCCACTCCAAACTATGCTGTATTTAACATGTATGTATGTTGTATGTTAAAAGAATTAAACATTTAGCCTTCTCACTGCCACTCATGACTGTCTATGCTCTCTGAGTCCTGTGTTGTTGCATTTCTTTTCTTTTTCTCTTGTCCTTAGGTACAGGAACTGGGCCTTTGATTTCATTGATATAGGAAACTCTCAATTGAGTGAACTCCTTTTCTACTGTGTGTGTGTCTATGTGAAAGAGAAAGAATATACATATTCATATATATGTATTAGCTTATATATGTATACATACACATATATACACAGAAGTATAAATACATACAAACATACAAGCTTAAAATTAATGTCTTGGTATTGTTTTAAGCTACTGGAATTTCAAAACACCCTATATTTCTCTGAGAGAGGGGGCTGTCTCTCCCATTTAAAAGCATACTTGTGCATAGGGATGATTTCATTTTTTGTACTTGCACCTGTAGCTCCTAGCATAGTGCCTGTCACGTTGTAGGCCCATACTAAATGCTTTCTGATTGATCCCTTGGAGATTCAACTCATCTATACATTTGACAAATATGTCATCTATCTTCTTGTCTGAATCACTAATAAACATGTGGAACATGGAACCAAGGGCAACTACCTGAGATACTTTTTTTTAGTTGACATGAATCCGTTAATGATGCTTCTTTAGGTTTGATCATTTAACCAGTATCAAATCTATCAATATATACCATCACATAATCTGAATTTCAACAACATTTCCACATCTGTAGTATAAGAGATTTTGTCAAATGCTTTGTTAAAATCTAAGTAGACATGTCTACTGCATTTCCCCGATTTAGCA
This sequence comes from Gymnobelideus leadbeateri, assembly GCA_011680675.1. Lineage (NCBI taxonomy): Eukaryota > Metazoa > Chordata > Mammalia > Diprotodontia > Petauridae > Gymnobelideus > Gymnobelideus leadbeateri. The sequence goes on from WOXC01008083.1 coordinate 636,614, forward strand.
GTCTAGATGCCTTGTCCAATAAAGAAATGAGGTTATTCTGGAGCAACCAATTCTTCATGAATCCAAACTGGCTTTTAGAGATCACTGAATTCCTTCACCCCCTACTTTCTTTAAAGCATAACTAAGAAAGCTATAGTTAAAATGTCATGTGCAATTTAGAGCAAGATTTAAAGAAATACAAATGTCTGAGTGCAATTAGATATCTTACTAACTTTTATTAAGCTATTTCCCTCTCTTCTCCCATTAAGCAATTTTTTAAAAAGCTAAACAAAAAATGCATAGCTGCATACAAATATAAAGCTCTGTAGTCAGGCAAAACAAATTCCCAGACAATATGTCTTACAGATGAGGAACTGAGGTGAATAAGATTAAGTTATTTGCCCAGGCTCACACAGCTAGTAAGTGACTGAGGTCAGATTTGAACTCAGGAAGATGAATCTTCCTGATTCCAGACCTAGTGCTCTATCCACTGTGACACCTAGCTGCCCATACATACATACACACATACACACACGTGTATATACACATATACACACCCATATATTCACACACACATATAACCATACCCCATGTAGTCCATGTGAGGGCATGACTTAGGAATAATTTCCTCTCTCCATACTTCATTAACTCTTTGTTTGATTAACCTCCCCTCTTGTCTTCTAATTTGAAGAGTTATTATTTCATTTCTTTCTCCTCCTTTTTTCCTTTCAGTCCTCCAGATGGTTTCATTTTGCCTGTTCACTTTTCAAGGCTATCATCTCTCATCCCTCAAATCCTTTGTGTTTTTGATGACCATTGCATAAGATATTTAAATGCTCTCCAATGTTTTGGTCTTAACTGATATGATTTTATATACAATTTGTTTAACTTTTTTATTGTTTGAAGCAACTGGTTTTTATATTATTTTATTTTTTTATGAAAATGTTGCTGGTAAAAAAGAGACTTGTACTCTAGACTTTGTTTTGCTTTTTCTATATTTGCTATCTCTTCATAGCATGACTCTAGAAACACTGAGTCATAATATTAGACATTACTTGTTTTTAAGCCTAGGTTACCTTGTTAAATTTCTTCTGTTTTGGCAGTTTGCAAATTCAAAGGATTTGTCCCATTCCAGATTTTTCAACATTAAAAGATTACATCTCATCACATCACTGAAGAACCATTTTTTTTTCTCATTTGGAATTATGCACAGTTTTTCAGGACAGGTAACTTTTTAGGGACAAGTGAATTTCTTCCTCCACCCACCTCCCATTTTATAACATTTTTGTCTTTTATTTAATTTTGAATTATTTTTTAGTAGTTTCCCACATCAAATTGATCTTTTTAAATATGGAAATTGCTTTTTTCCAATTGCATGCAACATTTCCTATTTTTTTTTTAATTTTATAAATCAGTGACTATATCTCTGGGTTGGTTAAACTTACGTTCATGCCCTGTTGCCATGCTGTGGATTCTATAAATACCATCCTCTAGTTCTTTTGCTTTGGTTCTAGAAATTTAAAATCTTACAGTTTTAAATTTTAAAATATTGCTGCCCTTGTTCTTTCCTCCCTGTATTTTTTTCCCTTCAACTTGAACCACTCCTTCCTTTAGGCAATACCCTGCTTCATTTTTCCTCTCTTTCTCTAAATTACTGATTCTTATATCCATCTTCTTGAAATTGTTCTTCACTAATCTTATTTTCAATCTTATAGATGACAGATCTTACTTTATATTTTTAAAAACTGTGCTTTTAAATCACTTTAAAGGGGTTTTAAAAAAAAGAAGAGGAATCTTTTTTCTAGTGGTATATTTATTGTTTCAGTCTTGTTCTTTTCTCCTGGCTTCCTTTTAGCCCATAAAATTTATTCAAATATTCTCTTTTTACTTAATCACTTCTTTCATCTTTCTAATGGTTTTCCTGTGAGGCTTTCTTCACTTTTAGCTCTTTTGGGGGGCCCTTGTTGTTTCTTCTTTATTTTATTTTGTATATTTGACATAATTTTGAGATTTTGTTGGAAGCCAGGCTTAACCGTAACCACTCAGTTATCTTTTCCCTCTTTTTCTGTATCACAAACTTCATGACAGATTAATGATGCTAAAAGAAAAAAGAAAGATCCCCCTTGTTTCAGCAGTTACTTTTGGCTGGTTAGAATCAGAGGCAGATTTCCACTTTCCCTTGTTACTTTCTCCATTTTTGTGATGGATGAAGCTATCATTAAAAGAAGTCACAAATTTATCAGGGGACACACACACACAAAGACACAAATACAGAGAAGCAGAGATAGAGAAAAGAGAGAGAATAGAGTGTCAGAGAGAACAGGGAGATTATAAAAAGCAGAAGAGTGTCAGAGAGGAAGGAGTGAGAGAATCCACATAGTTGAATTCCTTATCACCACAATATTGTGCTAGAGCAATAGGTGGCCTGTAAGGTCTCACCTATCTCTAAACCTATTATTCTATGAATCTATCATCTTTCTTTTGCTCTTCAACTAATTCCTCTATGTCCAGGTGATCTATAATATATGTGGATATATACATAATACATATACATACATTTTCACATATTATATATTATTACTTCTGTTTCTATTTTCACTGATCTTCATCCAAATATTCTATGCCATGATTTCTAGATTTCCTCACATGTGTATATATATATATATATATATATATGTATATATATATATATATATATATATATATACATTGGTAATATACCATTCTGCTTTCCTCTTTACCTATTAATGTTCCTTTTGAATCAGGTATAATCATCTAAAGCAAAATTCTAGTCCTAAATCCCTTTCCATTAAATATCCCATATATGTATGTGTATAACATGTTATATATATATATATGCACATATTACACATTATGTACATACACATATAAGTATTACATTGTGGTGTCCCCAAAGTCTTAGTACAGTTTAAACACACACATAAATATGTACACACAAGTATGTAATTTTTAGACCAATGTTGGGTGTACTCCATCTCATTTTGAGAGTCCATCATGCCTCTATTTTCTGTCATGGTCCACAAATCTAAATTCCATTTTCAAATACCATTTTTGTAGCCAGTTGTTCATTTCCCAAATTTGCCTCTCTCTGCTGAATCCTTTGCCTTTAATCAGCAGGAGAAATGCAAACACAAACTGTGCCCTCAAGGTCTTCATTTTTGTGCCCAGGACTTCATGGTCCTTAGTCATGCTTTCTAAGGTCCTTCTGATGGTTTAGTTTGTCCTCACAAGAATCATCAGAAATGGGTAATGCAATCAAGTTTGACAGATCTCAGGAAGCCCTCTATCTATGTTCCAGGTATATACTGTCTGTCATTTATGTCAGGTTGGATAATAACTACCAGATCCCTCACCAGGGAGTCACTAATGCCCACTAGTCTTCTCTTCTTCTTGATATCACATCATAATTCCTTGGATCACAAAGAGCTGTTTTCTCAAGAGGGAGAATTGGCCCTCTTCCCTGTCTTCTTACAGGAAGAGCCTCAAACTGTATTATGGCACTAAAATTTTTCAGTGGTCCTTTATTCATCCTTCTCCAAATCATAATTTTATCCTCTACATGACATGGGTTAGAATTCCCTTCTACTTTGTAATATCTCTTTTTCCTTCTTTACTTTCCCTCCTTGATGTACTTTTCCCTTCTATTAAGGGCCATTTCATTCTCTTTCATAAGCCTGGAGAGCAATCTCCATTTTTTATCTTCTTCACTGGGATCGACACCAAGTCATACTTTGTACTTGCAAAGCATAGCTATTAATTGGTGCTGGAAGAAGAGCAAGTGTAGCATGGGCCCTCCAGGTCACTGCAGAAATTCTTCTTGTCCTCTGTACTTCCTGGAAGCAAATCCCTGAGTATTTTGTCTTTTTATTTTGGTTGCTCTCTTGGCTCACCTTGTGACTAACTACTGAGACAAATTGCTTGTTTGTTGTAAGGTATGAGTCTGGAGACACAAATCTGGGATCTGTACACATAGTTTTCCATTGCTAATGATCTCTAGATATTTAACCTCTTTTTTTTCCCCGGGATGCTAAACTCTCTGGCACCACTGGAAGGACAAGATCATTTATTTAACAGATAAAACATAAGCCCATAAAATGCAAGACCACGAGATAAAATTTAATAGTCCAATGTGATCTTTATACCTTTCCTCTAATTCCATGATTGCTCTGTAGATGATAAGCCATTGGGAGGCAACACTTTTGGATAAAGACCCTGGAATCCTTGATCATTCTGCCTTTCTGTTGCTATGAAATTTAAGAAAAATTCATTTAGCAATGCATCCTCATGGACCTTGGACTTTGGCTCACTGGTTTTTGGTGAAATAATTCCCTGGACTACTTGGTTATTCCTCTCAAAAAGAACCCCAGCTAATAATTAAGGCATACATTAGATGCTCAACCACTACTGAGAGCCAATTAGAAAGCTAACATTTTAAAAGCAATTTTTAGGGGCAGCTAGGTAGAACAGTAAATATAGTACTGGCCCTGGAGTCAGGAGTACCTGAGTTCAAATCCTATCTCAGATACTTACTACTTGTATGACCCTGGGCAAGTCACTTAACCCAAAACAAACAGTCTTCATCCCCAACTGATGGTATTTATTGCATGCCTAAGACTTATAACCTAAGAGTTATAGCTGGAAAGTATCTTAAAAATCACTTAGATTGGCCACTTAGACCATCTCTTCCACAGATAAGGAAGCTGAGAACTTTCTCATCATCACAAGCTATTAAGTAGTGAATCTGGTCTTAATGCTCTAAGCTCAGTGTTCTTTCACTCTACTAATGTTCTGCTTTATTTGATCATTTGTTGCTAATGCTGTGTCCATGCTGGGGTAATAGCTCTAATGATACACCATGGATTCTTCCATGCTTAGGAATTTCTGGGAATCTACCTGAGGTTTCAGGACTTTGCTTTCTTCAGTTCATTCTAGGTATAGTATAGGTAAGAATGTCCAATAGTAAGGAGTCCAAGCAGTCTCAGGCCCTTTGTGGAAGAAGCTTTGAGAAAAGAATTGTCTTGTTTTTCCATGTTAGATGTTTAGTGTGGAGTAGAGAGATCTTCTTCCATTGCTTTCTTCACAATCACACCTGAGGTGGGAAGGAAAAACAAAAACAAAGGAAAGTTTCCAGTCTCCCAAAGGGCATGTCTCCAACCTCAAGGGCAGCTATGATTGACCTTTCTGCACTCTTGCCTTTGACCTGCAGAAGATATGCTTGGCTACCTAAGCAAACGTTCTGGTCCTTGAAGACTATTGGGGTAGGGGGAGGGAGGGCACACACCTCACTAAGGTGATGTGACCTAGGTTTTGCTACATGGAACCAAAATTTAAAGGACAAAAAATAATTATTTTGAAAGGTATTACTAATTTTAAATGTGCTAAATTTACATGCTAATGCCACTCTCATTCTTTCAGTGGCATAGAAACCATTTAGCAAGACAAGGTAGTTAAATTAGTAAGCTACTAGGTGACCTGTTGCCCCCCTCCCCATTTCTTCTTGTTAGCTACATACCAGGTAAGTTTCTCCCAGGCCTACCCTTTTCTTCCCTTGATAGGACCTTCCTCAATATTAGTTGCAGTGACTCAAGTTCTTTCTCTCATACTCATGGTGTTCCAGGATCTCTCAAATCTATGGGTTTGTGTGAAGATCTCCCCAGAAGAGCTGATTTGAGAGAAATTTTCATGCTACTTGTCCAGGGTGTGAAAATTGCTCATTAACACCTCTTACTTAAGCATCTGTCCTTCATTCAACCTTAGGCAGCTAGGATATATAGTGTGTAAGGCAGTAGGCTTGAAGTCAGGGAGGTTTGAGTTCAAATGTGCCTTCAAACATTTACTAAAAGTGTGACCCAAGGTATGTCACTTAATTTCTATTTGTCTCAGTTTCCTCAACTGTAAAATGGGCATAATATACACACTATCAGAGTTGTTGTGAGGATTCAATGAAATAATTGTAAAGTGCTTAACAGTGCCTGGCAAGTAGTAGGTGCTATATGTTTATTTACTTTTCTTACCTTTCAGAATGATCCTCAATTCCTTACTCCCATATATACCATGCATTCAATCTGTTACTAAGTTTTATTGTTCTACCTTTGTAATATTTCTTGCATTTCTCTTTCTCTTTCTCTCTCTAGAGATATGGATAGATATAGATATAGATTAAAGATAGCTTTAGCTATCAGTAGAGATACAGAGATAGAGATAGAGCTACTGATACAGAAAAATAGAGATATAGATATATTATTTGGTCATTTTTCAGTCATGTCTGACTCTTCCTGACCTCCACTTGGATTTTCTTAGCAAAGATACTAGAGTGGTTTGCCATTTCCTTCTCCAGCTCATTTTATAGACAAGGAAACTGAGGCAAACAGGGTCAAGTGACTTGCCCATGGTCCTACTGCCAGTAAGTTTGAGGCCAGATTTGAACTCAGGAAGATGAATCTTACTGTCTCCAGGCCTAGCCCTCTATCCACTGTGCCACCTAACTGCCCATAGATAGGTATAGATACAGATAAATATGGATAGATACAAAGAAAAGTACTCTACACTCACATAGCTGACACCTTGGTTCAGGCCCTTGCCATGACCTCATACTTTTATTATTGACATATCCTTTTGGTTGATCTCCCGATACAAAGTCTCTCCTCACTCTAGTCCATCCTCCATTCAACTATCAAATTGCTCTTGCCAAAACACAGATCTAACCATGTCAATTCTCTATTCTGTAGCCCCTAGTGGCTCCCTATTACCTCCAGGATTGAATACAAAATCCTCATTTGGCTTTTTAAGCCCTTCACAATTTGTCCCCTTCCCACCCTTCCAATCTTCTTATGCTTCTTGCTGTTCTTTGCCCTTAACACTTCATATCCTGACTTTATATTTTGGCACTGTTTGCCTTGCCTGGAATGTTTGCTCTCTCTTGCCTCCTCTAAGACTCAGCAAAAATTCTACCTTCTTCAGGTCTTTCCTGGTCTCCCCATTGCTAATACCTTATTATCTTCCATTTACATTGTATTTATCCTGTTTGCACATTTTTTTCATACTGTTACCCTAATTACAATGTCAGCTCTTTGAGGGGAGAAATTGTACTTTTTCTGCCAACACCCCATTTTCTTTTGTTTAGTTATCCCTTAGCCCCTAGCACATAGTAAGAACTTAACAAATGTTTGTTGACTGACTTATTCCTTTTGTACCAAACCTTGTGCTTGTGGAGGTCTTCTTTCCCTGTAGTGCTGGACGGAAGCCTGCTCTCCACCATTTCCCTCTTGCCCTCCTTCCCCTCCAATCAGCCTTGAACTTATATTTGGGAAGCTATGGAACAAACTCTCTCTGTATGTATCTCTCTCTCTGAAATCATTTTCTAGGGAGGTTACTGGGCCAATGTCCTGAAGAGCCTGTGGTGCAGAGGCCTGTAATCTTTCTCAAGACCAGCATATGGCCAACCCTGTGGGATGTCTGAGCAGGCCACCCACTGAATGGTCATATGACTTCCCTCCCTGCTTTGGCGGATGATGAGTAATTGTTTTTACTCCCTGAGATAAGCACGTTACTCCAGAAAACAGATTGGTTGGAGTCCTTCATTGCCATACTCATCCTATTCTGTTCTAATTCCTTTGCCCATCAGTCCATGAGATGGTGAGTAAACGTGCCAATGTGTTTGCCACCTCTCTGCTGCCCCATCACCCTCCTGCTGCCCTCACCATCACCTGCCCAGAATGTAAACTCTGAGAAAACTCGGGTTGAAAATGGGTTCTTCTTACTGTTCTGCTGGGACCTCTTCAGTGAAAAGACCACTATTTATTTATTTCTTCATTTATTTATGAAGGCACTGGGGCTAAGTGACTTGCCTAGGCTTGCACAATTAGAAAGTTTCCAAGGCTGCATTTGAACTCAGGTCCTCCTGACTCCAAGACTGGTGCTCAAGCTACTCTGCCACCTAACTGCTCCTAAGACCACTCAATTTAAAATGGGAAAACCTGCATTCAAGTGCAGGTTCTGACTCCTCTTGACTTTTTGCCTGTGGTTAAGACATATGACTGCTCTAAGATTTAGTTTTCTTATCTATAAAAAAGGTGAAATAGTATTTTCACTGCCCATTTTATGGGGTTATGGTGAAAAGAAAGTACTCTGAGAAGCTTAAAATGTTTTTGGGCATAGAGGCCAGAACCAGGGATGGGATAGTCCCCCTATTACATTAGATTAGAGATAACTTAAGCTATCAGTAGAGATTTTGTCCAGGATTCTGTCCTCGTCAGATTATATATGAAGGATTGGGTTCAGGTCTGGCTGTCTCATTTTAGGAAGAGCTTGAATGAACTAAAACATATCCAGAGGATATGTCAAAAGGCCTCAAGATCATGTCATAGGAGAAAGGATGGAAAGAACTGAGCATTTATAGCTTTGAGAACCGAAGACTTAAGTGGGACATGATTGTTATCTTCGAGTATTAAAAAGACTGTCATATGGTAGAGGGATTAGACAGGTTCATCTCAGCCTAGGAGCAGGGGTTCTTAACCTTTTTGGTGTTGTACACTCCTTGGCAGTCTGTCAATGCCTATGGATTCCTCCTGAGAACTATGTTTTTAGCATGTAAAATGAAATACATATGACTGCAAAGGAAACCAGTTATTTTTGGAATATGATCATTAAAATATTTTTTTAGGAAAAAAAGTTTGCAGACCCTAGATTAAGAACCACTCATATAGACACTTTTCAGAATAATGTTTTTGAATAATTGGAAGAAATAACTAAATTTCAATTAGAGGTTAGTAAAAATAAATATATTAGTTTTTTCCCCATCCAACTTCATGGAGCCTCTGAAATCTATCCATGTATACCTTTGGCAGTCTGGTCTAGTTTATGTACTCCTCATAATAATGTTTTTGTTGTTGTTGTTTTGGGGGTTTTTTTGGAGACATTTGGGGTTAAATGACTTGCCCAGGGTCACACAAACTAGTAAATGTCTGAGGTCAGATGTGAACTCAGGTCCTCCTGACTTCAGGACCAATGTTCAATCTGTTGCACCACCTAGCTGCCCCCAGAATGTTTTCAAATGTATAAAATTAAATACATAAGGTTACAAAGGAAACCAATTTTATTAAAATAAGGATGCATTTTACCCATCCTAATTTGATGGCCCCCTGAAATCTCTACATGGACCCCTTTGGGATCGAGGTGGGTCAGTGGATGCCAGGTTAAAAACCTCTTCACTTGAGGGTAAAACTGGGAAAAATGGGTAGAAGTTGTGGGTTTAGACTTGAAAGAAATACGATGTGTCCCAATGCTCTTGAATAGTAATGATTTGTCTTGAAATAGAGGTGGGATGATCACTTTTCAAAGCTGTTGTAGACAGGATTCTTGGCCAGGTCTTTGTCAGGCTAGATGGTCTGCAACATTTTTTCCAACTCTGATTCTATGCCCTTATTTAAAGTGAAATTAAAAATAGAACTTCCCAGGGCAGCCAGGTGATAAGTGGATCTGAGGATCTGAGTTCAAATACAGCATCAGATACTTACTAGCTGTGTGACCCTGGGCAAGGCACTTAATCCCGATTGCTGTGCCCACATCTACCCCACCCCCCCAAGAAAAAAATAGATCTTCTCACATAAGAGAGGCAGCAAGTCATAGTGGGTAGAAAGCTGACCTCAGAGTCTGGAAAACATGAGCTCAAGTCCCATCTCTGACACAGTCACTGTGATGAGGAAAAAGTCCTGTAATACCTCCGCATCCTAGGTAATTGTCTAAGGCTCTGAGCTTCAGAAGAGTTGGATATCTGCATTGGTAAAGGACGATTCCTCATCAGGACTTTTATCTATACACCGATAAAATCACAGGTTGGCACAAAATAAAAATCAATTTGAGTGTCTATAAGTCAGGCATCTGCTGTTTCTGGGAAATAGGTATCAAGAGGGAAAGGAAGCAACAAGGTTTTATTCTTCTTTTAGTCTTGTTAGCCCAGCTCCATACTTTAGCATGCTTTCCCTAAATTTTAGCTATATAGGGAACAAGCATTTATTAAGCACCTCCTACATTCCAGGTACTCACTACAAGCAGGTAAGGTATTATTATTATTATTGTTGTTGTTGTTGTTGTTATTATTTTTTTTTTTTAAAGCAATTGGGGTTAAGTAACTTGCTCAAGATTACACGGCTAGTCATTGTTTATGCGTGGGTGCTCATTTTCTGAGGCCGGATCTGATCTCGGGTCATCCAAACTCCGAGGCCGGCGCTCTTACTCACTGCGCCACCTAACCGCCCCTTTAGGGCAATTGGGGTTAAGTAACTTGCCCAAGGTTACACGGCTAGGTTTTTGTTTGTGCGGATTAAGTGTCGGAGGCCGGCTCCGAACTCAGGTCCTTCTGATTCCAGGGCCGGCGCTCTATTCACTGTGCCACCTAGCCGCCCCTGTTGTTATTATTATTAGCTCCATTTTACAGATGAGTAAACTGAAGCAGATATAGATCAAATGACTTTCCCAGGATCACATGGCTAGTGTCTCAGATCAGAATAGAATTCAGATTTTCCTGACTCTGGGCCCAGTGCCCTATCCACTGCAGTCCCTAGTTACTTTTATATAATGGGGATCCCATTGTCTCTGACCTGCTCTTCTTAGTTTGGTTTCTACAAGTTATCCCAATTATCCATGCACTGCTCCCCTTCCCCCCTGACATTTTCTATCCTATCTTATCTACCATTACCTCTGAATCTGTATCTTTCAAAATAATCAGTTGATTTTTCAGTTTGTTATTATTTTTAATAATGATTGTTGTATGCTAGTAGAATTCTTTACAATTTAGAAACCATATTCCAAAGGCTGAGAGGCACTTGAGAACCGGCTTTGGTGGAGGAAGAGCTTCTCATGGGGAATTCCCCATAGCAATGAAATTATAGGTTCCATCCTGCAGACTCCTCAAACATCCCACTGTTGACTTGCATATGTGATACTGAGGGAGCTGGCATATGAGTGATACCTCCTTCAGGGTCTTATACAAATATAGGACCATGACTTTCTAAATGAAGCCTTGAGGTTCCCTTTAATCCCATGATCCTAGCATTCCTTACCAATCACCAAATCCAGAAGTTCTGTTGACTAAGGAAGGGATTAAGAGAGAGAATATGGGGAAGATGTCCAGTGCTACTCACCAATATTTGATACCTTTTTAAAACTAGTGTACCAAGTGTCTGACTGAATAATATTTCCTTTCTGGTGATTAGAAATGTGACTTTGAGTGCTGAGGGTGGATGCGGGGGAAGGGAGGCCTCAGATTAGAGGCTAGCCATCAATAACTCTGAAGCAGAGTTGAGAACAGAAAGGAGGTAATTACTATAGGTGGGGAGGGAAGCATGTATTTGCCACCAATTTTTGAGGCTAGCAGCAACTCTCCTTGTGACAACTTGCCCACATGCCAATTTAAATTGGCTTGAGTACCAGCAACAGCTTGGATTTCATAGGTTGTCAAGATTTAACTCCTGATTTGCTGGAGCAACATCTTACATGGACACTAGCTTAGTAAGTCCACCTGTCTTCCCTCTAGCCCTCTGCCTTGAGGGAGAAGTGTGAATTAATGAGATTAACAGGGTTAATTAAATTAATCAAGGCAAATGTTCAGTAGCAGGGTCTGAGAAAGGATTAGGAGGAGTGGAATCTATTTTAAGCTCCTTGTGGACTTGCTGACTGGAGTATGCCTTTTGACCTTGGTGCCTCAGGTCTCCTTTTCAGCAGCTCTTGCCTGTCCTTAGTTTTTGAAGATGATCAGTGACATCATGGGGTGACATCTTGGCTAGTGGAGATGGCCTGGGATGCAGTGGATGACCTTGGTGTCTTTGATGACTGACCAAGTCCTAAAAGCTCCACAGAGCCCGCTTCTGCTGCCTTCATGGCCATTAAAACAATGTTCTCATCTGCCCATTCTGCCATGGAAAGTCTTCACCTTCTAACTCACCAACAGTTTGTGACCCATCTGCTGAAATGGTTTACTTCTTGGAGTTGCAGGTGAGAGCTGGGTGAGTCAGGTGGACACCAAAGGTGACTGAGCAGCCCTGAAAAGGGTTTGATAAGCCCTCACACCAGAGGGGCTGGTCCTTCTGAATACCCTTATGTACTTCTTTTTAAGCAGTATTTTATAGCCTAAAGAACACTGACCTTCTCAAGAGCCTGGGTTTGGATCCTGGTTCAGACACTTAGGAGCAATGTGATTAAGGGCAAATGTGTAGTTTAAAACTACACTTGTCATTTTTTTAACCTATAAGGACTATATCAATTTAAGCAATTATTGTTATTGTTGTTGGGATTACTATTATGAAACTGAGTCTTTATGGTCATATATTGTTAGAGGTGAAGGGACTCTTTGGTCTTCTTTTAAATTTATTTACTTTTAGTTTACAACATTCAGTCCCACAAACCCTTGAGCTCCAAATTTTCTCCCCCTTCCTCTCTTCCCCCCACCCACGGCAGCATGCAATCCGATATAGGATCTACAGATACCTTGACATTAAATATTAGTCAAGTTGTAAAGAAGGATTATAACCAATGGAGTGAACAATGAGAAAGAAGGGACAAGATAAAATGAAAAAGAGAGAGAGTAAGCAGTTTGCTTCAGTGTATGTTCAGACTTTATAGTTCTTTTCTCTGGATGTAGATAGCCTTTTCCATCATGAATCCTTTGGAGCTGTCTTCTAACCTTGCATTGCTGAAAGGAGCCCAGTCTATCAAAGTCAGTCGTCAGAGGTACAGAGGGTGTCTGTAATTGTGTACAAAATTCTCCTGGTTCTGTTCCCCTCAAGGTGTAGGGACTTTATAGATCATCTAGTCAAACTCTTTTATTTTATAATTAAGGAAACTGAGGACCATGAAGGTTAAAGGACTTCTCCAAACTCAAACCATCTTGCTTGTAGCCGACATGGGGGTCTAGAACCCCAGACTCCTGACTCCAAGGCAACTGGTCCTACTTCATAGTTCGTTTGTTTTTGTTTTTTTGCTTTTTTGGAGGGTAATTGGGGTTAAGTGACTTGCCCAACGTCACATGGCTAGTTTTTTTGTGTCAAAGGCCAGAATTGAATTCAGGTCTTCCTGATTCCAGGCCTGGTGCTCTATTCACTGCATCACCTAGCTGCTCCTTTATTGTTGTTTTGATAGCAATTGATTCAGATAAATATTTGGAAGTTCAAGAGGAAAATGTCTGTGATGTCTTCTGAGATTAACGGAAGAGAGAATTTCTGAGAATACACTGACACCCATAAATAGAATGATCAGTAGTATTGAAGTACTTGACTCCCTTATACCTTACCCCTATTGCCTGCTATGGAGGATCTGCAACTTTGAAGCTCCAGTGTCTTAGCCCATCTCTTCTAGAATTTAAGAGAAGAACTGTGGGGTGGCTAAATGATGTAGTGAATACAGCACTGGCCCTGGAGTCAGAAGGACCTGAGTTCAAATCTGGCCTCAGATACTTGACACACTAGCTGTGTGATCTGGGGCAGGTTCTTTCTTGAGCCTTAATTTCCTCATCAATAAAATGAGAGGGTTAGGCTGGATGCCTTCTAAGATCCCTTCCAGCTCTAAACTTATGAGACTGTGCCTCTGCTCTCTCCTGTCTGTCCCTCCAATCCAACCTCCAAATTCAAACATACACTGACACGCATATATACATACACACATACATACATACACACAGGTAGAGACAGAGAGAGAGAGAGAGAGAGAGAGAGAGAGAGAGAGAGAGAGAGAGAGAGACAGAGACAGAGACAGAGACAGACAGAGAGAGACAGAGAGACAGAGACAGAGACAAAGACAGAGATGGAGAAAAAAGGGAGGAGAGACAGAGAGACAGAGAGACAGAGACAGAGAGGGAGAGAAAGAGACAGACAGAGAGAGAGAGCTAGAGAGAGAGACAGAGACAGAGAGATAGACAGAGACAGACAGAGATAGAGATAGAGACAAAGATAGAGAGATGGAGAAAAGGGGAGAGAGAGGGAGAAAGAGAGAGGAGAGAAGGAGAGAGAGAGAGAGAGACAGAGAGAGAGAGAGAGACAGAGACAGAGACAGAGACAGAGACAGAGAGAGGAAGAGGATGTCTGTATCACAGAATGTTAGAGCAGGAAACGATCTTAGAGATTACCCAACTAAGCTTCATTTTTCAAATAGGGAAATTAGGTCCAAAAGATAGAAATTGTCTCAAAAATTATTAAGCATCATCTATATGCAAGACACCAGATTACAAAGATTAACAATAATAAAGCCCCCTATTTCCTGCCCTCAGGGTTAGATTCTACGTAGAGGGGATATAAAATGCAGATGGGTATAATACAAGTTAGGATGTGTTGGGGGCAAAAGAGAGAACCAGCAAAGTGTTTGCAGAAAATTGGAAGAGGAAGTGATCACTTTCAGTTAAGTGGGGAAGGGCTGCTGGGGGAGAATCAGGGAAGTGACACCTGCACTGAACCTTGAAGGAAGAGGAGGATTCTGAAAGGGTGAAAGGATGAGGTATATTGAGAGATGAAAGGTATATTGGAGGATACGTGGGGAAAGTGGTTTGCATTAATCTAAAGAAGGCCAAAGTCACACAGCTGGTTAGCCAGAGATATAGATCCGACTAGAATCTAAGAGCTTCTGATTCAGTCCAATGCCCCTTTCATTACAGCAGTTAGAACAGGGATATATGAGGAGTGTGTGTGTGTGTGTGTGTGTATGTGTATGTGTATGTGTGTGTGTGTGTGTGTGCGCGTGCGCGCGTGCGCGCATGCATCCATGTGTGGTGTGCTGGGGGAATAAAGGGGGTAAGCTCCAAGATCAACTGAAATCTGCAATCTCCAAGTGTTTGTTTGTAAATGTTCCCAACAAAATGGAATCAGGCATGTATGCTGACTTAGGTCGCTATGGAATTTGTCTTAAATATAGGTCATGCTACATCAGTTTCTTAGGCTTAAGAGCAGTGGGGTGGCTTCTAGTCTCTATTGCTCTAAGCAACAGATCCAGACCTTTGCAATGAGACATGCTATGAGGTAGAAATCAAAGCAACAGTGTTTTAATGGAAGTATACTGTATCTTTGTCTTGAGTGAGACTGTATCAGACAGGCTAGGTTAGACTGGGAATGGCTGTAACCTGGAGATGAGTGTCACTTACAGGGCAATGGGGGAGGGGGTGTCTGGCAATGGACTCTAGCTGTTACCACTACCACTGAATTCTCTGTGGCACATATGTCCAGGAACATCTAGGGACCATTAAATTAGTCACTGATGTGCTATACATCCTGGCTATTTGCCATCTCAGTGACAATAGAGGTCAGCATTAGACACATTTTGGTGCTGATTTCAGGAACTCAGCCCTCTGTTAATTTAATTCCTTTTTGTAATGGCATTGTGTGGAAATAATGCTTGGTTTGGAATCCAAGGATTTGGGTTTATATCCTGACTTGGTTGCTTACTACCTTATGACCTTGGATCAGTAATTTCCTTTGTCTGGGCTTCAGTTTTCTCATTTGTAAGATGAAAGGGTAAATTGGACCAGATGGCTTCCAAGGACCCCAAGCTTTACATTCTGTTACAGGACTGGAAGAATGGTACCAAACTTTGTGCATTTAACTGTATATGTTGCCTGGCACATCTTTCCATCTGTTTCTTTTTTTTTTTAAGGGTCAGTCCTTCCTGGTGCTGCTGCTGGGGAGACCTGATCAGAACTCCTTAATAGGTGTCTATTTCTTCATATGTCAGTATAGAATGGAGTATAAAGGCAGAAAGAGATATCATATGTAAGGTGGGAAGCTTATTCTTAAAAGCAGGGGTCCATGAATTTTTAAAAATTTGTTAGCAATATTTCATTATAATTGATTTCCTCTGCAATCTTCTACTTCATGCATTTAAAACATTTCTTTTTTTTTATTATTATTATTATTTTTAAAGCAATTGGGGTTAAGTAACTTGCTCAAGGTTACACGGCTAGTCATTATTTTTACGTGGGTGCTCATTTTCTGAGGCCAGATCTGATCTCGGGTCATCCAAACTCTGAGGCCGGTGCTCTTACTCACTGCGCCACCTAGCCGCCCCTTTAGGGCAATTGGGGTTAAGTAACTTGCCCAAGGTTACACGGCTAGGTTTTTGTTTGTGCGGATTAAGTGTCTGAGGCCGGCTCGGAACTCAGGTCCTTCTGATTCCAGGGCCGGCGCTCTATTCACTGCGCCACCTAGCTGCCCCTAAAACATTTCTTAATTTAAAAAATATTTATATTTAATTTCCCCAGTTACATGTAAAAACAAAATTTGACTTTTAAAAAACTTTTGAGCATCAAATTCTTTCTCCCTCTCTCCCCTCTTCCATCTTACGAAGGCAAGAAATTTGACGTGTATCATACACGTGCAGTCAAGCAAAACAGATTTCCATATTAGCCATGTTGTAAAAGAAAACGCAGATCAGAAAAAGAAAAAAAATGAAGTTTTAAAAAATGCTTTAATCTGTATTCAAATTCCCCCAGTTCTTTCTCTGAAGGTGGATAGCATTTTTTCATCATAAGTCCTTTGGAATTTTCTTGAATCTTTGTATTACTGAAAATAACTAAGACAGCTACTAAATGTCTGGAGCTAGATTTGAAATTATGTTTTCCTGACACCAGGCCTAACTCTTCTTTCCACTGGGCCATCTAACTGCCCCATATGACTGTTAACTCATGCTAGTGAATTAAAAGGAAAGAGCTAGTCTCTCTTTCCTGACTATCTGCCTCCCCCAGATTGTGGTAGCACAAAGTAAATGTGTAATGTGCAAAATTGTTTTAGAATCTCCACTACAAATGTTCATATGGACTATTTGTATCCAACCTGTGGTAGAGCCTTCCAAGATCATATTGGCGGTCTCAACCATAGTCAGCCATGCTGTACCTTGACCCCAACGTAGTGATGTCATTTTGGTCCTTTTTGAGAATGAAGGACAGCAACCAACCAACCAACCTCCTTCAGTTCAGTCATTTTAACATGAGCCTTTTGGAGATAATGACAATCCAAAGACACAACTAAAGTGATGAGAATTTCAGGTACTAATTGGAGAGTTAATTGGTGGATAGGGCCTGTCTGCTCTGCAAACTCTACAAAGTCACGTGTGCTTTCAACAGCTTTCCATGATTTAATGTGAGACAGTAGAAAAAGAATGATATATCTGTGGTTAGAGGGCTGGGGTTCAAAGTCTATCTTTGTCACTTAATTCTTATGTGACCTTAGGCAAATTGTATCCCTTTTCTGGGTCTCAGTTCCATCTTGTATAAATATTAAGTGGTTGGGCTAGTTCACTGTTAAGTTCCATTCCAGCTTTAAAGCTAAACCCTATTAACCTCTAACCTCTGTTGATCTTTTCCCTTCTTGCATCCCCCCAGCAGGAACCCAGAACATATATATCTGGGCTGACTCTCTACTTAAACTCTTAAGATTTTCAATGGCAGGGGCGCATGTCATTTACAACTTGGCTATCCCTGGTAGCCAGAGTCTATAAAATATATTTGGCACTCTAGGTCCCCATGTGTTACTACCTACCAGAACAATAATTCTGACTGTAAGCTGCCATTATAATGCAAGAGAATGAACATATTAAAAGATAAATGTCTACTAGCCATGGAGCACTGTGTTTTCTGGTATTGAAACTATATGAACTTTTATAGAAAGCAATATGAAAACCTGAAATTGTACCCCACCCTACTCATGTTTGACCCTAGAGAAATACCCGTGATTCCTACCTCTTGGATAATCCTATACAGGTTTTCAATGGGACCTTGCTGAATTAATGGATATTGGCTATGGACATGTTACCAAAACACATAGTTCATTCAGTAAACTCTGTTCTTAAAAAAAAAAAAAATTCCCTAGGTAACTTTGTTCTATGTGGATGCAACTATCGGGCGGACTTATAGTTTTTTATTTTATTCTTCAGCTGTGTTGCATGGATATTGTGTAGAACAGTCAAAATAAGGGCGTTCAATTTTTAGAACTGTGTACTTTCTTATGATAAAAGCACTTACAAGTCAATCATTTCTTTTGATATCCTAAAGGGTTTCCTCCTCTCTCCTTTCTTTTTTTCTCACTCTGATCCTGTCCATTCCTCTTACTCTACCTTTGATCTCAGAATCTGATCCACAAATTCATGTGAAATTACCTTCTTCTCAGGATAACTTAGGATCACAGAATCTAAGCACAGGACCTAGAGATTGTTTAATCTGGGTGTTCTTAACCTGGGGTCTGTGAACCTTAATAAAACTTATTTTGATGGCTGTATTTCAATATAATTGGTTTCCTTTGTAACCTTCTGCTATGCATTTTGTTGTGTAAATTAAAAAAAAATATTCTTTTGAGGAGTGGCTAGGTGGTGCAGTGAATAGAGCACCAGCCCTGGAGTCTGGAGGACCTGAGTTCAAATGCGGCCTCAGCCACTTAACACAAAAACTAGCCATGTGACCTTGGGCAAATTGCTTAACCCCAATTACCCTCCAAAAAGCAAAAACAAACAAAACATTTTTTTTGAGAAGGGCTCACCTTCTGCAATAGGTTTTCCTATGGTTTTCACTCCTAAAAGGATATATGACACCAAAGAGATCAGGAACCCTTGATCTAGTCCAACACCCTAATTTTATACAGGAAGTCATTGAGGCCCAGTGTTTTTAAGTGACTTATTCAACATCACATAGATAGTAAATAGCAAACCTGGATTTGAAATGACCCCTTCTCCAAGTCCTCCAAATTCATATCTAGCTTGTTTTTCCATTGCCATCTAGTTATCTCCAAAGAGGGGGCCTGGGCCTCTTAGGGAGCAATGGCATAACCCAAAGAGTCCCTGATCAACCAATTGGAGGATGGAAAGATGGATAAGCATCCCACCCTCCCTGTTCAAATTCGAGACTTGTCTGTAACTCAACTACACTATCCTACTTGACAGGTGTCCAACCTCTCCCTTACCATCCAGGCTTGGGTCCCTTGGGGTAGTTATAACTTCATGTTTTCCCCTAGGCAACCATATCACAGATACACAGGTGCTACTGGAAAAATCCCTTTCCCTCCCCAAAGCATATGCTTCTCTGCCCTCCTATCACCTTGTAGCTGCAACAGGTGCTTCTCAGCTGGGTCTTTGCTTCAGGGCATTAGAATAAGCAGTGAATAACAGCCCAATCCTTTTAGTTTTTAAAATGGAATGAACTGCACAGGAAGAACAGACAAGTTAGGGTTGCAGTCTACATTGCAGTTCCCATGACATTATTTCCCCTCACCCCAACCCATTCTTCTTTCAAACTTCTTTATTACTGTCAAGGGTACCAGCATCCTTCTAGTCACTGAGGTTGGCAGCCTCAGTGCCATCCTCAATTCCTCATCCCCTATATCCAAATAGTTGTCAGATTTTGTCATTTCTATCTCAACATCTGTCACATCTGTCTCATTCTCTACTCACATAGTCAGCCTAATTCAGGCACTCGTCTTCTCTCAGTTTCCTAATTGTTCTAATTGCCCCAAGTATTCTCCCTGTTCTAGTCCATTCTTCACATAGCTGTCAAAGTTATTTTTTTCTTAAAGCTCAAGTCTGATCATGTCACTCCCATATTCAATCAATTTCAGTAGTTTCCCTATAGACTTTAGGATTCTTTTAAATTTCTAGTTCTGTGTGTTTTAAAATGTACATAAAAGTATAGTAGCACATTATGTAACATAAATAAGTTAGTATATACACGTTGGGGGTACATGCTAAATGATTTTTTGTTGTGAGGGGTAGTTGACAAGAAAAGGCTGGAGACAATCGATTTAGACATGCTAATTATATGCTTCTTAGCAAATTAGTAATTTCTTTCTAGAATCTAAAATGGCCTAAAAACATTCTTCTTACTCTCTTTTATTCTGACTCCTGATTCTATCTATTTCTCTTTCTTCACATGTACCTTTTCGTTAGACCTAGAAATGAATGGAATATAAAATTTCCATTTGTATACCTAGTTCTGTGGCCTCCTAAGGAGACAAACCTCATTTGAACACATCCATTTGGGGGTGCTAACTTTTGTTGCATGTGCAGCCTGTTTTATAGCCAGTCCTCCTGTTTACCTAATCTTTGAATAAATGTAATATGGCAGTGAACTATAGCTAAATGAATCTGGAATTGGAGGACCCGAAGGTTCCGATTTTGGTTCTGCCACTGGACAAGTTGCTTAACCTCCCTAGACCTCAGTTTTCTCTTCTGAATGTAGCACAGACTCCAGAGCTACTCTCCCAATGCCTATTCAAATTGGCAGGCTGGGTCCCTACAGGCTGGCTGTTTCATTTCTCCTGAAGGCTATGGGTGACCCTTAAGGGACTGGAAATAGTGGCTTTCTAATGCTATAGTTAATGAGCTCCCATCAATGTCCCTCTCCTTCCCCGCTGCCCCCACCATGATTATCAGTTGATATCAGTGAACCAATCATGCTTCATTAGCTTTTAGAAAGAAGTATTTACTAAGGTCTTAGAGTAAAAAGTATAAACAGTATAAAATAAACCCTGCAAATGCTGTGACATATTCTCCCATCAGTATAGAAAGTCCAGGAGAAAATGGGCCCAAGCTAGTTAGCACATATGGCAAGGGGCTAACTTTTAGCTCCTGGTTTTAGGATGTCCTTTGATTTTCTTCAAAGGGCACTCAGAAAGTTTCTCATGTACCCCTTGAAGATCTTTAAATCAGCCTTTTCTCATTCTGTAGACAATCCAGTCTGTTCTCAATTCCCAGTACAAACAAAGGCACCTCAACCAGATGGGATGGAAAGTCTGTTTCAATTGGTCAAAGGGCTTGGTCAATCCTTTGGCGCCTTTACAAATATGGAATCAGAGATTCAAGTGGCTAGAGATTTAGAAGAAAGAGCTGTCTCTGAGAACTGATCATTCACCAGTGGGAGGAGAGTATCTCAGCCTTAGTCTTTTTTCACCACCACCAAGACCACCAAGACCACCAACACTGCCACTACTACTACTACTACCACTATCACCTTAACTGAAGAAGGATTTCATAAACTTTGAAGTATTGTAGGATTTGGACTTTTCATTTGTGTCCTAGCAGCTTCCCTAAACTTCCAAAGAGATCCACCAAGTCCCTCAACCAATTCAAACAGACTTCCTATCACACCTGGTTGAGATGCCTTTGTTTTATTGATTGATTCAACACAAAGTGTCCAGGTCTTATTCACACTTAGTTAATACCTGTGATTGATTGAATCAGCATGTGTTATCAACTGATAGAGGTATTAGGGCTGAGTGTGTGTGTGTGTGTGTGTGTGTGTTGGGGGAAGGGCATGGGTTGATTGATTAATCCAACCCTGACCATCGCCTGTAAAATGTTATTCAGTCCTGTTGGACTCTTCATGACACTATTTGGGATTTTCTTGGCAAATAACTGGAGTGGTTTGTCATTTCCTTCTCCACCTCATTTCAAGCAGGGTTAAGTGACTTGCCCAGGGTGACACAGCTAATAAGTGTCTGGGCCCAGATTTGAACCCAGGAAGATGAGTCTTTCTGACTCCAGTTCTGGTGCCAACTAGCTGCCATTTAAAATTAAGGAGTTGGAATAATTGACCTCTAAGGTACTTTTAAATTCTAAATCCAGGAGCATGAGATATCCCTTCCCTGGGCCTCAGTTTCGTCTTCTATAAATTGAGATGGTTGCATTACATAGGTCCTTTGTGGCTCTAGATTTGTGGTATATGTTTATTCTTGGCTTAAGAACATTGCCAATATGGCTGGAAGGATTACAGGACATTAAAGGAAGTTAGTACAATGCCTTGCAGATAGTAGGTGTTTAATAAATGCTTGTTAGGGTGGCTAGGTGGCGCAGTGAGTAGAGCCTCGGCCCTGGAGTCAGAAGGACCTGAGTTCGGATCCGGCCTCAGACACTTAATGCACACACAAACAAAAACCTAGCTGTGTGACCTTGGGCAAGTTACTTAACCCCAATTGCCCTCTAAAAAAAAAAATGCTTGTTTACTTGACTTGTTGACTTCATTATCCTCCAAAGGTTTAGGATATAAAATTCTAGCCTACCCTACTTTTAAACAACTTCTGATGAAATAATAATAATAATTTTAAAAGCTACCATTTATATTATGAGAGTTTAGATGGGACGTGAGCAGCCATTTAGTCCAACCTATACCCCCAAATAGAATTCTCATTACAACATACCTGATGTTGTCATGAAGCCTCTGCTTGGCAACCTTCTCTGAGTAAGGGGAACACCGTTCCCTTTCAGGGCAGTCCATTCTACTTTTGAAAAGCTCTAAGTGCTAGGAATATTTCCTTGACATCAAATGCAAATTCACCTCTATACCTTCCACCCCATTGCTTCTAGTTCTTCCCGCTGAGGACAAATAAAACAAGTCTACTCCTTTTTCCACATGATGGCGCTTCACATAATTGAAGACAACCCTCATATCTCCCTGAGTCTTCTTCAAACCATTGTCATATGGCATCAACTCAAGGGCTTTCATTCTCTCAGTTCCTCTTCTCTGGGCACTCTCCAGTTTATTGGTGACTTTTTTAATTGAACACAATATTCCAGATGTGAATTGAGTGCAGGGCAGAGTACATAGGGGTTATCAACTCCTTATTCCTGGATGCCATGCCCCTCTTAATAGAACCTAAGATTACAATTAGCAGTTTTGCTTACTATATCATATTATTGACTCATACTGAACTTGTATTATGATGAAACTCTTAGATGTTTTTCAGATAAATCTCTAACCAATCATGCCTCCCCCATCTTGTACTTGTAACTAAACTGGCTAGAAATTTCTGTTAGATCCAAGACTATGTTAGTATACCTGTTTACAATTCCAGAAAAGAATACTGGGCTGATGTTGGACTTTAGAGACCATAAAAAGAGGCCATTAAGAAAGAACAAAACAAAACAAATAGCCAGAAATTACCCCCACCTCTTGCCTCCCCACAGAATTGTTATGACTTATAGTAAAATACTCAATTTTTAATTCAACTTGAAAAAATAAAATACCTCCATGCATCACCCCCCCCCCGCCATTCCCTGCAACACACACACACACACACACACACACACACACACACACACACACACACACACATAATGACAAGCTGGGGAAAAAAAAGAATTTGAATGTGTGTTGTTGACTATTGGATGTTATTTTTCCTTGTATACTCTAAGTCATCACTGATCATGGAAGGAAATTCAGTGTGCAGATGTGGGCCCTGCAGAGGTTTTAGAAAAGGGTACTTATTAATAGAAACATTTTAAGATCCAGCCAAATGTTAAATTCCCTTCCAGCACATGGTACAAAAATAGCTGATTTTTAGAGGTGGATGAATAAGGAAAGAACAGACTCATCAATTGGGAGTTCATGTTAAATTAAGAGGAAGTCATGGTGGTGTGGGGGAAAGGAAGGGTGATTTTCTCTCTCAAATGACAGCAGAGCCAGATTGCATGTCTTACCACACCCCTCTTAATTTGGAGAATTAATCTCAAAGGTCCCTGGCACATTTTAAAAGTCTTGACTCTAGGCACATCTTTGAATGAGTCCTGAGGCCACCATTTAAGAATAAAAAAATGGAAACAGCCTTAAAATTGGGGGTGACTGTTGCTGGAAGGTAGTTTTGATAAAAGAATCCCATGTCATCTGTTTTCATTCATTGTACTTCAGAAGAACAGAGGGAGCATTAGCAAATATTACACTGATATTTCATTCCTGTCCTTGTCATCATTATCATCTTCATTGCTACATTTTTTTGTGGGGGGAGGTGCTAGTGATTTCAGCTGTGTAGGAGATTCACAGTTGGGGGAGTCTCCAGATGCAGATGAGAATTTCACCTGAAATTTATTTATGTCTTCAGGGAGCTGCTTGGTAGCACCAAAAGCTTGCTTAGATCATACTACTAGAATGTGTCAAAGGTATGACTTGAGCCCAAGTCTTCCTGATTCCAACATTGGCCTTCTATCCCCTGTATCATGCTATCTTTCTTTTATTACTACTATTGTCACTGCTACTACTAGGATAACAATGATGAATGCTATTACTAAAAGAGGATTTAGTGGACGGTTTAGTGGATGGAGAAGAATTCTTAGAGCCAGGTAGTTTTGTTGTTCAATCATGTTTAGTCGTATTTTACTCTTTGTGACCCACCATTTGGGTTTTCTTGGCAAAGAAACTGGAGTAGTTTGTCATTTCCTTCTCTAGCTCATTTTACAGATAAGAAAACTGAGGCAAACAGAGGTAAGTGACTTGCTTAGGTCACACAGCTAGTGTCTGAGGCCAGATTTGAACTCAGGAAGATGAATCTTTCTGACTCCAGGCTGGGCACTCTATACAATGAACCATTTAGTCAGGAAGACCTAGGTTTAAATCATATCTCTGATGCATTCTGGCTGTGTAATCCTGGGCGAGGCTCTTAACCTCTCAGTGCTATGGTCAACTCTGAGATTATGAATTGCCAAGAAGGTATCAACCTGCACTGGTAGAGGGAATTCAGTCATCTGAGAAGTCTCTATCTGGAGGAAATTACAGGTCCAACCCATATCCCTTAATTATAATGATCAAATGTTAACTAACTGGATTCTGGAAATTCCACTGATTTGGTTAGTAATCCAGTCTAAGAAATTGACAAGGCAACATGAGGTCATAGACTGGCATAATCAAAATTATTGTCATAATCAATTTGACATTGAAGATATAGGAGTGAGTGGTCCACCTTTGGAGATATGATGTGACATGAATATAGATAAATATGGCACAAGATGGAAAGTGATGAGGACAACATGGGAATCTTGACAAAATATTCAAGAAGCACTGAGGTAGAAGGGAGAAGACTTTCATCTTAAGGACTCATGTAAGACTTTATGGAACAGGTGGTACATGAGTTGAGTCATGAAGAAAAAGGAGAATTCTAAAAAAATAGAGATGAGGAGAGAGACCATTGTAGGGATGCCCTACAAAGCTATTAGAGTATGTATGTGTGGAGAGGAAGTATACAATTTAATTTAATGAGGATCAAAATCTTGGGAATCAATATCCAAGTAGATATGAAACAATGCAGCAAACACAAGCCGTTTTTGTTCCTCTTTATCCCAGTTACCCCAAGGTATAGTTATGATGGAGAACTCATTTGCACTATGACCACATTGAGTGATGTGCATCTTGGCTTTTTGGATTTTTTTTTAATATGTGAATACACATATGATCTTCTATGTGTTTGCATAAGCTAGTTTAAAATAAATTTAAGTGCAGAATTCAAAAAATCTTTCTGAAACAAATCACTTAAAATTAAAAAAAAGAAATACATTGAGGTAGGAGATATCATTTGGAGTTCAGGAAAAGGTTGGTATTCCAAAAAGGAGTTATGTGAAGTAAGAACAACTATTACTTTCTCATCAAAGATGTCCTTGGTAAAAACATGAGAAGCTAACAAGGAGACAGACTTTCGAAAAGCATCATCACAGAAGATCACATCTTTATAGTCACACAATTGATTAAAAGATTTGGAGAATATAATATTCCACTATGCATATTCATTGATCTGAAAAAAAATACTTGACTTAGCAAAACAAAATGCAATCTTAAGGGTTCTCCCCAAAGCATTGTGAATCAATGTGTTAAAATTATAAAGAATGTTATGATAGATGAATAACCTTTCTATCAGGAGATCTTCTGACTCTATAGAGGGTCAGGTCCTCTGCTCATATTAAAAAGACTTATAGAAGTTGTATATAGCATGTATATAGTATGTATATAGAAGTTATACATTCTGTATAACTTACATCAATATCCTTGGTGGGTGTCCTAGAAAATTGTGACATCAACAAGCATTCATTAATTTAAGTACTAGGGTTAAAAACAAAGTCAGAAGCCACTCCTTCTCTCAAGGAACTCATATTCTAACAGAGGAGACCACATGCAAACAACTATGGATTAACAGGGAAAATTCAAGATAAATTAGAGGCAGTCAGAGATGGAAGGCACTAGCATTGATGGGGGTTGGGAAAGGCTTCTTTCAGAAGATGACATTTTAGCTGATATGTGAAGGAAGCCAAGAGGCAGAGGTCAGAAGAATGAGAATACCTAGAATCAGGACAGCCAGTGGAAATGCCCAGAATTAGGAGATAGAGATTGAGTGTCTTGTGTAAGGAACAGCAAGGTGGCCAGTGTGACTGGATTGAAGGCCGTGTGGGGAGGAGTAAGGTGTAAGAAAACTGGAAAGGTAGGAAGGGGTTAGATTAGGAGGGAATTTAAAAAAAACAAATTAAGAATTTCATATTTGGTCCTAAAAGCAATAGGGAGTCACTATGGTCTATCAAACAGAGGAGTGATAAGGTTTGTCCTGGGCTTTAGGAAGATCACTTTGGCAGCTGAGCAGAAGATGAATGGAAGTAGGGATGCCAACCAGAAGCCAATTGCAATAGACCAGGTGAAACAACTAGTTGTGTGACATTGTGACACTGTGAAATCATATAACTTCTTAGAGCTTCAATAGCCTTATCTGGAAAATGGGAATAATTTTACTTGCTTTTCAAATCTAAATGCATTACACATACAGATAGTGGGTTATTATCATCATAATTTATTTTTATTAATAATAGTAGCTGCAATAGTATGTGGAGAATTTATGGCAATAGATGAATAAGAATTTTAAAGAAGAAGAAGGGATCAAGCATTTATTAAGCACCTACTATGATCCAGGCACTGTGCTAAGTGCTTTCCAAATATTTTTTCATGTGATCTCATCATAAGCTATGTAGAAGAAGAATGGAAAGATTGCTGTTTATAGTGATGAAGGGATATGATCATAGATCAGGATGTAACTATCATTTCTATGACAGTAGCATAGCTCATTCAAGCAAAAATTAACCTTTATGAAAATGTGCACATGATATAAGAAGTAAGCAATAAATGCTTATTGAATGAATAATTGGCTGAAAAATTTGGATAATACTTTCTGGTTTTCAAGCACTTTCATAGCCATTAATGATCTCATTTGGCCCTGTGTAGTAGTGTTATGGGAATGGGGATTTGAAGATCTTCCCTGCCCCTAAGCCCTTTAAGTGACTCAGAACCTTCCTTGATTTGAAAATATACTCTGCCCCCTAATAGGCTGAATGTGGTCACCTGGAGCCTGTGGTGGGAGGCTTGATTTTCAGGAATCCCCACACCTTGTTGCTGTGTGATCAGGCAGTGGGTCAAGAGGGTTGTAACATTCACTGATCCAGGAGAAGGCTATATACATCCTGATGTGAGGTTTTGCTTTGGGTCTCACTTTGAGAAGAGTTGTGTGATTTTACCAGATGAGACTCTGGGCAGCTGTTGAGAGCCCCCCCCAGCTTTGAAAACCCAGATGTTGATGCTTCCCTCTCTGGTAACTGTGATTTGGTATTGATAATGGTTGGACAGCTTGGAAGCCTGTCTGCTTGATTTGTTTGTTTCTCTGTCTTGTAACTTCTGTCTGTATACTCTGAATTTCTGGATGCTGACCTTTTTTCCTCTGAACTAGGTAAGTGATATATGTTTGATTGATTAAAGTAAGCTTGTTAACCCATTTTGAGTTGCTTTACTTTAGAAAAGCAGATCTAAGAAACTATGTTGGCAGCCACCCTGTGTATGCTAGGGTGCTTGCTGCTACAAGTAGCAGAGCAAGTCTTGCTGTTCCTGTCTGATAGATGGGGAAACTGAGTCAGAGGGAGATGAAATGGTTAGTGCAACAACACACAATTACCTAATTATAGACATAGGACCAGAGCTCTGGTGTCCTGACTCTGTGCCTGAGTATTTCCCACAAGAGGGAAATGAATACAGAATGGGAAAGACATTCATTCAACAACTATTTCTTGAATGCTTGTTGTGTGCTAGGTGCTCAGCTATAGGAGATTTGAGGGTAGTTAAGAAAAGGACCCTGTCTTTGTGCAGTTTTCAGTCTAGTAGGAGAAATATGATGGAGAAACAAATACGCCATAAACGGATCTGGGATTAGAGGTAGGTCAGATAGGTTGGAGCAACTTGGTGGCTCAGTGGATAGAACACTGGCTTGGAATCAGGACTCATTTTCATGAATTGAAATCCAGTCTCAAACATTTACTAACTGTGTGACTCTGGGCAATTCACCTAACCCTGTTTGTCTCAGTTTCCTCATCTGTAAAATGAGCTTGAGAAAGAAATGACAAACTACTCCAGTATCTTTGCCAAGAAAATCCCAAATGGGGGCAGCAAGAGTCAAACAGGATGAAAATGACTGAATAAAAACTACAGATAGATAACCCCTTTGAGTATGGCCCTTTTGGGTGATGGAGCAAAGAGAGCTGTTTAAAAATATTCATTTTTTAAAAATGTCCTAAGACATAAAACACCTTGGAATATTCTCTATCAATACATATATTTTAACCAATAGAAATTTGATTCATCATGACTTTAGGTATTTTTCAATAAGTTAAATCTAATGCATTATAGTAAAGGCTCGAAGTCACTGGTAAGCAGTGATATATAGGGGATACAACCTTGTCTAGGGCACTTTGTCCTAGATCCCTACCTTCAAGGAGCTTACATTTGGTTGGGAGAGGGTATGTACATAAACAAGAACATATATACAATTCAAGTATATACAATATGTACAATATACAATATTGTATACATTATATACAAAATACATACAAGATAAATGCAACATGATTTCATGGTGATGAGGATGGAGAGGACACTAGAATCTGGGAGAATTAGGTTAAACCTCTTATAGGATATAGCACTTGAAGGAAGCAAGAGATTCTGAGAGAGAGAGGAGAGAAGGAGGAAATAAATCTAGGCATGGGGAACAGACTGTTTAAATATTGAATATTCTAGTGGACCTGTTTGAGTGGAATACAGAGGGTGTGGGGAATAACTTAAGGACCCCCTGAGCATTGCCATCTACTTTTCTGATGCACCCTTAGAATATCTGCATCAGTGAGGGACAAGATCCATTTGGATGTTTAAATATTTGAGTTGTACACAAAGTAGAGTTTCCTCTGTTCTGTTTAAATATTGACCATCCAATTAAATATAGAAAATATGTATCACAGATTTGATATGTGCAGAGGTCTGTGACAGGTTCTGTGGTAGATTCAGTGATAGATGAGATGTTTTTCCTGACCTCAAAAAGCTTACAGTATAGCTGGGGCATTAAGGCATGTTCTAAATTAATTATAAAAAAAGAGAATGTGAAAGGTGTTTGAGAGGGGCACAAGTCAAGAACCATGCAAGGTTTGAGGGAGGAAAGGTCATGTCTATCCAGGTTGATCATAAAAACTTCCTGGAGGAAGTGACATTTGAGCTGGGCCTTGGCAGATGGATAGGTAGAGCTTTAACAGGCAGAGATGGGATGAGAGTGGTGAGGGGATTCAAGGATTTTAAACTCTACTTCACATATGATCTCAGACTTAGTTTCTGTTCTTTCTTATACTCTTCTACTTTTGAAAGACAGATTCTCCCTACCTTTGTTAATAGTAATCCTCTCAACCTTCCAGTCAGAAAGTTAATCAATCAACATGCCACTCTTAAGCATTTACTATGTACTAGACATTGGGCAGCTAGGCAGTATAGTGCATAGAGCACTGGGCCTGGAGTCAGGAACACTCATCTTCATGAGTTCAAATACAGCCTCAGACACTTACAAACTTTGTGACCTGGACAAGTCACTTCACCCTGTTTGCCTCAATGTCCTCATCTCTAACACAAGCAGGAGAAGGAAATGGCAAACTGCTTCAGTATTCCCCAGTGGGGTCACAAAGAGTTAGATGTGACTGAAAAACAACAATTTCCATTAGAATGTATAATCTTTGGGGTAGAAACTATTTGGGGCAACTAGGTGGCACAGTAGAGAGAGTACTGACCTTGG
Organism: Gymnobelideus leadbeateri; assembly: GCA_011680675.1. Taxonomy (NCBI): domain Eukaryota; kingdom Metazoa; phylum Chordata; class Mammalia; order Diprotodontia; family Petauridae; genus Gymnobelideus; species Gymnobelideus leadbeateri. Next base: position 666,460 of record WOXC01008083.1, read on the forward strand.
CATCAGGAAGACCTGAGTTCAGTTACTAGCTGAGTTTACTTACTAGCTGTGTGACCCTGGGCAAGTCACTTTACCCTGTTTGCCTCAGTCTCCTCGTCTCTAAAACAAGCAGGAGAAGGAAATGGCAAACTACTTCAGTATCTCTGCCAAGAAAACCCCAAATGGGGTCACAAAGAGTTAGATACAACTGAAATGACTAAGGAACAACAAGAAGAGATGTAATAACTACTCAGGAAACAAAGGACAAGGGAAAAAACACTATCTATCTATCTATCTATCTATCTATCTATCTATCTATCTATCTGTCTATCTATCTATCTATCTACCTAATATCTCAGAAGATACAAGATCAATACAGAATAGATAGAAGGCAATAGCGTTTGGGGATGCCAAGAAAGCCTTCTTGGCAAAAAGTTATACTTCAGCGAATTCTTAAAAGGAAGCCTGAGATTTTAAAAGTCCATGTTTAGGAGGGAGGGTGTTGCAGGCACGGAGAAGAGCCAGGTTAAAGGCTCAGAGGTAGAAGGCAGGGCGGGGGAGGAAAATGACATGGTCAGACCTATGTTTTAAAAAAAAAATCACTAGTAACTGAAAGGAGGATGGATTGCAGTGGGGAGAGATGTTAATCAGAGAAACCAACTGGGAGTCTTTAAGAACAGCACAGGCCTGAGTTAGTGTGGTGGCTCTGGGAGTGGAGGTAAAGGGTTGTATGGGACAGATATTGTAGGGAAAGCAATAACAAGATTTGGTAACTAATTGGTGTCAAATAAGGGAGAAAGAGGAACCAAGGAGGATACTGAAGTTGTAGACCTGAGTGACTGGAAGGATGATGGTCACCTCAAGAGTAATAGGGAATTACAAAGAAAGGAAGGTTTGGGGTGGAGGTGGGGGTGGGGATAAAGCGAGATAATGAATTCTGTTCTGGACGTACCAAGTTTGAGATATGTTTTAATCCTGTTTGAAATGTCCAATAAGCAGAGTTAATTTGGGACTTATTAGCATATGATATAATATATACTTAATAATATGGGGCTCATCGTGTGGGGCTTGGGAGAGAGATTGTAGCTGAATAAATAAATCTGGGAATGATCTACATAGAGACAATAATTGAACCCATGGGAGCTGATGAGATCACCAGATGAGAAAGAAGCCCAGGTCCAGGAGGAGAGAAGAGGGCCCAGGACAGAGACTTGGGAGCCACTCCAAGTTAGTGGGTTTGACGTAGATGATGATCATCCAGGAAAAGAGACTGAGGAGTGATCAGAGAGGTAGGAGTGAAACCAAGAAGAGCAGAGTCACAAAAATCCTGAGGGGAGAGAGGATGCTGCAAGAGGGGGTCTGAAATGTCCATTGCTTCATAGAGGTTAAGAGAAGTGAGGATCAAGGGAAGGCCCTTAGATTTGGCATTTCCTTGCCCATTCCTTGCTCTCTGCCTGTACAAATCCTATCTTCCCTAGACTCAACTAACTCTTTTGTAAAACCTTCCTATAAAGTATGTTTGAGCTTCAGCTTTACAAGCTTCTGCCATGTTGAGTGTTCCTTTACTATAAACTCCTAGATCATGTGTCCATTATATAAGATGTGTCTCCTCATTATGCCTTGTGCCTAATCCAGGGGTGAGAAGCCTGCGGCCTTGAGGCCACATGTGGCCCTCCAGGTCCTCAAGTGCGGTCCTCTGACTGAATCCAAACTTCACAGAACAAATGTCCTTAATAAAAGTATTTCTTCTGTAAAACCAGACTCCATCAAAAGGCTGCACCCAAGGACCTAGAAGGCCACTTGTGGTCTTGAGCTCACAGGTTCCCTACCCCAATCTATTAGATTCACTGTCTATTTGTTAACTATTGAATCAGTCATAAATATTGATTAATAGTGCAAAGCTCTGTCATAGACACCATGGGAAATACAAAATATTTAAGACTCAGACCTCATGGAGCTTACAAACCAGAAGGAGAGCTAATAACAAACAGAAACATGGTAACAGGCTATTCTCTATATCTTATTTTCATAGTTTCTAAAATGCTTTCATTTATCTGAGAAGCAGTGTAATTGGGGGGAAAGAGTACTGGATCAATATTGGGAAACCTTGGTTAATATTGGGGGACCTTTCTGGGCTTGTAAAATAAGAATGGAGGTGGGAATGACCTGGTTAGCTCTAAATCTCCTAATTCACTTTGCTACTTTTAAAAAGCCTCTACTATCAGTGAATGCTCAGAAAATGAGGGCATCTCTAAAGAGGGGCCTTTGATTCTTGCTTGCCAAGAGGTTTAATAGACTATAAGGCCCAGGGAACTCATTGTGACTTTCCATTTTCCATGTCTGAATATAAGAAGGACCTGTGAAGCCATCATCGTGGGGATCCCCCAGTGTGGAAACTCCTTGCCCTCACTCTGAGATCCTAAAGGTGTCCTCTGGATACTTATGGAGCCCTGAGAGGTTTAAGTGATTTGCCCACGGTTTTAATCTTCCCTTCCTGACTCTAAGAATAGCACTAAATTAATTCTGCCTCTATTTTTATCTTCCCATAATCCTTTTCTACAGGTACAATTACTGGCTGTATCTCTCACCCAGTGCCCAAATGACATGAGACCATAACCTGGAGGGAGGGTGAACAGAAGCTTCTTTTTGATGGATTCCAATCGCGGTTGTTTTCCATTGAAAGAAAATCAATACATTGATTTTATATGACGACTTCTTGGGAACTGGGGTAACTCAGCCAGAGCCAGTTAATGGTTAACTAATTTCTATCCAGCATAAAGCAGAAAATAGGAGTTGTATTCCCAGGGAAAATGTTGTTTCCCACTCTTTGAATGTTTATAATGTGTTTATATTGTAATGGGCTTGACTTCTCAGCGTGCCTAAAGATTATTTTTCCTTCAGAAGGGCTGGAGTGAAATGGAGACAGTGATGTTGGAGCAATCAGCAGCTGTGTTGCTGGAAGAAATGCCACGGGGCCTGTCAAACAATAGCAGTCTGTGAGCTGGGGGATATGCTTTCTGTTAGCACCAGGTTGAAATGGCGCCATTTATCATCAATGGGTGTTATCTGAAAATAGCATTTAGGATCTGTCGGTGCTGAATAGAAACGTGGAGGTGCCAAACTCACTTCTTGAGTTTTGGTGAAAAGGTGCACCAGGGGAGGTGTGCACATTACCAATTTCATCATAATTGAAATCTTCTGAGAATGCTCTCTTCAACTTGACATTCCCCCCTCCCTCCCCTTCAGTGCAGGCAGATGAGTTGATTTCTCAAATTAATGATAATTCAGATTTTCTGAGTGTGAGGCTTGTGGGAGCCCCATTCAGAGAGAGCTAGATCCCTGATCTTCATTATAGCTTCTGCCATGCTCTGCTGCTCATGTCAAGACATCATTGGCAACTCATTTCCAGAAAATGACTTTTAAAAAATAATAATTTGGGGGAGAATAATCAGCTGATGAATAGGACTCTTCATGTATTAACTCCCTTTTTTCTTTGCAAAGGAAAAGAAGAATTTCTCTACCTAAATCTCCTTTATTTCAGCGTTTTCTTAACATTAAAACCTGAGTCTATTATCTGTGATGCTGAAATGTACTCTCTGTTTGATATGAACACAGGATCCTAAGAGAAATGATCTTCCACAAACGTGAAAATGAATGAGGTCTGGTGGTAGGGAAAATCATATGAATGAAAAAATAACAAAAAATAGAAGTAACATCTATGAAAAATGGATGAAAAAAGGCCAACTAGCATAATGGATAGAAGTTGACTTTTGAGTCAGGATGTCTCTGTGAATAGAGGGAAGGAAGTTGCTATCAGTCATGAAGGATTCGATAGCAAGCTGATCTGGGAGGCAATCCTCAGTGTGGAAATTCCCCTCACTAACTCTCAGGACCCCAGGCAACCCTCTTAAATTGTACATTATAGATCAGTTGCTGAACTGAATTAGGGAAGGGAATTTACATATTGGGAAGTCCTCCCAGATGAATTGATAGTTTGAGACAACCCTCCCTTCTCCAAAGCAGGATGAAGATAAAATTCCTAAATTAGTTCTCTTATGTCTGTTCTGCCTAGAAAGAAGGACAGGGGTATTTTTTCTTCCTTTTGAAGTTGGGAAGGTCAATCTGTGCTCCTTGGTGATCAAGCTGGGAAGTTGAGGACACTACCATGACTACCATGGACTTGATTCCTCTCTTGAGTTTCCAATTAAGCCTCGACTCTCCAAGGAGTCTGGCTGGGAGGCCTGTGATTTCCTGAGCAATTATTCACTGTACTAATTTTTCTATGTTTTGACACCAGGATTGTATCAGACCAGAAGGTGTTGGCAGTAGTTGAGTGGGAAGAATAGGAGTGCTTTAAAAATTGTATAAATATGGAATCAACTCCTTAATTGCTGGGTAGAGGGGGAAAAGGGAAGTTACCTCATTTGGCATGAGCAGGGCTTAAGGACTGAGTATGGGGGTGGAGGTAGAGCACCTCTCCTCTTAGATTTGGTCTTCTTTCTCCTAAAGGGAAGTGGGTGACAGAGGAGAGAAGAAAGAGGAGAAAGAGAGAGACAGAGATAGAGAGAGAGATAGAGAAGTGGGGAGGGAGGAAAAAGGGGAGAGAGAAGAGAGAAACATAGAGAGAGACAGATACAGAGAGATAGAGAGATAAAGGGAGAAGGGAGAGAGACACACAGAGAGGGACAGAGAGACTTACAACCTTCTCTTATTCTGTTTCCAACTTATCTGGTGTCAATATCTCCATCCTTATCACAGGGCTATGATTTTACTAAGTGGTCTGATTTGAAGGACCCTGGAAAGACTCCCTTGCTCTCAAAACATCTACCCCATGAATTTTACAAAATTCCCCAGTTAAGAATTTATGTATAATTTTCAAGAATGTCAGAGCTACAAGGGACCTTAGAGATATTTAGGATGACAAGATTATAGATTTAGCACAGGAATTTAGGAATCATCTAGTGTAACCCACCATCTTACTAAGTAGGAAATTGGTTTAGAGACATTAATAATAATAAAATAATAATGACAATAATAAATAAGCACCATTTTATTATAAATAGGGAGCTTTTCTTAAATTTGGGGAGTCCAGGGTTCAAGTCCTGCCCCAGCCACTTACTTGCTGTATGACCCTGGACAAGTCATTTAACCCTAGTGCTTCAGGCAGCTCTAAGATTAAGTTACAGAAAAGGTACTGTCCTGTATTGGTAGAAGGAGTTTTCTCACTTGGGAGTTCCCTATATCATTGAAATCACAGTTTGAATCCCTTTTCTATCCTTAAGAGTAAGAGCTAATATTTACATAGCCTTTAATGTTTATAAATCGTTCTCTTCACACAATCCTGAGAGATTATAAGTAGATAAGTTGTATAAATGGCATTACAGAGATTTTGTTGTTCAGTCATGTGGGACTCTTCCATGATACCATTTGGAATTTTCTTGGCAAAAATGCTGGAGTGGTTTGCTGTTTCCTTCTCTAGTTCATTTCACAGATGAGGAAACTGAGGGCAATGGGGTTAAAGGATTTGCCCAGGTTACACAGCTAGTCAGTTTCTGAGGCCAGATTGGAACTCAGGTCTTCCTGACTCCAGGTCTGAGGTTTTGTTCACTATATCACCTAGCTACCCTATGGACTTTACTGAAGGTAAAATTGAATTAAGGCTCAGACCCTAAAGTTAGGAAACTACAGCGGGGGTTCATAAGAGAAGTAGACAAAAGAGTAATGCATAAATTTACAGATCTTTTATTATGACCTATTTTACCTCATGAAGGGAGAAGCTGGTGTCTAAAGAAAAACACTTGAGGGGAAGTAGAGGCAGCAAGAAAAGAATATAGTCAGAGTACTCTTCTGGGATTCTTAGTGAGTTGGTTTTGTTGGACCAGTTCCACCAAGCTTTCTGTTCACAAGCAGCTCACCGGGGAAGCAAAGGTCATGGATTTTATAGAGTACACAGGCTATTTGTTTCTTTGGCATATCAGGTGTTCTATCATCTCTGTCATCACAGAAAGGGAACCAAGTAGATATGATTAATCCTGGAGGTATTGTCTAACCCAAATAAGGAATGCAAGTGTGGGTTATGGAAGTTTCTAGAAAAGGGCAGAAAGAAGAGGTTGACCATGCCTAGTCTCCAAAATAAAGTCAACATCCTGCAAGTGTACCTTATAGGTCTTAGAAAGACCCATCAGATCCAGGCTTTGAGGACTATTAAATCAATGTTTACATACCTAATAAATGTGAAAGCCAGAACATTCCAAATCTAATGTTGTTTCTCCTACACTAATATTGCCTTCCATGCTGCATAGTGTCTCATGCAGATTGACAAACAATATTCCATGATCAAAATATAGTTGCAATTTTGAGTTGTAGATGAATCTACATGTCACAAACAATGTGTAATCATAATTTTGACAAAGGTAATATCGTCAGTAGTTATTATATTATATACAATATAAAAGTAGAGGCAGAATTAATTTCATGCTGTTCTTAAGGTCAGGAAGAGAAGATTAAAACCATGGGAAAATCACTTAACCCTCTCACGGCTCCATAAGTATCCAGAGGACACTTTAAGGATCTCAGAGTGAGGACAAGGAGTTTCCACACTGGGAGATCCCCATGATGATGGTTTGACAGGTCTTTCTTGCATTAGAACATGGAAAATGGAAAGTCACAATGAGTTTCCTGGGCCTCATATTCTACTAAACCACTTGGCAAGTAAGAATCAAAGGCCCCTATTTAGAGATGCCCTCATTTTCTGAGCATTCACTGCTAGTAGAGGCTCTTTAAAAGTAGCAAAGTGAACAGAGCTTCATAAGTTTAGAGCTGGAAAAGATAAGAAAGGTTATCTAGTCCAAGCTTTCCATTTTAATAGATGAGGAAACTGAGACCCAGATTGGTTTAGTGACTTGTCCCAATGTCACCTGGTTATTAAGTATCAAAGCAGGGGTTTAAACACAGTCCTAGTACCACACTGCGTCTCTGTAATTAGGATTTCCCCAGATAAACTTCAAAACTCTCCTGGAGAAGAAGATTGTTACTGAATAATCATATTTAGTGTGAACTCATTAGATCAATTTTCTTAGAACTATACTAAAGAGGGAGAAAGAATATTGAGAGAAAGGCCTCAGGCTTTGAGTATTACCAGGAAGCTTGGGGTCCAGGAAGGAGTTGGTGCCCAGGGGGAACTGGGAAGGGGAAGGGTTATTCTATGTGGTGGAAAAATAACTCTATAAGGTGGGAATGTGTGTGTGTGTGTGTGTGTGTGTGTGTGTGTGTGTGTGTGTGTGAGAAGCAACAATGAGCTTCCTATTGTCAACTGGGTCTTGGGTGCCAAGAACTTGCGTCTTGGTCCTACCACAGCTAGGGCATAAATTATTATAAGAGAGGGCTTTTGTTTGGTGGTGGATTGGAAGAATTAAGAGTATTCTTCAAGGCTTTAAGTAACTGTTGAAATGCTATCCCAGAGTCTTACCAAATGTTACTTACAATACCATAGAATTTTAGGGTTGGAAGAGGCTGAGAGTTCATGTAGTCTGATCTCTCACTAACAGAATCTTCCCCACAACAGTTATTCAGGAACTCTTTCTGAGATAGAATTGTCCAAAGGAACAAGGAAACACATAGAATGTTAGCACTCAGAGGAATCTCAGGGATCACCTAGTGCAATTTTTTTGTTTTACTGAAGAGAGAACTTAAGTCCTGTGTGTCCTCCTCATTCTTCGACCCTGACAGCTCCAAGGATACAAGTCTTGTAATCCCTATACCAATCTCCATTCTTCCCTTTTCTAGGTCCCAACTCTTTAGAGCTAAGCTGTCAGTCAACAAATCATACACTCATAGATTGAGAGCTGGAATAGACCCTAAAATTTATTCAATTCCTTCATTTTATAAATGAGGAACTTGGAACCCAACAAGGTAAAAAGACTTGACCAAGGTCCCATGAACTATGAACAATGAACAAGGAAGAATGGGATCCAAACTGAGGTATCCTGCCTTAGTTCAGTGATATTTCCATGCTGCCTTTCCTTCCATAGCCATTTTACTCATATGATTCTTTCAGTGCCTGTAAGTTAGGTAAATAAAAACACTAATTCTTTGAGAGAATAAAGGGGGAGGGGGAGGAGAAAGCACGAAACACTAAGGTTCAGAGAACTGAATCATGGGTGAGGAACCTGCAGCCTTGAAGCCAAATGTGGCCTTCTAGGTCCTTGGGTGTGGTCTTTTGACTGAGTCCAAATTTTACAGAACAAATCCTTTTATTAAGGGGATTTATTCTGTGAAGTTTGGATTCAGTCCAAGGGCTGTACCTGAGGACCTAGAAGGCCACATGTAGCCTTGAGGCTGCAGATTCCCCACCCCTGGAAGTGATTATTCAGAGTTGTATAGCTAGATGGTAGAGCCAAGAGTATTGCTCAGTTTTCCCAACTCCTAATTCAGTACTTTTCTCACTAGGCCAAGATGACCCTTGGAGGAGACAGTAAAACTGACTTGGTGCAATTTTGCCTCTCTCATATCTAATTCATGCACAAGTCAAGATATCACTCTAAGATGTCATCGGTCCTCTTCCAGAACAAGCACCACCACCACCACCAACAATGATCATGACTTAGAATATAATCTCCTGTAGGAGAAAAACTATTTTTTTTAGCTTTTTATATCCTTATTGTATAGAACAATGTTTTTTACATTGTAGGTGCTTAATAAAAGTTTTTTGGGTTTTAGGTATGTATAGACAACATACACATATACAGCTATTTTGGTTCCAGATATGTGATTGATGTTTAATGTATTCATGCTGATTGACTCCAACCAAGTTTTTAACCTGTTTTAAGTGTATACACATTTATGTAATTTACATTCAAACACATTCTGAGAAGTGGAAGGCATCTCAGAAATCATTTATTTCAAATTCCTATCCCATTTAGTCATTCATTCAAATCAATCAATCAACAATCAATCAACATTTATTAACTGCTTACTATATGCCAGTCACTGTGATAAGCACTTTTAATATAAAAAGAGGCAAAAGACAGTCCCTACCCTCAGGGAGCTTACAATATAATTGGGGAGACAACATGCAAGAAAATATATACAAAGTAAGTTATATACAGGATTAATAGGAAATAATTAAGAGAGGGAAGGCCCTAGAATTAAAAAGGGCTAAGACGATCTCTTATAGAAGGTGGAATTTATTAAAAAAACTTTCTATATGTTAGTCTTATACTAAGTGCTGTAGGAATCCCTTTTATAAATTCCATGAGAGGTAAAGATTTAACCTCTTTGTAAATGCTTCAAGGAATATGGAACTCACTAACTCATGAAAAGTCAATTTCTAACAGATATTAATAGAGTTTCTCTTCTTCAGACTAATAATCCTAGTTCTTTTGAGCCTTTATCAGATAAAACAGTTTCCAGACCCCAAATACTGGTTGCCATGCTCTGGATGGCCTTTAGTTAGTGGAGGCCAAATACCTCACTTGGATGGGTGGCTCACTTATCCCCCACCCATTGACCAATTCTCCCTAGTCACATCAAAGTGAGGAGGTTGGAAAAATTTGAAGGAATTTAAGGCAAAACTTTGATAATAATTGATTTCATGTAGTCTTAAGCTTTGTTCTACTTCATCACCTCTTTACCCTACTCCCCACCTCCAGTCAGTTTCCAAGTTTAGTCAGTTTGCTGTCTTCCACATTGCTGGCTTATATCCCCTTTGCTCCACTCAGACAGTTACCACCTTAATTGAGATCCTCTCATCACTTGTTACCTGTACTATTACAATACTCCCTATACCCACTCTCTTCCATCTCCAATCCACCCTCCATACAACTGCAGTGTTGATATTCCCAGAGCATAAGACTAACCATATCATATTCCTGTTTTCTTGTTCATCATGATTCAGTGTTTCCCTATTGTCTCTAGGATCAAATAAAAGTTCTCCCACTGAGTATTTAAAGCCTTTCAAAATCTGACCCCAGCCTACTTTTCCAAACTGATTATACATTATTCTTCCTCAAGTACTCTATAATCTAGCCAAACTGTTCTGTTTGTTTTCCTTGTAAATGACATCTTGTCTCCCATCTTCAGGCAGTGAGGTGGCACAGTGGATAGAGCACTGGTCTTATAATAGTAAGACTCATCTTCCTAAGCTTAACTCTAATATCAGACACTTAATAACTGTGTGACCCTGGGCAACTTCAGTTTGCTTCTGTTTCCTCATCTGTATAATGAGCTAGAGAAGGAAATGGCAAACCACTCCAGTGTCTTTACCAAGAAAACCCCAAATGGGATAAGGAATAGTCAGACATGAATGAACAACTGTCTTAACTATGTGTCAGAAATCTCATTAAACATCAGAAATACAAAAGAATACAAAAATATGGTCCCTGTCCTCAAGGAAGTTGCATTCTGATAGAACTAAAGGGGTATCTCAATCAATCAAAAATAGCTGTAGGGTAAGTATAGGACTAGGTATCTTGGGGAGGAGGTGTGATTAATGATAGTCTATCTCTACTTTGGAATTTAAGTAACCTCTTACTTTTGGATAGGAAAAGAACTTTGAATTCTCAGCTTTTTACTTTTCTGTATATTTGCTCTCATGTGTGAATACAACATACTTTTATATTACACACACACACACACACACACACACACACACACACACCATGCATGAGTCTATAGGGACTCAAGTCAAATATCTCTGTTTTCATAGTGTTCATATCTTTTCAATCTGTTTAGCAAGTTATTTCTCTTTTCTGGTCTTTGGTTTGCTCCTCTGTAAAAATTGATATACTAGGTGATGGACTAGGTGACTTCTAAGGTGCTTTTTTTTCATCTCTTGATCAACAGATCCTATGACAAGTTGGAAAAGCAGTATTATTTTGTTACCACAAAAATTGAAGATAGAGACCCAAATAAAAAACAATAGACTTGTAATTTCATCTATTTTTTTTAAACTAGCAGGCATCTATTTTCTGACCCTTCCATATCTCCCCATCCCCTTAGTAGGAAAAAACTAAAAATGAAAAAAAAAAAACTCTATAGGGGGAAAAAAGGTTAATTGATTTACCCAGGGTTATGCAGCTAGTAAGTAAATATCTGAGGTTAGAGTTGAACATAGATCTTCCTGTTTCCAAATTCTGTCCATTGTGGCACCTAAATGTCTTATTTTTTGGTGGTTTGATTGTTATTGAGGAGACTTAAGTAAAATGATTTAGATAGTTTTGTAATTTTTAGGATATTGGCATGGCCCAATCATGAACAAATAACATCTTTAATTTTTTTGTTTCTCTATAGTGTTTTGTAGTTGTATTCATATAATTGCTATTTATGTTTTAGGATGTAGAATCCAAAATATCCTATATATTATGTAGTTATTTTAAAGGGAATTTCTTTTTCTATGTCTTCCAGCCATTCTTTTTTGGCTATATATATATATATATATATATATATATATATATATATATATATATATATATATATATATATTTAACCTTTTTTGTATATATGTCTTTATTTTATATCCTGCTACTTTGTATAAGTGATTGATTGATTTAGTTGACTTTATATGGTCCTTTAAATACCTTTAAGTAGAACATCATATCATCTACAAAAAGCAATAATTTTTTTCTTCTTTGATTAGGCATGTTTCCTCAATTTCTTTTTCTTGTCTTAATGCTATAGAAAAAATATATATAACTATATCAAATAATAGTAATAATGGTTGTAGTTGCTTTATCCCTGATCTTATTGGAAAGCTTTCTAGTTTTCCTCCATTATAGATAATTCTAACCTTTTGTTCAAATAGATACTATTTCCTATATTTAAAAAAAGTTTATTTATATTCCTTTAAAATAGTTTAAAACACAAATGGCCATAATAAATTGTGTAACTTTTATTATTTTTGTTATTAATATAATATATTATTTTTCTTCTAATATTGAACAAATCCCACATTTTTTATATAAATTCAACTTAATTGTGGTGTATAATCTTCCTCTTCTTTGTTAATATTTGATTCAAGATCATAATCAATAATTCTTTGAATGATACAATTCACTTATAATACTCGTCCTTTTTTCTTTTCCTTTGAGAGTTCATTTTTGAGCTATTTATATATTCTGAGATTAGGTTATTTACATTTTTGTTTCTTGTTCTGCTAGTATGAATATTTTATATTTCGCAAATATTCATTTCATTTATCAATTTTCTTGACTTATAACTAAGAAAATTATTTCTAATAATTTTCTTTATTTCTCCTTCATTTATTGTGAATGTTCGTTTTAAATTTTTTATATTGATAATTTGATTTTTCCCCCCTTAAAAATCATATTAGCTGTTTTAACTATGTGGCTATTTTAAAAAAATGTACTTGTTTCATTTATCAATTGAATTTTTGTTATCGATTTTATTCATCTCCTTTAATTTTCAGAATTTTTATTTTAATGATTAGTTGTAGTTTTGAAAAAAAAATTACCTTTTATTTTTAATTGTCTGCCCAATTGGTGACATGTTCTCTGATGAAATTATACATATTTTTTCTGTTGTATGTTTCCTTTCAAGTTTTAATATTTTCTTCAAATGTGCTTATTATAATTTTATTGTATTGTGGTCATTAAAGGATATGTTTAATACTTCTGTTCCTCTATAGTTGCTTAAGAGAATTTTGCCATAGCACATCATCAATTTTTGCAAAGATGCCATCACAGATAGGGGTTACTTGTATTCCTTTCAAATTTAATTCATTAATCACCAGAGATGCAATAATATCTAACTTGTGGAAAATTCTGCTGACTTGTTCAAATTCTTTCTTGTTTATATTTTTGTTATATTTGTTCTGAAAAGGGTATAGTGAGATCTCCAACTATTATAATTTTATTGCTTAATTCTCCCTGCAATTAGATTAATTTTTCTTTCAGATACTTGGAGGATATTCCATTTGGTACATATTTATCACATATTGGTATTATTTCATTTTCTATGTTACCTTTAAGCATAATATTGTTTCTCTCTTTATTTCTTTTCACCATGTGTAATTCTTACTGTTTCGGTACAAGATCATGATAAATTCTCCTCCTGCCTAACATTTTGATTCTGTCAATATGTTTCAAGAGTGTTTTTTTTTAAAAACCAATGTACTTTTTAATTTTATTTTTAACCCTATTTGTCTCACTTTCCTAGTCTGTAAAATGAGCTGGAGAAGGACATGGCAAACTGCTCCAATATCTTTGCCAAGAAAACTCCAAAAGGAGTGACAAAGAGTCAGACATGACAGAAAAATGACTAAACAACTACCTTCCCCCAACACCCTCACCCCCATATCCAATCAAAGCAAAGAGGAAAAAAGAAGGAAAAGAACAAATGCTTCATTTTAATCAGTTTTTGCTATACTCTGTTTTCTAGGTGAGTTCATCCCATCCATATTCAAGATTATGACTATTTCCCTCCATCATATATTCTTTTTTTTTCTTTTTTAAAGCAATTCAGGTTAAGTAACTTGCCCAAGGTTACACTGCCAGGTTTTTTGTGTGGGTGTTAAGTATCTGAGTCCTGAACCCATCCTGGGTCCTCCTGACTCGGACTCTGGGCTGGCACTCTTACTCACTGTGCCACCTAGCCACCCCTTCCATCATATATTCTTATACCTTCTTCTCTCTTTGTTCCTCATTTCTCTATTCATAAAGAAGCAAAGAACAGTAAAATAAAAGTAACTCTAGTAATTCATAATTGAACTAGATTATTTCCATCCGACTATTCCTCCTTTCTTCGTATCTCCAAGATTCTGATCATTGGTTCTTCTAATATTTTTTTAACAAAAATATTTTCAGGTCTAAATTCTCCCCCTCTTTCTTCTCTTTCCCCATGCATCGAGGAGGAAAGAAAAATAAAGCCTGCTACAACTACATATGTATAGTGATATAAGTCATATTTCCATATCAACCATGACCACCATGGTTAGGTAGTACAGTGAATAGAATACTGGGCCTGGAGTCAGGAAGACCTGAGTTTAAATATGGCTTCATATACTTACTAGGTGTTTGACCCTGGGTAAATCACTTAACCCTATTTGTCTCAGTTTCCTCATCTGTAAAATGAACTGGAGAAGGACATGTCAATATCTTTGCCAAGAAAACCCCAAAAGGAGTGAGAAAGAGTCAGACATGACTGAAAAATGACTAAACAACTACCTTCCCCCGACACCCTCACCCCCATATCCAATCAAAACAAAGAGGAAAAAAGAAGGAAAAGAACAAATGCTTCAACCTGCACTTTGAGTCTATTGGTTCTCGATCTGGATGGGGCTAACATGTTTCATAATGAGTCCTTGGGAACTGTCTTACCCTATTTCATTTTAATGTTCCCTTTTATAATCCACCTTCTGAAGATGATGACTATTCCCTCTCTGATTCCACCCTCTTAAACTTCATTCTTTCTTCTCCCTGTACCCTTAATTTTTCCTTAATGAGTTTAATCTGTTTCTGTATTAAACTCTGCCTGAGTGTGTGTGTGTCTGTGTGTGTGCACAAACAAGTTAGGTTCCTGTGATTCTCTCCCTTTCCTCTATGTTTACATACTCTTGTTTGCATGTGTTGTTACTATCCAACCCTCCCTGACCCCATTTGGAGTTTTATTTTTAGAGATACTGGAGTGGTTTACCATTTCCTTCTCCACCTCATTTGAGGAACTGAGGTAAACAGGATGAAGTGACTTGCCCAAGGTCACAGAGCTAGTAAGCATCTGAGACTATATTTGAATTCAGGTTTTCCTGATTCCAGGCCTGACTCTTTTTTCACTGCATCACCTAGCTTCCTCAACATCTTGGAGATTAATAGAGAAATCTAAGAGTCAGGTAGGTATTTTATTTTAATACTAGATTAGGAAAACTTTTCTAGGAAGGAGGGAACAGTTCCTTCTCATGTGACAACCCTTCCTTAACTTGGCCTTTCAGTTCCTAACTATCACTGCTGGGTACCAACACTGTCACCCCAAACTTCTTCGGTAACCCTCTCACACTGCTGGCTCTCTCTTTCAATGGACTAACCCCATGATCTGAATGCCCAGTCCAAATAAACAAAAACATTCTCTTTTTTTTCCTACCTAAGTGAAATTATAGTTAAAATTGCCCTAACCCATTCTAACTGCATGGAAACTTGGCCCTGTCACCATGATTCTTAGTATGAAGCATTTCCAGGGATTCTATCACTCTGACCTCATTGAAGAAAAGGGGCAAGAGATCATGGATGGCATTAAGACTGGCAGTCTTACTTTGCATCATAAGTTCAGGGCCCTTGGGGGACCCCTAACCTGCTTCCAGGCCCTCTAGATTCTGGGTGATAGCATCTTCTGCCAAACTGTCAACAAAAGCCTTGTCATCCTAGAATTATTTTTGTGCTAAATCTTTGAGCCATTTTTACTTTCACTCTTGATGGAATAAACTTTTCTAGAGAGACCTTAATGGGATTTCCAAGTTTCCCTGCTTTGTAGTTCAATACATGCTCCAACCCCATCCCACCCCCTCCTTTCTTCCTTCCTTTATTTTCCCCAGTGTAAACAAGTATTTGTCTTTCCTTGAGAAGAGATGTAATTACGATTATGTCGTTCATACAAATATGGTAATAGCCGAATCATAGGCAAGGCAGCATTTATTTTGTTTTCGCACAACAAGACAGACTTAAAAGACAAAACAGATTGTACTGTATGTAATGTCCTCTTTTGGAAGAGTTTCCATGTGCAAATGCAATCAGGATAAATAGGAATTTGTTTGTATCATTTACATTTTGTTGCAGCGATAATGATAAATCTTGTCATTTGTTTTCAGAAGTGCAGCTGGATCTTGCTGAGAAGGGATCCTTTCAAGGTTGTGAAGCTGAAAAATTAAGATTCCAAGAACATGTTTCGGCTAGGTTTCAATTGGGACCGGGAGGTCTGCACTGGGTTTGGGGAAATGTGCAACTTTTGGAAGGGTGACTGTGTGTGCAGGGGATGGGGGGAAGTGTTGGGGTAGGGGAGAGGAGAGATCAATGAAAGCTTCATATATTTTCCCTTCTTAGGGTTGAATTCAAAATATCTCTGCTGTCCAAGGAATTTTAATGAATCTGTGGTCTCTTCTCTCTGGGCTGAATGGTCATCTGTCTCTCAAAAAAAAAAAAAATCTAAACCAGATCCCTATTTGAGAACAGTATTGACTGTTTTCTAAGGCAAGGGACCTTGACCTATCCCAGAAACACATGGCAGGTAAGACGAAAAGATCTGGATATTTACTGGAAGGGTGGAATAGTCAGTTTTGACTTTGGCAGTAAATTGTTGTTGTCATTTTTCAGGCTTAGACCACCAAATCCAATAATCTGAGTTCACGGAGGGAGCAACAGAGTGGTGAAATGATTTACTTTTTACCAAAAGACCCAATGTTGTTGTTCAGTCATTTTCAGTCGTATCTGATTCTTTGTGACCCTATTTGGGGTCACCTTGGCAGAGATACTGGAGTGGTTTCCCATTTCCTTCTCTAGCTCATTTTATGGATGAATAAACGGAGGCAAAAGGGGGAAGTGACTTGCCCAGGGTCACACAGCTAGTGAGTGTCTGAGGCTGGATTTGAACTCATGAACATGAGTCTTCCTGACACTCTATCCACTGTGCTGCCCCTGGTTGTAAATAAACATGCATTTATATAACAGCTGCCACGTGCCAGGCATTATACTAAGAACTTTACGATTAATTATCCTATTTGATTCTCACAAGTTAGTAGACCCATTTTACAGATGAAGAAACTGAAACAAACAGAGGTTAAAATGACTTGCCCAGGGTCACACGGCTAGTAAGTGACTGAGGCCAGATTTGAACTCAGGTCTCCTTAATAGCAAGTAATTCTATAGCTCTTCAATTTTTGTAAAGTGCTTTCTGTATGTGAGCTCATTTAATCCTCACAACCACCCTGAGAGCTAGGTGCTGTTATTATCCCCATTTGACAGATCAGGAAAATAAAGCTGAGGTTAAAATATCATGTCCAGGGTCACAAATATCTGAGTCAGGATTCAAACTCAGGTCTTTCTAATTCCAAGTTTGGCACTCTCTATTCCAGGCCATCCTCTTCCCTCTATTCAGTCCCCGATGTCGCCTTTCTGGGAGCATATTGACAAGTCGGAAGATGCCCAGAGACCTGAACATTGGAGATTCAATGGAAGGAACTGGGGATGTGCAGCCTTAAGGAAAGATTTAATGGGGTATGGGGAAGAGTATCATATGGAAGGGAATCTCACTTGTTCAGCTTGGTTCTTAAGGACAGAGCTAGGAACAGAAGGTGGAAATTGCATCAAGGCAGATTTCCTTTTAATTTTCTAGGAGAGAGAGAGGAGAAAACTTACATATAAATAGAACCCTCCTGAAGTGGCATGAGCTGTCACTAGGAAGAGTAAATTCCCCATCACTGGAGGGGTTTAAGTGGAAGCCAAATGACCACCTATTCAATATGTTAAGGAAGGAAGGAATGGGTTGGAGGTCTATTAGAGGCAAGCCTCATGCTATGTATGGCTAATAGCTATGGCTAACATTTATATAGGGCAATATGTGCCCAGGCACTGTGCTGAGTACTATACAGTGATCTCATCTCAGTCTCATAATCACCCTGGGTGGGCAGGGGCTGTTATTATTTTCATTTTACCGCCGAAGAAACTGAGGCAAACAGAGGTTAAGTGACTTGTCCAGGATCACACAGCTGAAAAATATCTGAGGTTAGATTTGAAAGGCTCAGAAATCTCAATTTGAGGAGAAATTGATGTACTATCAAATCATTAAACAGTTAAGAAAAGGAGGCACATTTTGCCTCCATAACATTGCAAAGATATGCAACTTGTATACAGTACTACTTAGTTTCTATAGATGAAGCCCTCATTTAAATAAGGAAATAGGTATGGTCAGCAAGGTGATCCCTGTGATCTTCAGATAATCACCATGTTGGATGAGAGTTGGATGAAGGCTTTTTATCCTATTAGGTGATATCAAAGGAGAAAGGGGACAACAAGGGGAAATTAATTTCAGGTCTTTTAGGGGAAACTAATCTCAGTTTCAAGAAAATGTAGGGACCTTGTTTTTATCACAAAGTACCTTACAAATCGGAGATTTTGTAACTCTGAGATAGTTGAATAAGAGTAAATGTGCAGGAAGCAAGGCCCAGGAAGTATCAGTGATGGAAATCATATAGCAGGAAAGATAATCAAACCAAATAAGTGGCAGTGATTTGATCCATGGGCTGGGGGAAAAATTGGGCCACTGAAGACCTGGTATTGAAGGGTTAGCCTTCTGGCTATTCTGCCAGCCTCAAGTCTCCCCTTCTAGTTTTCAACTGCCAAAAGGATTTTCCTAATCCTCAAATCTAACCATGTCATAGCCTTCCCTATTCACTAAATAAGGGCAGCTAGGTCATACAGTGCCTAGAACACTGAACCTGGAAACAGGAAGACTTGAGTTCAAATGTGATCTCAGACACTTACTAGCTTTATGACCCTGGGTAAGTCACTTAAGCTGGTTTGCCTCAGTTTCCTCATCTGTAAAAATGAGCTACAGAAGGAAATGGCAAACCACTCAAGTATCTTTGCCAAGAAAACTCCAAATGAGGTCACAGAGTCAGAGATGACTAATAACAACAATATTCACTAAACTCCAGTGGTTTCTTATTGCCAGAACCTGTTTGGCATAAAGAGTTCTGGGCCCTTCCTCCTCTGATCTTCTCACACTTAAATTTTCTTCATGGTCTCTCTGATCTAGCTACACTGGACTTACTGTGAGTTCCTTGAACATCATTTCATCTCCCAGCTCTCCCTGGCCATCCCTCATATCTGTAATGTACCCCTTCCTCACCCTTGCCTTATATTTCCTCTAACTTCCTTCTCAGCTCAGATTCCACTTCTTGCAGGCAGGCCTTTTTTGGTCCCTGTTTCTCCCTTTTCCCTCTTCCTCTCACGTCCTTCCCCTCCCCTTCTCCCTGAGCTTATCTTCCATTCATGCTGCATGCATCAAGTATGTACATAATTATGTAAGGGGGAATGTCTCATGCACGGACTCTGCCAGCTTGCTCATCTAATGGAATCATCACCGGGAGAATGCTGGGCTCCTAGAAGAATCTGGATGCCATATAAAGGTTGTTCCATGGAAGGACTGTGGAGCATGCTCTGGACACTCTCTGGATGGTTCCAGTTAGCTATTGTATGGTTGGGAAGAGTAATTTTCTATTGGTTGAAATAACTTTTGATCATGCTTCCCAGAGAAAATGAAGTGGTATAGAAGGTATGGGAAGAACTCTACATTTGTTCTTGCTCCCTGAGGGCAGGGACTGTCTCTTTCTTTGTATCCCCAGTGCTTAGCCCCATTGTGTTTGTCCTTTGTTCTTAAAGAGGGTGATGACAGCAGGGGAAAGATGCCATGACTTGCAGTTAACTTGGATTCTAGTAAGGGAGGGCTGTGCAAGGTCACCAGCCTCACTTTCTCCTCCAGAGTCTTCTGTGTCCAGTAACCAGACATTCATCAGGACAACTGGAGATGGCCCAGGATGCCATGGGAGACCCTGGCCCTTGTAGGCTAAGGCCTTTCCAAGTTCTCACTTAGAGTGAGGCAGCACCCATTCAGTGAATAGGTCTCTTTTAAGTAGTTCTTCAAGGGATGGCCCCTTTAATAAAAACAAACAAACAAAACAAAACAAAACAAACAAACAAAAAAAACCTCAAACAAACTGGGAGAGGAAGACCTTCAGAGTTCTAGGCCAAAAGAGAAACAGTTTACACAGTCCTTGGTATGTGGTAGGCCCTTAGTAAATGATTAAATGTCTGACTGATTGTATGTGTAAAATAAATGTTTGTTTATAAAATCACACTGTATTAGGTGGTTAAATGGAAGCATGTGTGTGTGTGTGGGGGGGGGTGCTAGTCATTGATTTCTTACAAGGGGAACAGAGCTGGTGCAGCTTAAGCAATGTTGGAGAAAAGAGATACCTACAAAAGTACTCTTGTACTTTGGAGGGTGATGGCCCTGCCAGGCTCTGGGAGGGAGAGCCAGCACATTCTCCTCATAGTTGTTTTCCTGTTGCTTTCTCCTTTAGAAAGTAAAATCTTGGGGCGGCTAGGTGGTATGGTGAATAGAGTACTGGCTTTGGAGTCAGGAGGATCTGATTTCAAATTCAGCCTCAGACACAGAACACTTACTAGCTGTGTGACCTTGGGCAAGTCACTTAACCCCAATTGCCCTGCCTTCCTCAAGAAAAAAATAAAAGTGAGTTCCTTGAGGGCAGAGATGTGGTTTTGCTTTTGCCTGTATCCTTGAAGCTTAACACAGTGCCTGGCACATTTTGTTGTTGTTCAGTCATTTCAGTCATGTCTGACTCTCCATTACTCCTTTTGGGGTTTTCTTGGCAAAGATACCCTGGTTTGACATTTCCTTCTCCAGCTCATTTTACAGATAAGGAAACTGAGACAAACAGGGTTAAGTGACTTTCCCAGGGTCACACAGCTAGGAAGTGTCAGAGGCCAGATTTGAACTCACAATGGTGAGTCTTCCTGACTCCAAGCCTGGTACTCCATGCCCTGCACCAGCTAGCTGCCCCTCTCTGGCATATAGCAAATGCTTAATAAATACTTGTTGACTAACTAATGCATTTTCAAGATGAAGAAAGAATCTTGGAACTTAATTCTACTCCTATTCTCCACCCATATTTAGGTGGAATGAGTTGGCAGCTGTCATTTTAATTAATGTCCCATTTAAGTTTTCTACACTAACAGATTTCCAGGACTCTGGGACTGGTGTTCAATCTCATTGCCAGTGGTTCCTTTTGTGAGTGATTTAATAGCAACTATAATTTTGCTGTGTATTTACGAAGACAATCGGGAGCTGCAGAAGCAGGCTGGCATTAATCTGAAAAAGACAGTTTTCTGCCCAGACAGTTCTCTGTTCTATTATATCAGGGAAAGACAGAAGATCAAGAAGGGTTCCCTTGCTGAAAATGGTGTATTCTAGCAGCATTGAAAATTATAATAATACCTGTCAAGGGTGTGGTGAGGAGAACCCTGGTAAGACCCTCTTGAATCCCTCCTGAATCCCACAATGAGATGCTGAGCTCTGGACAAGCTTAGTTCTTTGATAAGGTGTGAATATGACTGGCTCTGTATACTCCCTTTGGCCTTTTAATGCCACATTAAGAATGATCAATTGATTCACAGGCAACTCCTACATCTCAGCCACATACCCTTAGCCTTTAAAAGGGGGAGCAAACAGAGAAATACCAACACTCTGACTTGGATTCTTGAAGGGGGTATCAGAGCATCTTTCATTCTCCTCTGAAGAGTCAGGTAATCCCAGAGATGGAAACAGATGGGGGAAGAAACAGAGTGATGAGCATTTTTCTTAGGCAAGATGGAAACCAAGGAGAGCAAGGTGTCAGCAATAGGGGTCCAGTTTAGTGATTTCACAGGGGTAGGGAACTCATATAATGGAAAGTTATTCCACTTATGGCAATAGCCAACTTATTTGTAACTTCAAATTTTAGAGGGTTACCTGGAAAGCAGAGAGGGAGAGATTTGCCCATGGTCACTCAGGTAGTATATGTGAGAGGGAGGGAGAGATCCTAGGTCTTCTGGACTCCAAGGCAGTTGATCCACAACTCCTTGTTACCCCATAATGTACCCAGGGATAGCTAGATAGTGTGGTGGATAGAACCCTGGACCTGAACTCAGGAAGATCTGACTCTCAATCCTGCCTTACTAGCTATAGGACTTTGGGCAAGTTACAACCTCTGACCACCTGTCTCTTTATTGTAAAAAGGGATAATAATGGCACCTATCTCCCAAGGTTATTGAGAAGGTCCAATGAGATAACCTTTATAAGGTACTTATCAAATCTTAAAGTACTCTACATATTTTCTTTTTCTTCCTCTTCATCCTCTTCTTCCTTCTTTTTTTTGCATTGTATGCTATTTATTTTCCCCCTTCTTCCTTCCTCCTCCTCCCCCTCCTTCCCTCCTCCTCCTCCCCCTCTTCCCCTCCTCCTTTCATCTTCTTCCTCCTCCTCCTTCTTCTCCCTTCTCCTCCTCCTCTTCCTCCTCCTCCTTCTTTTCCTTCTCCTCCATTCTCCTCCTCCTCCATTCTTCTCCTCCTCCATTCTCCTCCTCCTCCATTCTCCTCCTCCTCCATTCTCCTCCTCCTCCTCCTCTTTCTTCTTCTTCTTCTTCTTCTTCTTCTTCTTCTTCTTCTTCTTCTTCTTCTTCTTCTCCTCCTCCTCCTCCTCCTCTTCCTCCTCCTCCTCCTTCCTCCTCCTCCTCCTCCTTTTATTTTGGGGGGCTCAAGACATGCTGGACCTGGAGTCAGAAGAACTCATCTTCTTGAGTTCCAGTCTAGACTCAGACACTTGCTAGCTATGTGACCTTGGGCAAGTTACTTAACCCTGTTTGTCTCAGTTTCCTCATCTATAAAATGAACTGGAGAAGGAAATGGCAAACTACTCTAGTATCTTTACTAAGAAAACCCGAAATGGGGTCACAGAGAGTTGGACATGATTGACAAAAAGACAAAAAGAAAATTTACCTGCCTCTGGATGAAGGATGCTCATTCTTCCTAGAGTTGCTCCTAGAGTTATAGCATTGAAGGATGCAGAGCAGATAAAGTACTATGAATTCACACTTGGACTCTCTTCTCTAGGTTCAGGCTTCCTGGAGCAGTTGGGGCTAGACAGACTGTGGTTCCTTCTTAGGCCCTTCTTCCCTTGTCATGCTGGCATTGAATTACAATGACAGAATGGGAATCTGAGACTGGGGGATAATCCTTTTGATCTTCCTAAATTTTTTTTCTTCCTCACAGGTTTTCAAAAATCAGAGTCAAGTTGCTTTCCTTATCCCTATCTGTTTCTATTCTAAAAAAAAAAAAAAGCAATAAAACCATGCAACTCCAGCCAACAATGTAGAATGACCTTTTTGGAAGGAGAGGAGGGTGGAGACTTCCATTCAGCTTCACCCCCACCCTATTGCTGGATATTGGACTTCCCGAATTTTTGTTCTAGCAAATAAAATCCAAGGAAAATATAGGTTGAATCTCTGGGAATTCTTTTAACAGCTGGGAAACTTTCTTGCTCCCTCCCTGTTTAAATTTTTTTTTGTCTTTTGTTTTCCTCTTTCCCCCAAAACAAACACCTCCCCCCCTCCCCAATTCACAGATTCTAAAATTGTAAGGAACAGTGTAATAACTGGGTAACTAGGGCCCACCAGGCAGGAAAGTGGGAGTGAGAGGGAGGATGATATGTCTATAATCAAAGAGAGTTTGGAGCCCTAGGCTGTGAGCTGGGATTGGGGGTAGGGGAAAGGAGGCTTGGCCTCACAAAGATTAAACTACCATCTGCTGATTCCAGGCACGTAGGAATACACAGGGGAATAACAGTATTGCAATTTGAAAAGCAGTATGCATGTATTATCTTAGTTGATCTTCACATTAATTTGAGGTAGAGGCTGTTATTACTTTATTTTATAGCTAGGTGTCTCAGAGGATAAAACACTGGGCCTGGAGTCAGGAAGGCCAGAATCCAAATTTGGACTGAGAGATTTAACCAGCTATGTGGCTGACCCTGGGCAAATCACTCAACCCTGTTTGCCTCAGTTTCCTCAACTGTTAAAGAGCTGAAGAAGGAAATGGCAAACCACTCCAGGATCTTTGGCAAGAAAACCCTAAATGAGGTCAAAAGGAGTCAGACATTACTGAAAAAAATGACTGAATGGAAACAAAATGGAAGATGTCCTTTCCATTCCTGCTGATCCCAAATTAAAAGTGGGGACAAGTAGTGGAAGAATGAAAAACTGTGGAGTAGAAGATCTCTTTTCTTCTTTAATACCCCTCATTTCTAAAAGTATGAGAGGATTTAGAGTTGGATGAGACGGTAGAGATCCTCTTGTCCAAATTTCTCATTTCACAGATGGGAAAACTGAGGCCTGGGGAGGATGAAGGGACTTCACTTAAGTCATGTAGGAAGACCATAGTGACATGAGGGCTGAATTTAGAGTCAGAAGATCTGTGTTCAGATGTGCTTTGCCACATATTCCCCAAGTGACATTGGACAAGACACCTCTGTGGGCCTCAATGTCCTCACGAACAAAATAATTTGGCTGGACTAGCTGAGCTCTGAGGTCCCTTTTAGCTCCTAAGAGGTAGAGACAGGACTAAAACCTAGGTATTCTGATTTCCAATCTGATACTCTTTCCATAGCACCATATGTGTTTCTGTTGATAGTCTTCTGTTCAGCCCCCCCCCTTTAATTTGTATTTAATTTAATTTAATACCTTCAATGGAATTTGAAGGTAATTATTAGATTGGATAATAATAGCCAGATAATAATAATAATAGCTAGTACTTATGTATTATTAAGGTTTGCAAAGCACTTTACAGATATTATCTTCCTTGATTCTCACAGTGATCCCAGGAGGTAGATGCTGTTACCATCCCTACTTTACAGATGGGGAAATTTAGGCACACCAAGGTTAAGTAACTCTCTCAGGGTCACCCAACTAGGAAATATCTGGGGCTGGATTTGAATGCAGGTCGTCCTGACTCTAGGCCCATTGCTTTATCCATTGTTTCATCCTTTCTTGCCATCTACCTTTCTAGCCACTGAGGTTTCAGGACTTTATTAGCTCTGGAACTCTAGTCCTGAGGCTTGTGTTGTTCTGATTCAGTCAATCAATACTTTTCCTATTAAATATCTCCTATTTGCCAGGCACTGAGCTAGGTGCTGAGGGCACTAGTATTAAGAATCTAACAGTTGGGGCAGCTAGTTGCCACAGTGAATAGAGCACTGGCTCTGGAGTGGAGGACCCGAGTTCAAATCCAGCCTCAGACACTTAACACTTACTAGCTGTGTGACTTTGGGCAAGTCACTTAACCTCAATTGCTTTGCCTTCTCCCTCCACAAAAAAAGATAAAAAATACAAAAAAGAATTTAACGGTGCCAACTCATATGGCTCACAATATCTAAGCTGTCCTTCCCAGAAGGGCTTCCTAGTCCAAATGTGTCCATCTTCCTATCGTGTTCCCGTTCACTTTATCACCATCCCCTCACCTGCTGCCAACTCTGTAACATAGCAACCAACTCAATACTTCTCCATTGATTATCAAGGTGACTTTCCAAATCAAAGTAACCGTTGCTAAGTCACCACTCTCGTGTATATCTCCCCTATTAGAAATATAAGCTTCCTGAGGGCAGGGACTGTTTCTCGTTTGTATTTGTATACCCATAAATCAGTGCCTTCTTGAAAGGTACGAAACACTTAATCAATATTCATTTGTTCCTTCATATGAAAACTTCCATTGCTGGTGCCTATGGCTTAAGAACCCCTTGAGCTGAAATATTCTCCTAACCAAGTTTTATAACATGTGTCTACTAAAGTGTCAGCTTCACTTTCATGAAGCAAATCAAACTTGCCAGCACTTTCTGAGTGATGTGCCATGATTCCCAAGATTGTAAAGTAATTCAGGTCTCCCTTTAAGAAAAAAAAGAAAAAAGAATTTCATCTGCAGCTGCTAGACTCAGAAGTCTTTTCAAAATAACTCTGAACTGCAACACCCCTCCCATCTGACTTTACTCATGTAGATGGAGGAAAATTCTACCTAAGAATTAGCTTCCCTGGTGTAGTCTCCCAGGACCTTGTGTTGAGGCCGGAGAGAAGGTGACTAGAGGCTGGGTGCTACAATGAATAAATAGAGTGCTGGGCCTGAGGCCAGAAAGACCTGAGTTCAAATCTAGCCTCAGACACTTACTAGATGTATAACTATTGGCAAATTGCTTTAACTTTATGTACCTCAGTTTTCTCAATTGTAAAATGGGGATAATGATGGTACTTACCTCCCAGGGCTGTTGTGAGGATCAAATGAGATGATATTTGTAAAAACCCTTAACACAGTGCCCAGCACATAGTAGGCTCTTAATAAATGCTTTTTTCCCCTTTCCTTCCAGCTTAGGTTGCACTGTCAGCAATTGTCTGGAGTGGGACTCAAATCTAATTTTCCATGGCTTTTTTTCACCACTCTATACTGTTAATTGCCACCAGCATCATAGAGTAGGATAAATATGCTCTTCTGTTAAAACATTATTTGGTTATTATTTTATTCCCTGTTGCCCAGAACTGTAGTTTCCTTATAAACTATGACTATGTTTTCACTGGCCTTGCAAAAACAGTCTTATTATTTTTCCTGAGTCATACAGACAATCTCCCACATAGAATTTCTTCAGAACTCCCCAAATACCTCGAACTTGGCTCAAATGAACTCAACCCTTAGCCCCCTTCTTCAGTGACGCATTTCCAACTTTAATTGGGAGATTATTTTTAATGCATATCATTTTTCTCTTTGGATTCACCACAAGGTTCCACCAGTCAATTCATAATTAATCCTTTATCCTCATTAATCATTAATCTAATTTAAAAAAATACTATTTCACTGTTCATCCAGGTGTTGACAAGGTCTTTGTGGTCATTTAAATGATCTTTAGATGTCTATTAAAGAAAGCTATAGAAGATCCCAGCTCAGAGAATTTTCAAATCTGAATGAAGTAGGGCCAGACCAAACTCCATAATTGTTCATCTTTTCCAGTCACAAATCCTGAAACCTAGAAAAAGTATGATTCTAATATGATGTACAATGACTAAGCATGTTGAAGAGCTAGAAAGTATCATAGACTGTTAGATGGGCCAGCATAATATAGTGGGAAGAACGCTGGATCAGGATGCTGAGGACCTGGGCTTAATTTCCATCTGGGATATTTTCATGCCTAGAACTCCTCGCCTCCCGATTTCTGGATGTCTCAATTGTCTACTACAGCGAGCCTCAGGCTCCAGCTGAGTTTCACCTCACTCCCTAGACATTTCCTCACCAGCTGCCTGGAAACCCTGACCTCAAACTAGACCCTGGAGGATTTCTTCTTTTCCTGCCTAGAACATCTGGCCCTGCTGTACTGATTGGTGGTTGCCTCAGTCTCCTATCACACTTAGGTCGGGACCATGGCCAGGCTTTGTTTCTTGTTGATTTGCTCAATGATTACCACAATGCTGTTCTAGACCCCATCCCTTCCTTCCCTTTTAACTTTTGGAACCCTAATCAAATCAACACTATCCTTGCTCTTGGAAAAGATGTGTGAACTCGCTAATTCTGCAACTTTGAAAACTTATATACCAGCTCCCTAGCCATTAATCTCCTTTATGTATTGTTTTAAATTTTTAGAATGTGAGCTCTTTGAGGCCAGGGAATGTTGAGTTGTTTTGTTTTTTGTTTAAACAGTGTTTAACACAGTTCTTGGTGATTCATAGTAAGCTAATAGGTGCTTTTTTGTTCATTCAATTTATTCATTTTGTTCATTCACCTTTGTGACCATGAGAATGTAATTTGTCTTCCCCAGACCTCACTTTCCTCATCTGTAAAAATAAGGATGACCTTTGAGTTCCCTTTTAGATCTATGATACTAAAGTGATTATTTTTATTAATATCGAAAGTCTCATTTCTTCCTACTATTTTAGGAATTATAGTGCGTTGTCTTACACAAAATCAATAAACAATAATTTGATAACATTATGATAACATATATTGATAACATATGATTCCATGTCAATACAGTACAGTTGCCTGCCCTCAAGGAACTTAGAACCTAAATGGAAAGAGATAGGCCCACCAAATAATTTCGAGGACAATGTTGTTCAGTTTTAGTCATGTGGAACCCTTCTTGACCCCATTTGGGGTTTTCTTGGCAAAGATCTGGAGTGGTTTGCCATTTCTTTCTCCAACTCATTTTACAGATGAGGAAACTGAGACAAATAAGGTCAAGTGACTTGCCCAAGGTCACCCAGCTACTAAGTGGCTGAGGCCAGATTTGAACTCAGGAAGATGAGTCTTCTTGACTCTATGCCTGGTTCTCCATTCCACTTCACTACCTATCTGCAACGGAAGACCACTTATAATTGAGTGTTCAACTTCGGGGTAAGTATTTTCAGGGATTCTAAAGAGAAGGGAGAGGTCAGTGTGGACTGAGATAACCAACAATGACTTCATTAAGAAATGGAACTTGAGATGGCTGGATCCTGGAGATAATAGGTAGGCATTCCAAGTGGAGAATAGCATGAGCAAAAAGATGAGGATAGCATAAACATGTGGTGTGTTGGGCAATCATGGCAAAGTTCAAAGAGAGGGTGAGAGTTTCAAAGCTGCCAATCCTGTTCCCTTTCCTTCTCATTCTTTCTGATTTCCTCATCCTCTTCTTTCACCTCCCTCATAATTCCACTTCACCTTTCTTTAAAGATTTGCATATATTTCTGATCACATTTACACTTCAACTTCCCTTTACCACCCTCTTCTTCTTGGATTTCCTTTCCTGGGGTTACCAGAGCAGTGTAATTTTAATTGCTTCCTGATGTGCCCACACCTAAAAAAGAGAAATCCAATCCTCACTCTCACTTTTTATAAGGATTTTCTTTAGCATATAATCCTTATTAGCAGGACAATGGACTCTGCATTCACCCTCTAGGGCAAGGATTCTTAACCTGGTGATAAATTTCAGAGGGTCTGTGAACTTGGATTGGGGAAAGAAAATTACATCTTTATTTTCATTAACCTCTAACAACAAAACATTCTGAGGAGTCCTTAGGTTTCACCAGAGAGGAGACATGACATACAAAAAGAGTAAGAATTCTTCCTCTAGGGAACAAGAGAACCAGCAACAAGAACAAAAGAACAGCAAAAAAGAAACCAGGGATTTTATAAAGAAGGGTCTCATTTAGGTGCATCTCATTGGTTTTTCATTTGTGAGGTCACAGGTAGAAAGTCTCCAATATGTGAGATTGCATTGGGTATGAA
Source organism: Gymnobelideus leadbeateri (assembly GCA_011680675.1). Classification (NCBI taxonomy): domain Eukaryota; kingdom Metazoa; phylum Chordata; class Mammalia; order Diprotodontia; family Petauridae; genus Gymnobelideus; species Gymnobelideus leadbeateri. Next base: position 695,286 of record WOXC01008083.1, read on the forward strand.
GTAATAATACAAGCATAAAATATTCCAGAAAATACAGAATGTTCCATCAGGTAGGAGGAGGGGGACATGTCTAGAGCAATAACACTATGTTCTAAGAAAGGATAGGCCCACAAAAGATATATTTTTTTTTTTTACTACTACAGTTACCTAGACTAATAGCAGTCCTGGACTAGTTTTCCATTTCTTCTTTGTCTGGTCAGAAATTTCTTGTAGCTCATCTTTCATTGAAGCTACATGATTCTATCCCCACCCCTTCACCCTTTTATGATTACAAATAATCATCTGAGAATGTAATTTTATCTATTCACTAAAGAGAATAAATAAATGATGTCCTATTCAATTCCTTACGTTTTCTGAACAGTGTTGGTCTTAGGTCAATAGCTATTTGACTTCAAGATAAACAGTGAACCAAAAGTGACTGGGCTGGGGTGGGGAGGGGGATATTTTCTTATGAAAAGAAAGATGTCTAATTGGAAGGAATGTTTCTTAGTCAGAGTCAGCTAAACTGCTGCAAGAACTAACTAATTTATTTATGAAGCACCCAAAAGAAGACAATAGCAGATGAAGATTAAAGGCTTCAGAGGGATTGGCCTATGAGGACAAATTGGAAAAAAGAAAAGAAATGTGGGCTAAATTGAAGTTGAATAGGGTTCTCAGCTTTGTATACTAATTCGGACACCCAACTGAGGAATTATAAGCTATTGTTTGGTAGAGTTTGGACAGCTAGATGGCTCAGTGGATAGAGTGCCAGACCTAGAATCAGAAGATTCACCTTCCTGAGTTAAAAATCTGGCTTCGTACATTTAGTATCTGGGTGACCCTGGGCAAGTCACTTAACCCTGTTTACCTCACTTTCCTCAGCTGTAAAATAAGCTATAAAAGGAAATGGCAAACCACTCCACTATCTTTCCCAAGAAAACCCCAAATGGGATCGTGAAGATTTAGACATGATTGAAAATGACTGAACAATAACAAAATTTGGTCTAGTGCTGTTTGAATCAAAATCAAGGGCAGGAGCACATGGCTCATTTCAATTCTGACTAGATAAAGCTTAGGAGGAAAGACCATAGAAAGTATGCTGAGCATCACATCCTTCCCTCCTCCTCTTCCTCCCCCATCATGGATGTCTCTGACCTAAAAATCAAACACAAATTGCAGGGAAACTGGATTCATTTTTCAGGATCTCATCTTTCTCTTTCTTCTTAGGGAGGGGATGTGAAGATGACTAATAGAGGAGATAATGTCTAACATGATGTGTAGAGGACCAGAATTTCTGGTTGTTAAGTGAGGGACCCAAACAATATGGAGAGAATTGTAGATGTGTGAAATGTCCTCTCAGGGTTGAGAACTCCTTTCCAAATCTGTGGTCCTTTGCATACTGAGATGACTCATCATCAACTAGAAAAATTACCAGAATTCATTTACAAATGATGGTAATTCTCTTTGCCCTTGTGTTTATACGATCATGGATTTAGAGTTAGAATAGGCCTTTGAGGTCACCTAGTCCAACCCTCTCATTTTGCAGATGAGACCTAAGAATGTTATGGGCAATGACTTGCCCAAGTCACATGGGTAGTAAATATTAGAGAGAGAATTTGAGCCTAGGATTGCTGACTACAGAACCAACATTCTTCCTACTACGCTGTTCGATTAAGTATAGCTTGTGACATTGGAAATAACTCCTCTTTTCTTCCCTGAAAAATTAATTAGCTCACTGGTCTCCTGACAGAGAGGTGATGAATGGATTCAGACTAAAGATTTCCACATATTCTTTCTGGACATGGCCAATGCAGGGAGATTTGTTTTGCTTGACTGCATCTTCATCACAAGAGTTTCCTTTTTCTTTTTCAGTGAGGGAAGGAAGAGGAAGAGAAGATAGATTTACTAATTTAAAAGAATGGAAAAAAAATTAAATCTCTAAACTAATTAGGTCATTAGGGGAAGTAACGCTGTGATTTTGATATTGTAAGTTCTGGACTTCAGGCATTGTTGCTGTTGTTTGTCCTTCATTCTTGAAGAGGACCATGACATCAGGAAGGTGATGCTACAACATGCAGGTGAATTGGACTTAAGTAAGGCAGGACTGTGCAAAGTCACCAGCCTCACTATCTTCTCTGGAGCCATCTGAGTCCAGTGTCGAGATATAGAACTAGATGACTGGAGATGGCCCTAGATGCAGCTCTGGACAACAAACATGATGCTATTGTTAGTAATGGCTGTGCCTGTGTAAACTTTAATATTATAGGAGTATAGGTTTATTTCATGGGATCACGGATTTGGAATTAGAGATGTTAGAGGCAAATTCCTCATTTTACAGGTAAGGAAACTGAAGCAGCTAGAGCTTAAGTGACTTGTCCAGGGTCATCCAGACAGTAACTATTTGAGGCTAAATTTGAAGTCAGGTCTTCCCGACTCTAGGTCTGAGTCTTTATCCACTGACATACCTAGCTATCTCTGCATTCTTTTTAATACATTGCTGTCTCTGCAGCAGATACTGTCTGAGTTTTCCCTAAATCATGATCAATAGGTTATTTTAAATCATTCACTGTCTTTCATCTCCTTGTTGAGAGCACTACGTGAGTACGCTTCCTGGGAAGAGCATAAAGTCTTTGCAATCTGGGAAAAACAGGAGATGAGAGAGCCTTTTATCACCACTGCTATTTGCTGAAAACACATAGAGTTTGAGGATCATAAATTCAGAGCTAGAAGGGTTCTGAGAGGCCATTTAGTCTAACAATTTCATTTTATATAGGAGGAATTGAAGACTCAGAGAGGTTAAGGGATTTGCCCAAAATCACACAGGCAAAATTGAATTGAAACCCAGGAAGTCCGAGGTGAAAGCTGAGGTTCTTTCTACTATTCCTCAATGACATGTGAGTTTGGAGTACACTCGCCTTGGATTCTGGTTTAGTCCTACCACTTAATAGCCAAATCACTTAGTCTCTCTGAAGTCTCAGTTTTCTTTTCTAAAAAAAAAAAAAAACCCAAAAAACCAAAACAAACAAACAAACAAAAAAGTGCATAAATATAGACTTTGTATTCCTTACAATTCTATTTTAAGCGTCAGATGAAATAAAAATAAACAAAAACACTTGACAAACTGGAAAATGCTATATGTATATTAGGATGATTATAATACTGTTAAGCAAAAGTCTGGACTTAAGATATGTATAGTAACTTGATTTATTACAAGAGAAAGGCACATGCATGTGGGAACTCCTTATACCTTGGAGTATACCTCCTGCCCAACAGACAATGCCTTGGATATTTATGAGGTAGCACAAAAAGGGGAGGTCACATGGGAGCAGTGGAGGGTAGTCCCAAATGGAAGTGCATGTAGGAGGAAGGGAGCAATAGAGGAAGGGGAGCAAAAGGGAGCAGGAGGGCTCGGGAACTTTGGACCATGGATGGAGGTTTTCTGCTTATCTGAAAGGGTCCCAGCTGCACAATCGGTTTATCAGTCTGGGTTAGGCTGACTGGAGTCAAGATGATAGTTGACTTGATTTCAAGGGCATTGAAAGTTTTATAGAGTTCAGTTGCACAAGATCACTGTTCAGTTATTTCAGGAGGGGCTTCATCTCTGGAAAACAGGGCCACTCAAAATGAGTTCAGGGGGCACCTTTACAATACTTATTGTCATCTCTGTGATAATCTTAGATGGTTCTGGATCCAACTGCCGGAAGAAGAAGGGGGAATGTTTGATATTCACCATTCATACTTCCCAGAAAAGTCCTTATCACAGAAGTGAACGTCAAACTCAGTAACAGGAAGGAATGATAAAGAGGTCAAAGCCATTTTCAGTGAATTCTCTCTCCTGCCCCTCATCATTGTAAGGAATCCAATCCCCCAATCCCCACATGCCACCTCTTGGTTACTCATGTAGTAGCCAATACTGGTGAGGGTGTGCTGGTAAATGTTTAACAATTGACTCTCCAAAAATAAAAATTAAAAACCAGTGATTTTAAGCTTGATCTGCATTAAAATTTTCTCCAATAAAATAATACCTGATGTGCATTGTTGCTGATCTTTGAGGTGTTAATGTTGATGCTGAAAATTTAGTAACTGGTTCTCCTCATCGATAAGAGCTGATTTTAACACACCCCTGGTAAGGAGGTTCCCTAATAGAATTGTCCTCAACATTGCCCAATGGGTGCACCTTAATTCAGATAAAATTTGGTGCTAATAAGGTTTAAGTCATCTGTTATATATATATATCTGTTATAGGGAGAAGATTGTCCCGAAACTATACCCTTGGTCCAACATTCCACCTCACTATGTATACATACCAGCTATATCTCATTATAAGATTGGGAGCTGCAAAGAAAGTGAGTGGATCATCTTATGTAGAGCATCTTGTCCTGGGATCCAGAGATATCTTGTGGAGTCCATGGATAGATTTCAGGGATTCTATGAACTTGGATGAGAAAAATTATATATGTATTTTTATTATAATTATTTTTCTTTGTAAAGCTATATATTTTATTTTATGCATTTTAAAACATCCTTCTGAGAAGGGCTCCATAGACTTCACCAGACTGATAAAGGGGTCTGTAGATAGATTTCAGGAGATCTGTGAACTTGGACAGGAAAAAAAAGCCTTTATTTTCATCAACATCTACACTGAAAAGTAGTATTTCATTTAATTATTTAGAAACATTATTCTAAGAAAGTTGCATAGCAGATAATTTTAATCTGAAATCTGTGAAATACATACATATATGTGTTATATATGTATATATATAAAACACATACACATACACATATATATATATACATACACATACACATACACATACATATGTATGTATGTATGTATGTATTTCAATATAGGCCAATGTAGATTTCCTTTCTAATCTAAAAGGAAGGAAGAGAGGAAAAAAGGAAGGGAAGGAGGAGGAAAGAAGGAAAAAGAGAAGAAAGGAAAGAAAGAAAGAAGGAAGGAGCTATAAACAATGATGCTAATGAGATTAGGTTGCCTCTATATGTAAAACTGTGTGGAATAGACCTATGTGGTCTCTATGACAGTTTCAAAGTTAATTTTAAAAAAAGTATGCATATTGCTCATTTAAATTGTGTTACATTATACTTTTTAGACCTGACAAGCCAGAAGACCCCAAAATACAGAAGAGACAACTGGGACAACTGGGCTGGTGGTATAGGTGAGGTAGAGAATTAGGTAGAAACATTTAGCTCAGGAACTTCTGATAAAGAAATGAAATATACACAGTTCTGTAACTTAATTTGCTGTGACTGAGTTTCAAGGTCAGAACATGTTCTACCTTTGCCAAACATGCACCTGGAAATAATTAAAAGATTTTTCAATTTGGAAATAATTGGCTATTTTAATACTCACTATTTAGATGAAGGATGAACATAAGGGATTTTATAACATCTTCAGGCCGGAAGAAGTCAGAATCTCTCTAGTTTTAACCTCTGCCTCTAAGAAGGACTCACATAAAGCAGCCTGAATCAGTGAGAATCAATCCTTATTGTTAAGGCTTCTGGCAAAGGGATTACCCATCATCCTTCCCTTTCCCCTTCTGGTTTTTTGACAGCACTGTCCATGGCTAGCATTGAAATTTGAAAAGTTAAGGACATGGTTGTTAAAGTATCTTTCCCACATTCAAAATCTGAAATGAATTTCTCCATTGTCAGGTTGATGGAGATTGATTTAAAATGTGGGGGTGCTATCAGTCTCTTGCATGACCTATGATGGACAATGTTTTTGCATTCTAAATTTGGTTTAAAAACTGCTCCAGACACACAGAGGTAAAGGGAGATGGAAAAGTTGATGAATTTGTCTTCATTGTCTTTCCTTCCTTCCTTCCTTCCTTCCTTCCTTCCTTCCTTCCTTCCTTCCTTCCTTCCTTCCTTCCTTCCTTCCTTCTTAGGAAATCAAGGTTATGTAACTTGCCTAGGTCACACAGCTAGTATCTGAGGCCAGATTTGTATCCAGGTTCTCCTTGCCTCCTCCTTCATTCCTCTTAGGCTCTTCTGCTCCTGATTCTCTGACCTTCTTTCTCCACTATGTCCTAGAAGTCTTCTCTGGAAGATCTAACACAAAGGGCTCTTCCTCTGATTGTTCAATTCCTCCCATGACCTCCATTTTAAGGAAAGGCTCAGACCAGCGATGTTCACTTTTTCATTCCTGACTTCACCATGCACTCCTTAATATTTTCTGTCCCTACCTCTCCTCCCCCAACATTTTCACTTTCCTTTTGTATGTTATTATTAGAAATAATAATGTTGGGGCAAATTGAAGGGCTTGGAATATGATATTCTAGAGATCAAAGGAGCTGGGATTAAAACCAGGAATCATCTACCCAGCAAAACTGAGTATCATATTTTAGGGGAAAATATGGTCATTCAGTGGAATAGAGGACTTTCAAGTATTTTTGAAGAAAAAAACAGAGTTGAAGAGAAAATTTGACATTCAGATACAAGAAGCAAGAGATGCATGAGAAGGTAAACAGGGAAAAGAAATCTTAAGGAACTTATCAAAATTGAACTATTTACATTCCTACATGGACAAATGGTAATTGTAACTGATGAAACTTTTCTCAGTATGAAAATAGTTGTAGGGAATATAAATATAAATATAAATATATATATATATATATATATATATATATACATATGTGTGTGTGTCTACGAGGGTATATGGACATATGAATGCATATGTGAATGTTTGTATATATGTTTACAAGTATACATAGACAGAGGGCACAGGACCAGTTTAATAGGAAGGGATGATACTTAAAAGGTGAAATTAAAAGGTGAGAGAGGAATATAATGAGAAGAGATGGGGAGAGACAGAATGGGGTAAATTATCTCATATAGAATAGGCAAGGGAAAATGGTTACAATGGAGGGGAAGAACAGAAAGGCAAAAAGGCAAAATCTTATTCTCATTGAATTTGGCTCAGGGAGAGAATGAAATACATACTAAATAGGATATCTCACCCTACAGGAGAGTAGAGGGGAAAGGCATGAGAGGGGGGATGATGGAAGAGAGGGGAGGCTGGGGGAGGGTGAGGAAAGTTGGAAGCAGCCACTTTTGAAAAAGGGACAGGATCAAAGTAGAGAATAGAATAAGTGGGAGGTGGGATAGGAGGGAGGGAAATATAGTCAGTCTTTTACAATATATCTACTGTGGTGATGCTTTGCATAGCTATACATGTACAACCTATATTGAATTGTTTATCTTCCCAGTAAAGGTAGGTGACAAGAGAGGAAGGGAATGAATCTGAAATTCAAAGTTTTAAAATCAAATGTTTAGAATATGCACACACACATATATACTATTATTAATACTATTTTACGTGTAATTGGGAAATAAAAGATATACAGGCACTGTGGCATAGAGATCCACCATGCCCTACTGGAAAAGTCAGAGGTGGTATGGGAGAAGATATGGGAGAGAGCAGATTGGAGGAGGGGATATCCTGTGGGACCCCTGTTTTGGGGCGGTGGGTAGGGGAAAATGGGGGAAAATTTTGTAACTCAAAATATGGTGGAAATGAATGATGTAAACCATAAGTTAATAAAGCATTTGAAAAAAAAAGAAATAATAATGTAAACTCTTCCAGGGCAGGGTCTACCTTTTAATTTGTTTCCCTAGCATTTAGCATAGTTTATGGTACATATTAAGTGTTAAATAAATGTTTGTTGATTTAACTTGACAGAAGTCCAAGCTTCATTCCACAATGTCTCCCTTCCCTTTCAGTCATACAGAATAAGGTTGTGGCTTGATAGACTGTCCTTGGCAATGAGCTAGACTAAAATTTTTACCACTACCCCCAGTCAATTTAGTGATAAACTGCTCCCTACTTAAGCTGGCACTCTGACAATAGACACAATTGATTGCTAGGTTTACCCTTGAGGTTCTCCGTCTTTGGAATTATTAGTCAGACCCTTGTTGTTCAGTCATTTTCAGTCATGTTTTACTCTTTTTGTCTCCATTTGGGGTTTTCTTGCCAAAGATACTGGAGTGGCTTGCCATTTCCTTCTCCAGCTTATTTTACAGTTGAAGCAAACAGGCTTAAATGACTTGCCTAAGGTCACAGCTAGTAAAATGTCTGAGGCTAGATTTGAACTCAAGAAGAGGAGTCTTCCTGATTCCAAGTCCAGCACTATATTCATTGTACTACTTAGTTATCAAATAGGACTCTAAGCCCCAATAATACAATACATGTTAAAGCTGGAAGAAACTAGATGCATCCTCAGAGTTGTTGTGTTTGTCCTTCTTTTCTTGAAGAAGACCAAGACACCAGGGAGGTGATGCCATGACATGCAAATGAATCAGATTTGAGTGAGGGAGTGCTCTTCAAGGTCACTGGTGTCACTTTCTCCTTCAGAGCCATCTGGGTCAAGTGGTCAGATATTAATTTCAGATTGTAAGCTTTCTGTGGACTATATTCTCATTGAAAATCCTATTATGCAGAGAAATATAGCTCCACGTTTCTTCAATGTATTTCTGCCCATTTTTCTGCCCCAAATCACCTCAATGCCAAAGTGAGGCATTAAGGTACGACTTTAATGGGGCGTTTCCAGAACTGATTTCCCTTTTTTAGTTAAAATTTTCAATGAACAAAATGGATTTTCTTTCCCTCCCACCACTCCCCAAAGGGGAAAACAAACAAACAAACACGTACAAATGGAAATTCCCACATTGGCCATATCAAAAAAATGGCTTCTAAATCCTGAATCTATCACTGGTCTCTTAGGAAATGGTAGCATGCTTTATTCTGTTTTTTTTTCCTTTGGAATCATAGTTGGTCATTGTTATTGACTAGATTTCTTAAGTTTCTCAGAGTTGTTAGTCTTTATTTTTTACAACATTTATTTATTACAACATTGTTGTAATAGTATAAATTATTCTCCTAGTTTTGCTCACTTTATATTGTATCAGTTCATAAAGATTTTCCCAGATTCCACTGAAACTATCCCTTCATCATTTCTTAAAGTATAATAGTATTCCATTATATCATAATCCATTATTTGAATAATCTACATATACCATATATACATTGTATCCTATCCTTTCTTAGCCACTTCTGTTCCCTCTTTCTATCCCCCATTAAGGTGAGCATCCCCATAATACTATTGGATGTCATAAAATGATCTCCTTCCTTCTCCATCCCTCCCTAGCGAAGTTCATCATTTCTATTTCAATTTCTTTGGGCTTTTGTGAAGCAATTGGCTAATAATAATAGTAACTAAGGAATGTATGAGAGGCAGCCTTAAGTAAAGGATATAGAACTGACCTCAGAGTTGGGAAGAGTTATATTCAAAGCTTTCCTTTGACATATTGAGTGTGTGGCCCTGGATAAGTCATTTAATGTGCCAGGTCCCCTTTGCAATCTCTAAGAGTATGTGCTGCAGAGTAGGCACAAGTACAAGGAGCATCCTCCTCACCAAAGATTTTCCTATACCCATAAAATCCCAGATCCACTCTACAAAAAGTCAGAGAATATGATGGAGAAGGTCATGTACAGAAGACATATCATTTAATGCTGGATTTTGATTCTGAGGATATCTGTCAAGGCTAGGTTCCATTTCTTACTTTTATAGTAAGTGAGTAAGTAGTGACCACAGTTATTTTACCTCCCTGAGTCTCAATTTCCTTTTCTGCCAAATGAAGAATTTCTACTAGTTTATATCTAAATCGCTTCCTATTTCTAAATTTATGATCAGATATTATATCCCTTTGGTGTTTATAATGAATTTTGTAAACATCTCATTTGATTTTACAACAAATCTGTGAGATATGGATAAGCTAATTCTTATTAATTTATTAAATGTTATTTCCCCACCTGGGGCATTTATTCCTTCATTTAAGCAATTATTGTGTACTTGTTAGATTCATAAAAGTGCTTAAGAATGGTACAATGATCAATAACACATAGTCTTGGTCCTCAGGGAACTTTTAGTTTAGAGCTGCAATGCCTTAAACCAAAGGAATGAACTTTTATCATAAAAACTTGAATGATAAAGTAGATGGGTGGGTGAGAGGGGCTGAGGAGGGGAAGGGGGCCTCTGCTTAGTGACCCTTAAATCATAATGTTGAGTTGATTGCCAACCCTATGTATGTTCTTGCTGTTCAGTCATGTCCTACTCTTTGTGATCTTGTGGCCCACAGCACTCCAATACTGTCCCTGGGGTTTTCTTGGAAAAGATACTAGAAGGGTTTGCCATTTCCTTCTCCAGTGAATTAAAGCAAACAGATGTTAACTGCTTTGCTCAGGGTCACACAGCTCATAAGAATCTGAAGCCTAATTTAAACTCAGGTCTTTCTGATTCCAGGTCCAGTGCTCTCTCCACTAAACCACCGGGTGTTTCAAAAATCTGAATGCAAACTTCACTAAGTAAGGCTTTTGGAATACTCTGTATCTTTTGGAGAAGGCAGAGGTGGGTCCAAACCTGAGATTTCATAATTGTAGGGAAGACGCAGTAAGGGAATTTCTTTCTTAAATGCAATCAACAATTGCTTAGCACCTTAGAGTTTCCTGAGGACCCGAGAGCTTAGAAGATTTGTATAGGTCTACACAACAGGTATGTATCAGATGTGAAACGTTTACCTTCTTCCTGCCTGAGACCAGGTCTCCTGTCCTATTACAGTTTCTCTTAACCAAGTTTTGCTGTCCACTTCTCTCCCCCACCCAAACACACACACACACACACACACACACACACACACACACACACACCCACTACCATCATCACCATCACCACCAACAAAAAGAAAATAAAACAAAAAAAAATGAAATATTTCTCAGGAGAAATTTACCTCAAATTAAATGTAAATGAATTATAGTGCATGATGGGAAATACGGTTATTGGTGAGTTTGTCTTCCACTTTGTAACATTTTGGCCAATAGAGGGAATCCTTTGGGCTGGAGGTTCAGGGAGAATGAGCAACAAGATGTTTATTTTGCTTTTTTCCCAATACAGCCTGGGTAGCTCTGAAATGGTAGCCTTGGAAGCCAGTTGGAATAGACAGAAGAGGGGATTTATGAGAAAAGTGAAAGGGCGTATGTAGAGAGGACATTCCAAATTCAGCTGCATTACCCCGGGCAGGAAAATACTGGGAAAAATTATAATTCCTCTGATTTGATAGGCGTTTCAAGGAGAAAATAGCCTGCATAAAGCTTCCAATCTGAAGATTCTTCCCTTCTGGTTCAGATTACTATGGGGATGCATCTGGTTTCTGCCAAGCATATGTGTCGGGCTTAATGACCCTTGATTTTTCTTCATATCTCACTTTCAATTTGCTTTCCAATTTGCAGTGTTTTAGGTAATGGAACTTTTTGCAGGATCAGTTCATTTAACTCTTTGGTGGCTCTGAGATATTCAACCTCTGGGGGTCCTTACCAAGGTGAAAGGGCAACTGACTTGGCCTCCTTGAGTCCTGACAACAGAACAGCTGCCTGGAGTCAGCTCCCCACAACGGTTTTGTTCTGGCAACTCTTTTGCTTCCAGGATTCCATGAGGAGGAGGAGTTGGAATTTTTCCTGAGCCACCCCATGACAAAGGATCAAATCTGGTAACTTAGCAGGGAGCAGAAAGCAAGCTGAGAGTGAGGCCTATTCGAGCCAAGCGGACAGAGAGAACAGGAAGAGGACTTAAAAACAATAATGAAGTTGGCTCATTTGCAATGACTGGTTCAAAAGAAAAAAAAACTAACATAAAAAGGAAAAAATGATTTTGTCAAATCTGTATTAAAAAGCAAAAATACCTCAAGTCAATGCATAAAATTCCTTTGAATTATAGGTCCAACAGAAAACTCAGTGACCGGGTATATATTGTTATTGATTTTTTTAGCAATCTTAGTTCTCAGAACACAAAAGGAACTTACCTCATGGTTGTTGAAGATGAATAAGTTATCAAAGTTAAGAAGCTTTCCATCTCTCCATCCATATCTTTATTGTAGTCACAAAAATAAAGCCTGATTCATAGTCCTAGGGACTTGGAGAGCAGGGTATTTATGTGTGTGTGTGTGTGTGTGTGTGTGTGTGTGGTGTATGTGTATGTAGTATATGTGGTGTGTGTGGTATGTGTATGGTATATGTAGTGTGTGGTGTGTGTGTGGTATATGTGCATATTGTGTGTGTGTGTGGTATGTATGTGGTGTTTATGTATGTAGTGTGTGGTGTGTGTGTGTATGTGTGTGTGGTGTATATGTGTGTGGTTTATGTGGTATGTGGTGTGGTGTGGCATGTGTGTGTGTGTGTTTGTGTGTGTTTGCCTGCTGGAGGAACTCTGAGAATGTTTGTTATAGTTACTGAGTCTCTGGGATAGAGAACAGAATAAGGAGATGGAAGGACCTGAGAAAATTAAGAAATGGGAAGAGGAATCAAAGTAAAATTTTTTTAGGGGTTAACCAAGTTTGTACTGGAGTCAGCTCAAACTGACTCAATTGTGAATTTTTCAGTGTGAATATTTGCACCCTGGAAATTACAATCAGGGTTTGATTTTTTTTGTTGATGGTCTATATTTAAGAAAATGTTAGTAATGCTTATTAAACTAAAATGTATCATGCATACATTTTCCACCTAGAAATGGTCGTTACACATTTACAAGAGTACCCTGGGGGTAGCACATATGACATTAAAACTGGTAATCAAGTTGTGACCTGTTTTATGACTAAGGGCTTTCCCTAACTCTGTTTGGCATTCAAAACCCTTGCTCCCTGTTATTTTTCCAGCCTCCTTATGCCTTATTCACCAATATGTACTCTTCAGTTTGGTGACACTGGCATTCTGGATGCTCCATGAACAAGACACTCCATTTCTAGTTTCAGGGAAGTTTCTATGGCTGTCCACATACCTGGAATGCTCTCTGTCCTTCACTCCACTTACTGACCTCCTTGCATTCCTTTAAGCCCCAACCAAAATCCTGGCTTTTATAGGAGATTTCCAACCTCTTTTAATTCTAGTGACTTCCCTCTGTTAATTATTTCCTATTTATCCGGTATGTAAATTACTTCACATATACTCATTTGTATATTGTCTCCCTTATTAGAATGTAAGCTCCTTGAGGGTAGAGCCTGTCTTTTGTCTCTTTTTGCATAACCAGTGCTTAGCCCTGTGCCCAGCACACAGTAGGCACTTAATAAATGCCTATTGATTGAGAGATAGCTAATCACCAGGTTGGTCCCTTGAGTGATGGATTATTTGGTGACAACTCTCAAAGACCTTTTACTTAAGTGAGGGAGGAGTTTGGTATCTGCATTGATAAAGGGAATATTCATACCTCAAAATCATAGATCCTTAAAATATTGATACAATGGTTTTACAAAATTAATTTTACAAGACTGCTTTGGTGGCAGGATCATCAAGCAAATGGCAACCTTTCTGCACCTATTTTCATATCTGAGAAATCCTGTCTACCTGTGGTGAGAGATCTGTTATGAGTATTGAGTGAGAAGCAGTGAAATAGAGTAGATAGAATGTTGGACTCGAAGTCATGAAGAACTCATTTCAGTCTTACCACTGATATTTACTAGTTCTGTGAGCAAGTCACTTAATTTCTCTAGGCCTGAATTTTCTCATCTATAGAATAAGAAAAATAATTCTTTTTTTTTTTTTTTGGCAGGGCAATTGGGGTTAAGTAACTCGCCCAAGGTCACACAGCTAAGTTTTTGTTTATGTGTGCATTAAGTGTCTGAGGCCAGATCCGAACTCAGGTCCTTCTGACTCCAGGGCTGATGCTCTATTCACTGCGCCACCTAGCCACCCCAGAAAAATAATTCTTGTAGCACCTATCTGATAAGGTTGTTGCAAGGGCTGAATGAGATAATGTCTGTAAAATGAGTTTTAAACTAAAAAGCTAGGTAAATATCATCATCATCATCATCATCAAAGTAACTATGAAGGTCCTTTGATATGAATGTAAATGTGGCATGGTATTATGAATTTCTGCTTCTTTCAAGAAGCCTATGTTTTCTATCATTTTTGAGACCTAAATAATTATAAGCTATCCGACTTGTATATTCCTTAGTGTCAATCTTTAAACCAGTCCATGTCCATCAGTGAACCAGTCAAAATTGTCCTTGTGTTTACATTATAGCTCTTGGCCTTATGATTTATTCATGTTGTTGATGATGACTTTTTTTCATTAAGGGCCCAGCACGCAGTCTTGGAACATGAGGACAAATACAACCCCAATTTAAGTCTTTGCCAGTGTGATATTTTGTTTTAGCTGATGTTACAAAATGGAGAAGCACGAACCTTTGGCAGGAAAGTACAAACAAAGAAGGAAACTGAAGATTAGCACAATAATCATCTCAGTAATGAGGGACATTTCATATGCTCTCCTTAGAAACTCAAAATTGAGTCCTTGGGACTCAGAATTTGGTGACAATTCAGATCATGTTTCTCCTAGACAATGGTTATATGTCCAGTGAGTTTCTATTCTAAAAATAGGTGACAATGGTTATATGTCCAATGAGTTTCTATTCTAAAAGTAGTCTATGTGGTCAAAAGAACCTGACCTGACCCGATAAGAGGCAGTGTGTGTGGGGGAGAAAGTGCTAGACCTGGAAATAGGAAGAACTGAATTCAAATTATGCCTCAGATACTTAGCTATGTCACCTCAGAGCTTAGCCCTCAGACCTTTGTCTCAATTTCCTTACCTGTTCAATGGGGTAACAATACTGCCTAGCTCGTAGGATTGTTGTGAAGATCACAAGAAAAGAAATCCATGTATCCAACTTTATAAACTTGGAAACATTTTGTAAATGTTGTTCTATGGCAGTTTTCAGTCATGTCCCTTTTGGAGTTTTCTTGGCAGAGATACTAGAGTGGTTTGCCATTTTTTTCTCTAGACCATTTTATAGCTTAAGAAACTGAGGCAAGCAGGGTTAAATGACTTGCCCTGGGTCACACAGCTAGTAAATCTCTGAGACTAGATTCAAACTCAGGAAGATGAGTCTCCCTGACTACAGATATATTTTTCTATCCACTGTACCACCTAGCTGTCCATAAAAATGTTAGCTATTATTATTATAGGTTCATATCATATTCACCTATGTTTTTATTATAACTACTACTAGCCTGTCAAAGCTGCCAAGGGGTATTTTCCCTAAGTGTACACTAAAGAAAGATGGTTCCCTTGCAACAATGAGGACCCAGCCCTGCTGCTCTGGAAGAGGTCTGGTTAAGACATTAAATGAACTTATTGGCTGGCTAGGTATGGCTTTCTGAAGTTGTTAGGGAATACTCTCCTGGCTGCCCTGTAAGCATCCACATTAAGAATTGGAAGGACTCATTGGGATAGTGCTGTGTGAACTCATCTTCACACAGCTAAACATTGATCTGGCCTAAAAGGAGAGAATTAAATTGAACACGGCACAAGCCTTTCCCATGAATCATTTAGACAGTGGTTACAGGAAACCAGGGGCCTACCAGAAGCCTTTTCTGGCACTAATTGTGTTTAGTCAAGTCACCATACTCCATATAGTGGTATCAGGTAGCAGCTGCAAAAGGCAAGGAAATTCTGATGGCTCACAGAGCCCCTGCCTGGTATGAGAAATATCTCTCTGGAATGGCTTATGACCACAGCCCTGAGTCACGAAAAGCTTCCGAGCAGGTGGAACTCACAAAGTATCCAGACCTGCCAGTTAGCAAAAGTCAGAAAAACATCTTTGGTTGTTCATTAGATTGTTTTAAGAAGCTTCACAGAGCTGATGTTTCTATCTATCCACTTATTTATTTATTTAAAAATAAATTTTATTGATATTTTTGTTTTTATGTCACCTATATTTCTTAACACATTCCTCCCTGCCCCAGCCAACCTTTTATGCTAGATAAGAAAAAAGAAGAAAAAGGTGTTCAGCCAAGCTAACCAAAGTATTGGAAAAGACTGATCTATTAGTTAATGTTCCATAGTTGTGGTCTCTTACCTTGGCAAAGGAGCAAGGTTGAGGAGGTGGGGAAAGGTATCTTCTCAGATCTTTTCTTTGTGACCAAGTTTAATTGTTATAATTTGACAGTGTTCCATTGTAATTATTTTGTTGTTTCTGTCTCCATTCATTCTGTTGTAGTCTTTGTCTGTAGTCATGCATTTCTGTTGGTTGTTTATTTATTTATTTTTGGATCTTCATGTTTTCCTTTGTATTTGTTTGTGTAAGTCTCTCTGTACATACTGGTGACTGGTCTTACTCTTCAAGAGTGAGGAAAGTGACATCTCCCCTTCAAAGTTACTCGAGTACTTTTTTTTTCTTTTTGGACGGCAATTGGGATTAAGTAACTTGCCCAAGGTCACACGGCTAGGTTATTTTTGTTTGTTTGTTTGTGTGTGTTGAGTGTCTGAGGCTGGATCCGAACTCAGGTCCTTCTGACTCCAGGGCCAATGCTCTACTCACTGTGCCACCTAGCCGCCCCACTCGAGTACCTTTTAAGGGTTGACAGGATCTTTCTCTAATGCCATTGACCAAAGCTCCCGTTTCAATGTTTCCCCCTTGCTGTTAAATGCCAATGATTAACACTTCAGTTTCATGTTATCATTTAACATCAGATAACTTTTAAAAAGGGATTCTTAATGCAAAAATATAGCAATAAGAAAAGTTGTAGACATTTACCCATAACACCTGGAGGTGCACTCTTCTCTATACCACCTTGGTCTTTAAGGAGAGAGGGCTCAGATCTAATGCAGTTCTTAACACAGCATCTGCTGCAACAAATTCACTTCTAATCTAATCTTAAATATGTATTAATTGTCCACATACCCAACATGCCAAATATTTATCAAATATTTGCTGCAAAATTTTTCTCAGTTAACTTTCCCCTTGCTTATCCTAATTTTGCTCAGGCAAAAACTTTTGCTTTTTTTGCATGTAATCAAAATTACATATTTTTATCTTTTACAATAACATCTACTCATTGTTTGCTTAAAATTTCACCCAGCCATAGCTGTGAAGGGTATATAATTTGTTTCTTTTCTAATTTTTAATAGTATGATTTTTAATATTCAGATCATGTGTTCATTTTGAATTTATTACAGCATATGGTACAAGATGTTTGTCTAATCTTAATTTTGGCCAGATTGCTTTCTGGTTTTTGTAGCAATTTTTGTCAATTAGGGAGCTCTTTCCCAGATAATTGATGTTTTGGGGTTTATCAGGAGCAGGGTTTTTGAGTTCAATTATTTCTAATCTTTTTTATAATCATATTCATTTCTACTTTTTCTTTAATATTTTATAGTGTATTTTGATTCATATGCTACAAATTCCCAATAATTTCTCTGATACAGTATTATACCTTTTAACAGAAAAAAAAAACACCCTCAAAACAAAAGTTAGGCAAACCATCTGATAATGACTATGACTAGAAAAATAAGTAACATTCCATACCATCTCTTTATTAAGAGGGACAGTGATAATGGTAATTGACATTTATATAGCATTTTAATGTTTTCAAGGCATGGTGCATATGTTATTATAATTTCTGATATAATTTCTTATAACATCCTTATAGAGTAAGTATTATGGGTGTTATTATCCTGTTCGAAAATAAGGACACAATTTTGCTGGTAGTCTTTATAATTCATTTTAAAGGAATAAGCCTATCATAGTTATTTTCCATAGTACCTTTTTTAAAAAAAAATACTGTGTATCTCAGTATGTACTATATGGAAGTAGGAATGCTAGTCACGAAGACTGTCAGGAAGAGCAGCTGGACCAAATCAAGTACATACAGAAGAAGTTTTTATTGAAGGTGTCAAAGTTTTGAAAGCAATGAAGAACTGATTATCAAGATATCTGAAAAAGGAGCAAAAAAGCCCAAATGGCTGCTTTAAAAACTGATATTATTATACACAAAATAATATTGAGAGGGTCTCAGTAACTACTGATCTAAATTTACCTCTCATTTCTAAAAAATCTTTGTGAAGATGGTCTACATATGTATCAAAAGCATCCTTTATGAAATAAATATATGAGAAAGGGACAGGCAGATTTCTGTAAATGATTTTCTATAGCAAATCATCATCTATGCCACCTAGGTGGTACAGTAGACAAACTGCCAGGCTTAGAGTGAGAAGGATCAAAGTTTGAATACTGTTTCAGACTCACACTAGCTATTTGACCCTGGGAAAGTCACTTAACTGCTCTCAGTCTCAGTTTCTTTATCTGTTAAATAGGGATAATGATAGTATCTAGTTAACAGTTGTGAGGATCAAAGAAGATGACATGTGAAAAAGTTAAATACTATAGCAATGTTAGCTATTGTTAACTATAATCACTGAATTGACTGAAAGATATAGAGAACATAGCTTTCCATTCTGATTGTTGAATCTGAAACAACATTTGCCTTGGTGAATAAATGACTGAAAAATTATTGACAAATGCTTTTGAATATATTAAATGTATCTGTTTTGTTTAATGTAATTTATTGTATGCAAAACATCAAAGATAAAAGTAGAAAAATAAGCCAGAATTCACATTCTAATGGGGGAATCAAAATATATAGGAGGTTTCAACTACAAGTCAAATCAAAAGGCTCAGTTGTCCTTAAGGTATAGTGAAAAGCAAATTATTAATTCACCTTCTTTAATGACATTTCCATTGATAAAGGTGTATCCATTTCTATTGTTGAACAATTTAACAGTATCAAGAAATTTTGTGATGAGCACTTTCTTTTCTGACTCTTTGGAGACTATGGCTATGGAGGAGAGGTGGGGGAAGGCCTACCCTGGTAGACAGATGGCTTTGGTGTAAGGTGGAACCCTTCTCCACAAGGGTTGATCTCCTGCTGATGGCTGTGGAAACTGAGTTGGAAACAGGATTGGTACTTGGGAAAGGAGGGAAGCATTGCTTTTTCCAGCACTCTTGGTAGATCAAAATATAACCTGGAATACTTTCCTCTAAGAAGGCATCTCTGATGTATATGTTAAGGTCATACATGATCTCTTGATAGATATGACTATGGAAGAAACTTTGGCTAATGGTACACTGATTATCAATATCAAAGACAGCATAAAACAGAGGAATTTTTATTTTATTTTACTTTTGAAAAAAGACACATCATTATTATCAAAGATGTTCTAGAGAGTCCAAACTAAAGAGGAGTTCTCTGTACATCAGGGATTCTGAATCTGAGGTGTGTGGACTTAAAAAAAAATTAAAACCCTCTACTTTAATATAATTGGTTTCCTTTGCAATTCTATGTATTTTATTTTATGCATTAAAAACATAATTCTGAGAAAATATCCATAGGTTTCAACAGACTGCCCAAGGGGTCCAGAACACATAAAAAAAATCATAACTCTTGCTATGGGTAGTAAGATCCTTTGGTCATTCCTATTTGGAGATGGCATGGTGTTGTCTGAGAATACTACAATGTATCCTCATTGATAACCACAACTATTCAAGAGCGATCAGCCTAAAAATTCAGGAAGGAGAAAAAATAGATAAAGAATGTTTATTATCTAGACTAATGACATGCAGTTGGGTAGACAGCCTATTGATTTAATTCATCAGTATGTACATCTTGGATAGGCACTACAGATGGATAATGAACTTGGTCCAGAACTGAGTAGGAGAAAAAGGATAGACTGAATTTCATTTAGGAAATTGTGTGCTGTTTTCAATGATCCAATATTGCCCAAGGCAAAAGCCCATATTTTTAACACTATAAATTGTAGAACAACGAAATTTCCAAAATATCAAAATGGTAGGTGACCTAAAGGGCAATGGAAAGACACATGGTGGGTGTGAGTAGGCTTCAGTATGCTAACCAACAATGTTTCATGGGTAAGACATGATATAAAATAAATCATCTAAGAAATGTAGGATTGGAAAAGGAGGTGGTTCAATCATATAACAAGAGAAGGGAATTAGTAATGTAGAGATTGCTCAAGGGATGCTCTATACTCACAAAAGGTTAAAGACACTGAGGAATGTCTCTGGTATGATGGGTAAATCCTCCATGAGGGATTTATGGGAAAATATGGACAAGAACCACAGGGAACAAGGAGGCATGGAGGAATTACAATCTGCCCTGCTAGAGGAAATATTCACATTCATGAAATCATGAAATGATTGAAAAATGAAGTGTGTCTATATACAGATACACACACATGTGCAAGTGCAGAGCTCTGGGAGCTGACCCCAGGCCTATGTGAGCCAGAGGTTTTAGACCCAGGGTGGGCCTGACCAGCCACCAGGTGGAGGGACTCCAGAACACCAGCAGCTATGGCTGTTTCCAGAATTATCGACACATAGATGCCAAGGACAAAGTAAGAGGTCAGTGCAGTGTGAACTTTGGGACCAGCATTTGGGAGCTGGCTTTTGCCCCCAGAGTGAGAAGCTGCTGAGATGCCAAGGCACAGCTGCCACCATGTTGCAGCTTCAGCTCCTGGCATGCAGACTGTAGGGGGGCCAAGTGGCCAGTCTGAGCATTAATCACTCTTGATTTAACCTGCTTGGATCTGGATTGTGGTCTAGGGTGGAAGTTCTGGGGTGTGTGACCAGCTTGCCATAATGTGTGGAGGCTTCAGAGAGGGCACCCAACTAATACCTTCAGCAGCTGAGGAAACCCCAGCGTTTGGGAAAGAAGCTCCCCTGTCTGGTGGCAGAGCCCTACTATGGCAAAAAGCCCAAAAGTCAAGTAATTGAGTGGCAACATGACCAGACAAAGGAAGCAAAACAAACAGAAGAATCTGACATCAGACTCCTATTTTGGGGACAAAAAGGATCAAAGCATGGAACAGGAGGAACACAGTGAAGTCAGAACTCCTGTACCAAAAGCTTCAAAGGAAAATATGAGGTGGTTATGGGCCATAGAGGACCTTAAGAAGCAGATAAGAGAAGTGGAGGAAATATTGGGAAGAGAAATGAAAACTATGCAAGAAAATTAAGATATGAGAGTCAACAGCCTGACTGAGGAAAATAACACCTTAAAAATAGACTAACTCAAATGGCAAAAGAGGCTCAAAAAGGCAATGAGGAGAAGAATGCCTTGAAAAGCCAAATTTGCGAGATGGAAAAAGAATCTCAAAAGCTCATTGAGTAGAATCATTGGAGCAAATGGCAGCTAGTGACTTTAAGAGAAATCAAGATGCTCTTAAGCAGATCTAAACAAATGAAAGAATAGAAGGCAATGTGAAATATCTCATGGGAAAAACCACTGACCTGGAAAATAGATCCAGGAGAAATAATTTAAAAATTATTGGACTTCCTGAAAGCCACGATCAAAGAAAGAACCTAGAAATCATCCTCCAAGAAATTCTCAAGGAAAACTGCCCTGATGTTTTAGAACCAGAGGGCAAAATAGAGGTTGAAAGAATCCACAGATAACCTCCTGAAAAAGATCCCAAAAAGAAAACTCCCAGGAATATTATAGCCAGGTTCCAGAATCCCCAGATCAAGGAGAAAATACTCCAAGCAGCCAGGAAGAAACAATTTCAATATTGTGGAAACACAATCAGGATAACACAATATTTGGCAGCTTCCACACTGAGGGATTGAAGGGCTTGGAATATGATGTTTTAGAGATCAAAGGAGCTGGGATTAAAACCAGGAATCACCTACCCAGCAAAACTGAGTATCATGTTTCAGGGGGAAATATGGTCATTCAGTGGAATAGAGGACTTTCAAGTATTTTTGAAGAAAAAACCAGAATTGAATAGAAAATTTGACATTCAGATACAAGAAGCAAGAGATGCATGAGAAGGTAAACAGGGAAAAGAAATCATAAGAGGCTTATCAAAGTTGAACTATTTACATTCCTACATGTAACTGATGAAACTTTTCTCAGTATCAAAATAGTTGAAGGGAATATATATATTCTTTATCAGAATGTATATAGGTGTATGAATACATATGTGAATGTGTATATGTATTTGCAGGTACACATAGAGGGCACAGGACCAGTTTAATAGGAAGGGATGATACTTAAAAGGTGAAATTAAGAGGTGAAGGAAGAATATAATGAGAGGAGATGGGGAGAGACAGAATGGGGTAAACTATCTCATATAGAATAGGCAAGGGAAAATGGTTACAATGGAGGGGAAGAACTGGAAGATATAAGGGAATGTGTCAGCTTTATACTCATTGAATTTGGCTCAGGGAGGGAATGACATACACAATAAATAGGGTATCTCACCCTACAGGAGAGTAGGGGGGCAGGGCATGAGAGGGGGGACAGGATCAAATAGGGAATCAACCAGGTGGGGGGTGGGATGGGTGGGAGGGAAATATAGCCAGTCTTTTCCAAGTAATATCTACTATAGTAATGTTTTGCATAGCTATACATGTACAACATATACTGAATTGCTTATCTTCCCAGAGGGAGTGGGTGACAAGGAAGAAAGGGAATGAATCTGGAATTCAAAGTTTTAAAATTAAATGTTTCAAATATATATAAACACGATTATTAATGCTATTTTGCATGAAATTGGGAGATAAGATGTGCAGGCATTGGGGCACAGAGATTCACCTTGCCCTAATGGAAAAGTCGAAGGAGGTATGGGAGAAGATATGGGAGAGAGCAGATTGGATGAGGGGATATCCTGTGGGACTGGTATTCTGGGGTTGTGGGTAGGGGAAAATGGGGGAAAATGGTAACTCAAAATCTGGCAGAAATAAATGATGTAAACCAGAAGTTAAAAGCATTTGGAAAAAAATAACATTCAAAATGACAGAGACCTTGAACCTCTTTATGTTTAATTGGTCCATATAGCTAAAAATGCATATTATATATAATATATATATTGTAATTATGTCATTATAATATATGAACAAGATAGAGACAAGAACTAGGAATGGATTGGGAGTATAATTCCATTGAAATAGGGAACACTCAGATGTGGAAACTTCTACTGATTCATGTTGACAGATTCCTCTGCAACTTATACATTTAAAGAATTGTCCAGAGAAACGAGAAGTTAAGTGACCTTTCCAGGACCATACAGGGTCCAGTCAGTGTGTGTCAGAGACAGTATTTAACCTAAGTCTTTCTGCCTCTAAGACCAGTTCTCTATCTACCAAGTCACAGCGTCCCTAGTATCAATACTGAATATCTATAGTATAATTATAATCATTCAGGTTTTCCCAAAAGTCTTAATGCAGTTTTAAAGCTTTAACACACACATCTATCTATCTATCTATCTATCTATCTATCTATCTATCTATCTATCTATCTAATCTTTCTATAGATAGATATATGTACATATACACATATATGCATAAATATACTCACATTTATCTATATCTATCTAATCTATCAAGAAAGAATTGATAGAGATATGGAGAGGGGGCTGTGTGTGACTTCATATATATACCTATATATATATATATATATATATACTTCATATATATGTAACTTCATATATATATATATACACTCTCTCTCTCTCTCTCTATATATATATATATATACTTCATATATATGTGACTTCATATATATATATATATATATATGCTCTCTCTCTCTCTCTATATATATATATACATATATTTGTATATTTTTATTGGCATCTTTATGAACCCAAATAACTTCTTTTTGACTTGTGGCAGGATTAGAAGCCTGGGAAAATATTCCTTCACTATGCAAATGCTAAAATCCATCCAGGCAAGTCAGGGTTATTGATGAATCCATAATGACCTGACATTCAGAGTGCTAATTAAAACACTCAGACAAGTTGCTTTCCATAGATATTCATGAATCATGGCAGAGCAAGGAAGCTGTTTTCTACTCAAGGTAGAATGGTGACTGTCACTACTGACTAGACTTGATTTGTAACTAGATGTGGGAGATGAATAGAACAAAAAGGTGGCTTGAAGAAAGTTATATGTTATTTCCTCTTTCCTTCCCTGCCTCCCTCTCCTCCCTCTTGTCTTCTTTCTCTCCTCCTCTTCTCTCTGTCTTTGTCTCTGTCTCTCTTTCTCCTTCCCCACTGTTTGTCTTTCTGTCTTTCTCTGTCTCTATCTCTCCTCTATCATTACTCACTAATTCTTCCAAGCCCCCCAAATAGAAGAAGCCCTCCTTTATAGCAAATAAAAACAGTTAAGAAAAACAAATCCACAGATTGCCCATATCCAAAATGACATGAATTGTATGTTTAAGAAATGGCTTAGGGGCATCTTAGTGGCACGGTGAATAGAACACCAGCCCTGCAGTCAGGAGGACCTGAGTTCAAATGTGACCTCAGACACTTAACCCTTATTAGTTGTATGACCTTGGGCAAGTCACTTAACTCCAATTTCCCTGCCTTCCTCCCTCCAAAAAAATTAAAAAGAAAAGAAATGATTTAGAAACTTCCTTAATGCACCTTCCATCCTTATAATATCCAGAGTTTATACCCTGATGGGGCGTGGGGTAGTCCTTGTCATTTCATCAACACCATTCCCAGGGCCATGAAGTATGTAGCTTTGCTGCAACTTGCTGGGAAATTACATTTCTAATCTATTAACAACACTCTGGAATTTGGAGCTCTTTTTGAACAAAAATATCTATGCAGCTACAAATCTAATAGATAGAAGGGTCAATGTCTGAAAAGTTATTTTATACCTACTTGTCTGTTTTGCTTCCTTCCCTTTCCCTCTAGAATGTAGGGACTTTTTCTTATTTGTCTTTGTATCCCCAGTTCCTGGCATGATGCTTAGCACACAGTAGGCACTCAAATGCTTGTGGAACTAAATTGAAAGATATCCTCTGTATGTGTGCTGTGGGAAATGATTTTGTCACAAATGGTTCTTTGCGCTCCATATGCAGAGGATGTTGTTGACAGTAATGACGTCCACTCATTTAATGGCCATATGACGGGGGATAGGGCACTTCACCTTTCTGGGCCTCAGTTTTATACCCATGCAATGAAATGATTGAATTAGCTGAGTTTTTCCAGAATGAAAATTCTATCAGTGAGCATGTTGTGGTGGGGAAAAAATCAAGCCTGCTGGGGGTTTGGAGCCAGAAAGACTGGATTTGAATTTTGGTTCTGCCACTTACTATGTGATCTTAGATAGTTTATTTCAACTTTTTAAGGCTTTGTTACTTCCAGTTCTAAATCCTTTCTTGTGATGATTTAAAAAAAATACAGTGTGTGTGTTTATGTGTCAAGCATTTGGGAAGGAACATTTTCATTTTTTCAAACCAATTCATTTTGATCCAATTCAACAGTATTTGTTAAGCCCCTACTCTGTGGCAGATGCTCTGTGCTGAGAGCAGAAGACATGGAAACATAGACAAAACAGAACCTGACACTGAAGGAACTGACATGGGAGGAAGGGAGAAATTGGGAATATCATATTCAGATAAGTGAATATGAAAGATACACAAAGTTGATACCAAAAAAGCCTTAGTAAATGGGGGAATTAGAAAAGATTCCTTGTAGGAGAAGCCATGAAATGGGGCTCCAATGCAAAGTTAGTAAGGAGAATGTTCCAGGCATGTTAGACAGCTTGTGCAAAGCAATCTAGGGAGGTGGGAGGTTGATAGTTATGTGTGGGGAACGTCAAGGAAGCTGATTTGGAACATGGGCTACGTGAGAGAAAATAATGTGTAATCGACCTGGAAACTGAGAAACTGGATCAGACTAAAGAGCTATATTTTAAAGGACTTTAGATGCCAAATAAAGAAATTTGTCTTTTATCTAAAATTCAATAGGGAGCTCCTGAGGCTTTTGGGGAGGGGAGTCCATGGTCATACCTGAAATATAGAAATCTCTCTTTGGTAGCTGTGTGAAGGATAGATAGGGGAGCAGAGATGAATTATGAAGCTATTCAAATAATTTAGGCAAGAAATTATTTAAGGGCCTGAATTAAGGTGGCCAGAAGAAAAGGGAGGCTGGGAGAGATTTTGTGGCAGTCAATGGGGATTGGCAAATTATCAAGTATGAGGGGTGAGACCAAGTTTAGGATTATATCAGTGTGCTTGGTAGATTCTCCCCACCAATCAGGCATCAGTACTTTGCTGTTTCCTGGGGATAGCTGGTGTGATTGCTGGGAGGGAGGCAGGAATATTTTATCAAGTTTCCATTGCAACTTGCATCAACAGCATGCATCACTAATTACCTGTTGGCAGTGGCTACAGAGAAGAGTCACCGTCCATAGGAGAAACTAAATTACCTCTTTAGGACATGTCCTAAATTTCCAACTGTGGAAGAAGTAATATGGTTCACTGATGTGTAATAGGAAAGAGGACACATTTTAACCATCAGTCAGTAGATGTCTGCTATTATGCTGGAGGAAATTTGCATTAGGACCACACAGGCCACTGGGGGAACATGCCCTGTCACATGCAAACACCAAAGAATGCCTCCCTTGGAAAAGCAACATGGTCCATCAGTTTAATGAGACCTGTGAACCATTTTTGCTGATATTTCACTCAATAAAACCCTTCATTTCTCTTTATCTAATCTGTCCACAGGCAATGACTCTGCATCAAGGGTTCCAACTCTTTTTAAATTTTGTTTTAATTAACTGTGTATTATTGCAAAGCAGTGTGTTCCACTCCCTGCTTTTGATTGAAAAAAAAAAAAAAAAGCCCAACTCTTTTCTCCTTATCTGCTTCCCTTTACTCTGGGAGACTTATACCAGGGAAAGGAGAGTGGACTAGGAATCTGAGCTCCTGAGTCCTAAACCACTCTGTGCCACCATAATTCACTGCCTTTCCTGTTGTGTTCTCACATTTTTTTTCTCCCCACCTATGAAATAGCCTAAAAACATACCTTCTTTCCAAAGGCTGTCATATTCCCCACTCAGGCTTTGGAATTTCCCTAATTCAACTTGCTTACCTTCAAAACAAAGCACTTTTGGGCATTGGGATATTGATTTATTTTTTATTTTTCCTGTTGGTCCTCCCCCTGGGGTGTGTGTGTGTGTGTGTGTGTGTGTGTGTGTGTGTGTGGTGTAAGTTAGACAGTTCAGGAAGATGGGGAAGCAGAAATAAGTGAACAGCTTGATTGTTTCACTGAAGAACAGATATTTTTCCCAGTTTAATTTTGCCCTAGACCATGTTCTCACTAATGTGGATGTAAATGGCATGCTGCTTTTAATGAGAATGGGATAAAATTTAAGAATTGAAAGGGGCCTTAGAGATCATTTTATTTTAGAGGGAAGAGAACTGAGACCAAAAGAATATTAAAGACTTGCTTTATACCAAATAGCTAGTCCATGAAAATGCCAGTATTGGAGATGGAACTCATGTCTGGTGATTCTCAAGCCAGGGTTTTTTCCTCTCTACCACTCTGCCTTGAGATTTCTTTTTTTCTCTCCGAAATATAGACTCTTTGCTTGTTGACTATAAATAAAAGGTGTCTTACACGGCAAGCCAGTCCAGAGCAATGCAGGGAGAATTTGCTCAGAATGTCACGTTTGCCCGGCAGAAAGCCCAAAAACCTAATTAGTGTCACATAGAGATGAAAGCGCGGCAATCAAGCCTGCGATCTCTCAACAATTAATCATCCACCTACGATGGGTCACTGGGCTCATTTTTCAATTTCTTTTTCTAATATCCCTTACAGAGCTGAAGTGGCTTGGAGAGCAAACAAAATGCTGGAGTTAGAGAAAAATCTTTGCTAAATACAGCTGCCAGGGCTCTAGAGGATAAACACTTTCCTATCTCACCCAAGAAACCATAGGGTCTATTAGTCCATAGGATGCTTACACAAACTTAGACAAACAGGAACCAGCAAGGTTTTTGACCAAAGGGTTGCAAGAATGCTCTCTCTCAGGATAATTGCCATTTCATCAACATAAAACTGTTCACTCCAGAAAGACAGATCAAATACCTGTTCTTGAATTTTAATGTTGTTGAAGATCACGAATTTATTACCACTGCAAGGCCATAGAAAATATGAATCAGTCACCTGTTTGGTGCTGTTATTGTGGTGAGGGTCACTCATCATGGAAGCAATTAAAACAGGAAGTGGTAGCCCTGGAATTGCTTGGGACAGGGATTAAGATGGCTACCAATGGACCCTCCCTCCCCCCACCAACTTCTCATAAAGGGAAAAGGAGGAGTGGTTGGCCCTATTTCAACACTAAACAATTCCCCCAATACAAGCCAGTGTCACATGGTATGTCATTAGTTGTTGGAAGCTTCTAGATATCGCAATTATTCTTAGTGCCTTCCCTCTGAGATGACTTCTAATTTACCCAGGATATATTTTGATAGTTATTTGTATGTTGACCCCTCTAGGGCTTTAGGGATCTCTAGGGAGCCTATGAACTCCTTGAGAGTGTGGACTGGTTTTTGCCTTTCTTTGTATCCCTACTTCTTCATATGGCGACTGGAACACAGTAGATGCTCAATTGATACCTGTTGACTTGACACCTAGAAGAGATTCTATTCATGAATATGTTGTAGTAGAGAGTACTGAATGTGAAATGCTGAACACAGAATCACAGTGCCTTAGTTTGAACCTCAGCTCTCTTGTTGACTACTGGGGTGGCTTTGGGCAAGTCACTTTTTGAGGACCTCTGTTTTCTCATGCATACAATGACAGCATTGGGTCTCATAATGACCTCCAAAGGTCTTTTCTAGCTCTCTATATTAATATTATTAATAATAGTATGTTATATAACAATTATATAACATATAATTAAATTATAAATACTATATCAATAGTTTAATATTAATATTTAATAATATTATTGTATCACATAATAATCATGTTATGTATAATAATTATACAATAGTAATTATTATTATATTAATGTAATAATAATAATAATAATAATAATAATCCTGTACTCTACAGCCCTATGATCATGGGAATTTGCTTTGCTCATTAATCAACCACATACTATGTGGCACTAGGCATCATGTCAAGGTGATAAAGATTTAAAACTAAAAATGAAACAATTCCCATCCTCTTAGGGAAATAATTATAGAATGCATACATATGTATGTGTATACAAAATGGGGTAATGGCTGGAGTCCTGGAGGAGTGCTATCTCCCAGTGAAGGTTAGCACCTTTCTGCAAATTCTAGTCTTGGAGATTTGCCTAGGACGCTGAGAAGACAAATGACTTGCCCAGGTTCACATAGTCATTTATGTTAGAGGCAGAATTTAAACTTGGGTTTCCTTGGATTTGTTTCTAATACTCTATCCACTACACCACACTGTGAGTCCTATATACAAAATAAATACGATATACACAGAATAAATATATTAAGCAGTGACTGCCAGATCTTGTGTTTCACAAGAATAAATTTCCCTCCTTTGATTACGTAGGAGGATCCTTGTGGCTTACTTGACCCAGTCACCCTCCTCCAGTTACTTATACATATTATCAATCAGGGCTGGCCTTAGGCACAGTTCAGTTAGATTGTTTCCTCTATGCTGTGACTTATGGATGTCATATTGTAGGTCAACCTGCTAGTCCCCAATCCTCTGTCCTCTTATTTGCTGAAACTGTCACCATTAGAGTAATTTCTTTGAGAAGCATCGAGGTGATAGCAATGGATAGGACACTGGCCATGGAGTCAGGAGGACCTGAGTTCAAATCCAATCTCAGACACTTACTAGTTGTGTGACCTTGGGCAAATCACTTAACCCCCAATTGACTCAAAACAAAAATAAAAAAAATGAAGAATTACTTCTTTGGATTATTAGACTATAAAAACTATTTAAAAGCACATGCCCTTGGAGAGTCTGGTTATTGTCTGTCCTGCTTGGAGAGGATCACTATGTTGGGGTCAAGGTACAATGTGTCCAACTGTGACTTATCAGACCAATACAAGCTTGGAAGGCTCTACTACAGGTTGGGCACAAATAGTTCATGTGAACATTTGGAGAGGAGACGGCTCTATATTTATGCATCTCCTATTTCTTTTGAACTACTGCAAATATAGTTGATGTCTTTTGACTTGCACATCAATTGGATTTAAGTGAGGCAAAGTTGCAAAAAGTCATCAACCTCACTCTAGAATCCTAGAATTTTAGTGGCAAGAAAAAAATCAAAATGACTGGTGATAGCCTAGGATGCAGTGCTTGACCTCAGTGTCTTCAGTGTTTAACCAAGTTCTAAGCACTTCAAGCTCCTGCTTCTTCCACCATCAAGGTCTCATGGAATAAATTGTTCTCTGCCTATGCCAATGGGGAAGTCTTCATATGCTTGCGATAGACACCCTCCTAAGTCACTGATGAGTTTGAGGCCTCTTGGTTACCCTCAGCTTGGTGGAGCCCATCTGCTGAAATGGTTTACAGCAGTGTGGCCACTGGGCATGCTACAGCTTCTTGGAGCCACAGTTGAGAGTTGGGTGGAAGATAGATACCAAAGGTGGATTATTAGCCCTTGAGCTCAGCAAACCCTCACACCAGAGGTTTTAGTTTTCCCTGAACACCTGTACATCCGTCTTAGAGAAGTA
Organism: Gymnobelideus leadbeateri; assembly: GCA_011680675.1. NCBI lineage: Eukaryota > Metazoa > Chordata > Mammalia > Diprotodontia > Petauridae > Gymnobelideus > Gymnobelideus leadbeateri. Next base: position 725,602 of record WOXC01008083.1, read on the forward strand.
TGGGTATATGCAAGTCTATGCACATAGTGTGTAAAGGTCGTCTCCAGTCCTGGAATATTGGTCATCAATTTATCCACTACAAAGAGTTGGCTTAGAGGGGATTATATGTACAATATAACCATGAGGTAAGGAGACTTAAAATACACACACATACACAGATAGGTGCGTGCACACACACATACATACATACATACACACACACACACACACACACACACACACACACACACACACACCAAAGACATCAGAACTTACAAATCAAAATGAATGTTCTTTTCAAAATAGTTTCCTCACACTTATTCCCATGATGTTCCCTTCCCTTAAAATATGCTACTTTCTGGAGTTGTCCCTTCTTATGAATATACTAAAGGATTCTTCAGACCTGTTAGACTTAAGCATGAGTTAATATAGTGACTGACATGTGCACACAATATAGGCCTGATCCCCTTCAAACTCCAGAGGTACTTCTAATCCCTTTCATCCCACACAGAGGATTAGACAAACAGGCATACACAGGGAAAGATGTTTCTTCTGGGAGTCAGACATGTGGAAAAGTGAATACAGCTCTCGACTTGGAAATATGGACTCTGAATTCAAATCCTGCCTCAGACACTTATTAGCTATGTGCCCTTGGGAAAGCTACTGAACCTCCCTGATAATGATAATAGTACTGATCTCATAGACTCCTTGTGAGGATCTAATGAGATAACATATATAGAGCACTTTGCAAGTCCTAGAATGTTATATAAATCTTAGGTTATTGGTGTTATACATAATGCTTCTACAAATAAGACTCAACAGATAAATAAACAAGATGTTGTTATTACATTATTTCAGTTGTGTCTGATTCTTTACATTTAGAGTTTTCCTTGTGAAGATACTGGACTGGTTTGTCATTTCCTTCTCCTGCTCATTTTGCAGATGAGGAAACTAAGGCAAACAGAATTAAGCAACTTACCCCGGATCACACAACTAGTAAGTGTCTAAGGCCAGATTTGAACTCAGGAAGACAAATCTTCCTGACTCCAAGACCAGCATTCTGTTCATTGTGCCACCTAACTACCCACAAATAACAAGGTAGGTGTGCCTGAAAACTGGAAAGATGTGAGTGAAGTTACTTTACCTCTTGGAGTCATGGTTTATTAATCTGTAAAACAAAGAAGGTAGAACAGATATTCTTTATATTCCCTGCCTACTGGAAATTCTATGAATTTTTATTTCCCAACAAGCAGGGCTATAGCAAGAGTTTGGGCTCATCTCTACAGTCTTCTCTGGGAGAACATTCTGGCAAGCTTGGAAGAAGCCTCATGCTAGCTGTAATCTGTGTGACATACTATACTACATTGCCCTTTTTAGCCCTTGACAACTAGGGATTTTCCCAGAGGGGTGAAGTAGGGCCATATTAACCAGGGAGACTGTGACTTGTATGTGTGTGTATGTGTGTGTGTGGGGGGGGGGGGTTGGGAAGAGAGAGAGAGAGAGAGAGAGAGAGAGAGAGAGAGAGAGAGAGAGAGAGAGAGAGAGATGGACAGTACTCAGTTATTCTAAATCATCTCCATCACAAAACATGCTTAGAACTTCTTTTGGGAAGTAGCCTTCAAAGCAAGTTTTATGAACATTAGTAAACCAATTTCATCCTTGTCCAGTGACTGACAAATGCACATAATGCCATTTGGATTATATTAATAGCAACCATAATAACACCAAATGAATCATGTTCATCTCAACATTCTCACTATAAATAGTATTAGAAGACCAAAGAAAGTTGTAGCTAACTGGAAGGGTGGCTCACAGGTCCTTCAAAGACTAGCAAATAAAGGAGTGTGGTGGCATTGCTTTGTATCATAAATCCAGATACAATAAAAAATGCTATTTCAAAATAACAACTTGACCAATGCTTGGTGAAAGAATAAAAATTGTGGCAGTGGAAAGGTGCATGTGTAGGCAGCAGCACAATACCCCAAGCAGAATTGTGTAGTGTGAGTAGTATAATGTAGAGTAAGAAGGAGATTTATGACTAAAAAATATAAGATAAGTCATTCCTGTAGTAAGAATGGGAGATAGATGAGGGATAACTTGTGTGTTCCATTGACATCCATGCAATATAAAGAGATCTTAAGGAAGACCTTTAGACATCTGGGGGAATCATCTAAGGAGAATTTTCAAGAGGATATGAACAATAATCACATGTTATTATTTAAAAGAAAAATAAAATCAAGCTGTTTCACCAAATATCATATTACTAATCAAATTTGTCTCAAAATGACCAAAGGACATGCGTGTATGGTAAAGAATGTTTCTACCTTTGGAGGTAGAAGACCTGGGATTGAATCTCAGTTCTGACATTTACTACCTGTGTTACCTCACAGAAGGTATCTAACCTCTTTGTGCCTTAGTTTCCTCATTTGTAGAATAAGAAGATTGGACTAGATGACTTATAAGATCCCTACCAATCTTAATAAAGTTTATTATCTTCAAACTTTTGACCGATTCTAAAAATCAAGTCTGCATTCAAAGGATGACTATTTGTCCCCCATTGAAGTTATATAAAAGAATGTACCTTAGGCTCAGAAGGCAGTTTCCAAAGAGGAATTCCAAAAGTTTCGACAAACAGTACCCTCACTAAAATCATTGTGAAACTTTCCAATGTGGCAACATTGGAGGGAGAAATACACATTCAGTAGTTTTAATTTTTGAAACAGTCTCATAACTTTTCATTTGCTCTTCATACCTGAAAAATTTCAAGAAGATATAAAATAAGGAGATTAGTTCCCGGGTGAGGGAACAAGTTCTGGGTACCTGGAAGGACTGAAGGGGGACACCGGTCTGGGGTGAACAAGTCTAGGGAG